>CM024241.1:97612839-97665187 GCA_013421045.1 Propylea japonica
TTTATTTTCTTGTCAGATTCATACGTAATGTTGTCAATACTGCATAGAGTTTCTCTGATAGCCCGCAAGCTCGTCGAACAAGGCCGGGTACATTCGGCAACGTTGACTTCATTTTACGTTATGACAGCAAATACATCCAACTTCAGATAAAAAACAAACTCCTACTATACGCTCAAACTTTTGTGAATGACTATACCGAAAATTTAATTTAAGGACAATTCTTGAATCGCAAAACCGACATATCAGGGACACTAGAGAAGTTTATCAAAATATTTCAATCGGACAAACAGGCCGTTTCTGATTTGATGAAAAGTTAAGGGAAATTTTTTAATGAACCAACTTCACAAGTCTTCCATTTTTTGCTTATGTCAGCTATTAGACTAAAGTTGTTGAGGACATAAAAAAGGGTATACTGGTACAAGCTGTAAGTATATTCCATATTTTTTTCTTATATTTGATTTAAGCATAACGAATGTAATGTTCCCTGGAATTGCCAATGACTCGGTTTGCTATATTGAAAAACATGAAACTAAAATATTAGAAGAAAGAAAAATTATCTTCTTTAGGAAATCTGGGTAGGTATCATATCAAGCCCTTTATTATTTCTCAGTACTCTTTCTAACAATGCAAAGGAAAAATACAGTAAAATAAAAAGTTTATCTAAACATCTATTGATATTGCATGACATTATTTATTGATACCAAAATATAAAATAAAACTTCACTAATTGTGTAAATTTCTTAGTCTTAAATAACATTACACCAACAAAGCTTCAGCTATTCGGAAGAATGTTTCAGCTAGTTGAAAAAAAATTGTGTTCTTCTTAATAATTGTTTATCAGAATATTCATTCGAAGAAAACATTAATTCCATTTTCACTGCATTCACTAAATTCGTCAATACAACCCGCAACCTACTTGCTATCCACCTCCTGTATTTCTAATGGGTGGGTTCTTCCTGTCACTTTAATTCTATATATTCAAGAAAGTTCATCAATACTTCCATTTGAATTTTCTGTTTTCCTATTCCGAAACATTTTGAAATTCTCATTATAATGTTTGAAAACACAGAAATCTCATAACAAAACCTCAACTTCAAATATCATTTATTACAGTGTTGCCAGCTCTGGATTGCTGATTCTCGAAGCAATATTGCTGAGGCAAAATTTATAACCAACATTTCTCTAACAGTCAAAATAGATCCGCAATATCGTAGTCATATTGCTGTGAATTTGGGAGATAGCTATATTGCTTGGATAACGAGCAATATGCGAACAGAATCGCACCGAATATCCTATTAGAAGCAAATGAGAAGGCGCAATTTATCTGATGAAATCCGAATACTTCTCAAAACTTGCAGATTTATAATCCCAAGGAACTTCTTGCAATGATCCATTCTTCTTCTTCTTCTTCTTCTCTGTGCGGTGCCTTACCGGCCGAACTGAGGCCTAGTGGCCCATTGTTCACCCTCATCGTTCCATAGAGACTCAGCTCCTCAGACACGAAGACAGAAAACGTCGCGAGCCTGCCAGGAGTGGTCCCTCTCACCATAGGAATAGAAGGTGTTGGATTTCCTAGGTGTGTTGACCTTACTCAGTAAGGTTTCCACAGTTGAACAAATATGCTCAACCGTTTCATCAGTACTCCTGCACCACCGGCATAGGGAGCAGCTCGTCAGTCCCATTCTCTTCAAATGCTTGTTAAAACAGGTGACCAGTCAATGCACCAGTCACCAGACCGAGTTGTTTCCTCTCCAGCAACAGAAGCCTATTGACCTCAGATCGCGAGGACGGTCTCTCAATGAAGAATCCTCGACCATCTCAGGCCCACCCCTGCGCTCCATTCCGAGAAAATTCCCTGTTCAGACAGCAGACAGCCAGTTTCTGAAGAAACTTCTGACAGATGTGCGACAGATTGGCAGCGAAGGCTTCGGACCAACAAATGCTAATCCAGCTCCCCGCCTAGCCATTTCATCTGCCTTGACGTTACCAGGTATATCCGCATGAGCCGGACACCAGATCACTTTTAAAAGTTATCAGAGCCCAGCCCACGCAGAGCTTTCCTGCATTCTTCTACCAAAGAGAATCAACTCTAACATCGGATAGAGATTTCAGAGTTCCCTGGCTGTCGCAACATATATAAATGTGCTGGCCAGAGTATCCCCTGCGAATATTTTCCAGTGCGATGCGATGCGAATGATCCATTACCGAGTGGTCTTCCTTCTCCAAGAACTCTTTCTCATAGGTGTCTTTCCCTATACCACAGAAAGGTTCTGAGCCAGTAAGTGGCTTTACTGTGGTATTCCTAGTCACAAAAAATGATCACCAGCTGGAGAAAGATTCTCCACTAATCACTTGTCCAGAAACAATGTGAAGCCTTCACTGACATTGATTTGAAAATGAATGATAAATGACAGTGAAAAATAAAAAAATTAAAAAAAAGAAAAATTACCCAAGGAACGTACACACCAATTGAAAATGAAATCAGGAATGAAATTGAATTCAAGCGATTCACTCTGATCGTGTACTGTCGATTAATCACATCTGCTTTTTCGTTTGAACAATTGAAAGCTACAAAACTCAATGTTTCAGGTGTTCATCCACCAAATCCAATAACAACTTTTAATGATATTATAGATTGAAGTCCGTTCCTCCATGTACGGGGCCCAAATCGAATGAAACGAAATGAGGGAATATTCAGAATAGAATAGAATGCGGGAAGAATTTTAAAAACTGCAAGTATTGAAAATTAATTTCTCTCGAATTCTCCACAACTTCGTTCTACCAGGGAAATCGCATTCATTGGAACTTTATGCCTGAACTGTTTCATATGTGCAACTCTATTTATATAGCCCAGTAGTTTGAATTGGATTTAAGTTACTAGAATTCCTGTTTAAATTACAATCGGATGATGGATCTTGTACCGTTGAAAATGTATTTTTTCTTATCATACACCTGATTTTTACGAAATGATTGGAAAAGAACTATTTTATTGAGATATAGATGTTTCTATATCGATTATCAGAACAAGACATGTTGAAGGGTAACCATAGTTTATCTCATATGATACAACACAAAATGAAAACCGCTGCAAAAAACTCAGTATTATGAAAATCTGTCTGATTGTAAAATGATCTGCTTTAATTATATTGGGGGTTCTTTTTAAGCAGTATACACTGTATACTATCATGTTTCCTGAACATGCGGCAAAAATTCAGGGGATTGTTCCTTGGACTATTCTAAGAATATTTTGTTCTTTGATGATTTTTGAAAAACCTCTTTGTTTCGAAAATACAGGGGAAACAAATATTAGATTATAATATTTTATTATAGAAATTACATGAAAATTTAACTTAACCTACAAAAACCTGTTGAAAATGACACCTCTAGCCAAAAAAAACGAATTTAAATAAAAAATGAAAACCGTGTTCAATCTGTATTCCTTTACCCATCTGACTTATCAATTTTACTCAAAAAACTGGCCGTTTTTAGTAATTGGAATGTTGTTAAATAAATTCAAAAATAAATTGTACCTACTTAGTAAACACGGTGCGATAACGCATTTTTATTTAAACTATTATTAATTTTAAAAATATAAAAAATGTTGTTCGCCTGTATCTTCGAAACAAGAGGTTTTTCAAAAATCATCAAAGGACAAAACATGCTTAAATAGTCCAAGGAACAACCTCCTGAATTTTTGCCGCATGTTTAGGAAACACCTGTATAATTATCCTGTTCTCATTCTGAAACAAAAAAAACGAGAAAAGAGCACAGATGACAATGTATTTAGAATAGTTATTTAATTAACTAACTTATTAAAAACAGCGACTAATGGTTTAAGATATTTCAACGCGTTGGCTCTGCTCATGCGTTAAGACCATTAGTCGCTCGATTAGTACCGAGTTGATTACAAGATTTTTCCGAGGTTCTCAATATGAATTGTGTATGAATTCTTGATTAAATAACATTCTCATTTTATTCAAAACTTACATTTGACATACTATAATAAAATTTCTATGTATCTATATGTTCTAGTAGAGTTTTGACATTTTCGTAGTGCTTCTGAATACTTTGTAAACGATGAGGATTGTACTTTAAAATAGCAGAAATTGAGCATAAAAATAGGTCATTTATGATCAATTTCATACACGTTTAAAATCACCTTTTTTTTGAGATCGACAGCAATAATTAAACAGGCTGTCTGTAAAGAAATGCGAGAGACTTAGGAAGATGATTCCTCGAAGAAAATAAGCAGGACCTCCCTTTCAAAAAAACCGCCTCTGGAAGGCGATGACGAGTCGATAGTTAAATTCTTTTATCCACTCCATTAAACTAATTTCTATGTGTAATGGTAGTCATAACACAACCGTAGACATGTCTATGAACCGAAAAGCGTGTGTTATAATAACACCCGCACATAACACCCGCTAATAAAAATAGCTAGGAAGAATGAAATTGCTTACAAAAAAATGAATTAAAGTAGGATCGATCCGGAAATCTATTTCAGCATCAAGATAACGTTCTAGCGATTCACTCCAGATTTATTTTTTGGAAAACGTAAATTTTTGAAGTTGCGAAAGTACTGATTTGATTCCCGACCACAGAGTACAGAGGTTTGACGGTTGGACGAAATGTTGTCAACGCTTTTGACAACTGTTCAAAATTTTTTAAATGCAGATTAATTCGAATTTTACTGAAGAAGTCGTGGATAAAGTATATAGTATTCAATTCGCGGTAATGCTCAAAACACACTTGATGAATTACACCACTCGCCTGACGGCTCGTGGTGCAAATTCATCTGCGTGTGTTTTGACCTGCATTACCGCTCATTGAATAATATACTATTATCCACTCCTATAGAGTAATATGTCAATTATGAAACTAATTTCTATGTGTAATAGAAGCTATAACACAACCGTAGCATGTCTATGAACCGAAAAGCGAGTGTTATAATAACACCCGCCCATAACACCCGCTAATTAAATAGCTAGGAAAAATGAATTCATCATATATTCATTCTATGGAACACTTAAACGATGAAATGGAATGAACCGTGATCATAATGTTTGTGAGTTTATAATTTTTCCGAGGATAGTATCGATTGTATCGAAATTCTGCACGAGACTCTTTTTCAATTCAATTCAATTTTAACCCCTAATAATAAGTTTTGAGATCTAAAAAATGAGTGTGAGTAACATCAGCAGTTATAAGAAGGGGGTTCTGGAACAGTCAAAGTGTGTCAGAACCCCTTTTTTATAACTACTATCATCTACTAAGTGCCTGAGTGTTTTTAAGGAGCCGTGAGAAATACTGTCAACTCGTCATCGCCTTCCAAAGGAAACGGGTTCGAATTCGAAAAAAATTTATATGAACTACCCCTGCTTATTTCCATCCAGGGATCATCTCCAAAGCCCTTCGCATTTGCTTACAAAGACCCTGTATATAAGAACATAATGAATGATATATCAGTTTTATAATTTCAGTTTCCATATCCCAAATCACTCTATAGAGAATTCAACTAATTGAATACGGCGGTACCTACTCCTTGAATCCTCGTGTTTTTTACGATTCAAAACTTATATAATTTTCATATGCCATCCATAAGTTAAAAGGGCCATTATCATATTTCAAACTCCGCAGTCCGGCAGGCCAAACACCAAAAGACATATCTCAAAAGTTTTGGTCTGCTCCTACGTACGATTTGTTTCAGAATCGTGTATTAATTTCGAGAATCTATGAGCCACCTTTCCCTCGCAGGCAGTAAGTATTGATTGCCTTATGGGATATCAAATAAACTATGGAGCCGAAAAAGGCCATAAATAAAAATAATAGGGTCAGTTCTGTGGGGGTCAACAATTTTAAGAGCATATTTTCTAACTGACGTTGTGAAATGGATAATAGTGATATATTAGCGCCTGGTTACGGAGCAGAGAGATCCTGATATGAAATGTTATATTCGAGTCCATTATGTGGAAGCCAATCCGCACTTTATTGGAATTTGTTGGAAAAATTGAGGTTATGTATCATGCGGACGAGCTTAACATAGAGTTTTATCACTGAATGACACCAGCATCAGCTCTTCCATTAGTTTATTAGAATTATTATAGGAATACACAGAAAAGCTAGATATATGGTTATACGCGTGTTAATTATTGTCGTCAGTTACATCTGTTATTTCGGGATAAATAATAATGGTGACAGTCCGCCGCTGCGAATAGCAACAAGGGCATGCCTGTGAATAAATTGTAAATTTTAAACTTAAATATTTTGGAGTGGAATTCAGAAGTTAAATACCTAGGAATAACACTGGATTGTAAACTTTTGTGGAATAAGCATGTTGATACTGTTACTGGCATTTGTAAAAGGGCTCTAATGGCGTGCAGACGTCTTTGCGGCAAAAATTGGCGTTGTACCCAAAAATACTGCGATGGATGTAAGTCATGATTGTGAGACCTATAATCACATATGGGGCAGTAGCCTGGTTTGGCTAAGCAAGTCAGGTGAGTACGAGGAAAGGGCTAGATAAACTACAGAGGCTTGCCTATGTGAGCATTCCTGGAGCTATGAAAACGTGTCCAACTACGGCACTTTAGGTCATTACGGATCTCACACCTCTACATCTAGTGGTTGATAAGGTAGCCCATGAGGATATCCTCAGAATATCTGAAGAAGGTACAGGTAATGAGAGAATAAAGAATCAGAGAGACTGGTCCTCTCTGAACAACTACATCTCATCTGCGAACCTCCCTATAGTGATGTGATGATCAGAAAGTAATCACTGAGAAAAACTTCAGGACATTGCTAAGTGAAAGAGAGGATTGGAAACAGGAATTCACCGACTACTAATTACCTCAAGAAATACCGCAAAATGGTATACAGATGGTTCTAAAACCTCTACAGGAGCAGGCGCTGGGATATACGGGCCAAGTACCAAGTGTGCACTGAGGCTAGGCTTCTGTATGAGCTTCTTTCAAGCAGAAATCTCAGCTATTGAAAGATGTCTAGATATAAATCTAAAATAAACTATCAGAAGAGTGATATTGCCATACACTCAGATAGTCAAGCTGCTATTAAAGTACTGAGCTCCTACTTCATCGACTCTATAAAATGATCTGGGAGTGCCGGAACAAACTCAATGAGGTAGACAACAATAATAAGGTCTTTTTAATCTGGGTTCCCGGCCGCTCGAGAATCAGTGGAAACGAAGAGGCCAATACACTAGCCAAAGAGGGCGCACGAATGTCACTCATTGGCCTAGAACCCTTCAGTGGTATATGTAAATGTACTTATAAGAAGGAGTTTTTGGAGGAGGAAAAAGCCGAGAGGAAAAAACTCTGGCGGAATCTCCCAGGGATAGATCATTTCACTGAGTTCCTTCGGAACTTTGAGACAGCGGGATCTAAAAGATATCTGGATCTTGGTAAGAAGCAATTACACACCTCCTCTCTGGCTTTCTTACAGGACATGTCGCCTCAGGAAGCACCTGTTGAGGATGGGATTATCGGATACTGACAAGTGTAAGTTCTGTGGGGAGGAGGAAGAAACTCCCATCACCTAGTCACCGAATGCATTGGCATTGCGAGCCTGAGGAGAGAATGCCTTGGGCGAGAAACTTGTGAGAGTGAAGAACTAGTCTCGTTGAAGCCTTAACAGTTATTATGTTTCATTAGATCTCTGAAACTGGAAGGCGAGCTGTGAAGGGTTTGGCCAGAACAGCACTGTAAGGGGGTACAATAGACCTTAAGGTCGCAGTGAACTGTAACCCTTTTTTAAACTAAACTAACTAAAACTACGGAGCAGAGAGATCCTGATATGAAATGTTATATTCGAGTCCATTATATGGAAGCCAATCCGCACTTTATTCGAATTTGTTGGAAAAATTGAGGTTATGTATCATGCGGACGAGTTTAACATAGAGTTTTATCACTGAATGACAACCGCATCAGCTCTTCCATTAGTTTATTAGAATTAGGAATACACAGAAAAGCTAGATATATGGTAATACGCATGTTAATTATTGTCGTCAGTTACATCTGTTATTTCGGGATAAATAATAATGGTGACAGTCCGCCGCTACGTAATAGCAATAAGGGCATGCCTGTGAATAAATTGTTCGTTTCAACTGAAACTCCAGATCGTTAAAACAAAGTACAGATGTCGAAAAAGTCCTCTGATGCCATTTGTATCCAATTTATGTGCCCACTCTCTCTGGGTAAAATAAAAAAGCGTTATTTTGCTGAATATACTCTGTTTGTGCTGTGTAGATGATGAATTGATTCTTTTTTACATACTTCGTACTTTGCGTCATTATTATAAATGAAAGGTACGTCGGGAGAGTTCACACACCTACCACTTAAATGTTCATTACTTCTCACATATACAGGGTGTCTACTTTTAAAGTTGACAAATTTCGAGGGGTGATTATTCAAGTGATTTGCAACAAAAAATGTCATATAACACATGGTCGAAATGTTGACTGTCATTCTTCAATTTAATATTTTTGATTTCATGAAAAATTTCAAGTTTTTTCTCTAAAAAGATCATTATTCAGTTTTTCTTGTAGTCTCATCAAATTTGTTCACATATTCAGAAAGGACAATAACTTTATTTGTTTCTCATTTGTAAACGTCAGTTTCCAAAAACACAATATTAATCAAGGAAGTTTATTTTTTCAAGTCACTAACTTGTAAAATTGACAGTTAACTTGTAAAACTTTTACAAGTTAGTAGTATTATTTACATTGAAAGTTGTCAAGTACTTGCTTCTAATTTAATTTATTCTTCTAATCTCAGAGTTTTTGGAACAAAGTATTTCTCAATAAACGTTCTCAAACTATTCAAAAACGATATTCGTACCTTTTAATATTCGTATCTATTCGCTTTCCTTTTAACGTACTTGCTTCTAATTTCATTTATCCTTCTAATTTCATCGTTCCTGGAACAAATTTTTAGTAATAAATGTTATAAAGTATTAAAAAACGATATGCATAACTTGTTTCATTTGGATCTGGCCTTTTTTCGTCAGAAATTAGCAAATATTCTCGAAGCACTTCCCTCTCGTAAAGCCACTGACAGTTGTCATAATTTTCCGATGTCATAAATAATCATAAATAGCAAAGATTATATAGTATAATCTATACTCTATAATCTATGATAAATAGCTTACGACTTTTGCGACAAATTATTGAGATTTTTTTGGAATTTATCTCACCTTTTTCCAAACGAGAAACAAATAAAATATAAAACAATACACGCAAGGTAACGGGTTTTACTGGCTCAAGGAGGTAACTGACTCGCCTGCGGCTCGTCAATTATATCCTCCATTCGCCAGTAAAAACCCTCTTACCTTGCTAGTAATGTTATATACTATTGCTACAAGATGAGAGAATCTGTATGCAGAAAACACTCTTATTGCAGGCCTGGTAAGGAGAAGAATATCACGATTCTGAAGTTAACAAAATCAGTCCTATTTTTTCCAATGGTTTTTTCAATGGGATATAATTAATTATGCACACGCTTTTTTTTCAGGAAATAATACCTAAATTAGTGTACTTTCGAATGACATATCAACTTTTATCCTAGCTGCAAGTCTTTGATTTTGTAAAACATTCTGACCAGAGATTAGATGAACACCAGAGTCAAAATAAACACTATTTTTCTTCCCCAATCCTTTCGATTCGGTCAAGATAAGAACTCAATTATTTTAAATTTTCATAATGAGCTATGCCAAATGCCACCCCTGAAAACCCGTTCTACTTAAACGAGTGCTATTTTTTTTGGCCTAAATGTCAGTAATTGTCGAACTGTCAGCCGAAATTACTTTCAAACGATAAGGTTCGACTCTCTGATGACAAATCCGTGGTCGAATTCAATTCTGTAGGTGTGGCCGTCGGCTGTAAGCACAATTACTTTCGAAGGGATTCTTCCTGAGACTTTCAGAGTGAGTTCGGTTCCCAAATGCCGCGGTTGAGATCGTCAACCAGCCAAATAGTACAGAGTGTTCCATAAAAAATTTATTATTTGATATCTCAAACAGAACAAAACCAATCGAAAAGAAATTTTGCGACCACAAGCAAGAAGCTCATAGTAAGCCACATGTAATATTATGTGGCCACAGTGTTAACAGAACCATGAAAATTCAATTGAAATATTGAAAAGAAGAATCTAAATATTTCCAACAAGAGGTACCTATATCCGATTAGAGTAAATATATTTTGTGAATAAAGATTTATATACTGAATGTTCATGCTAAATATCAAGAACCATAGAATTCACTTGTTTCTTACATATTTTATATTTCGGATAATTTCAAGAATATAATTTCGATCATGGTGAGACTTTGCATTCATAGATTTACTGAGCATGAATCTCAAATCTTATACAGAATTTTGAGGTTATAGCATTATTGTTCCACCAATAAACCAGCGCTCAAAGCATCTGTTCATGGCTTTTTTAATTTTTTTCAAAAGGGCGAATATTATGATACTCATTTCGCAAGTGAAATGATATCCCGTATTTCATCCTGATGATACCGTTTCTTCCCTTTAAATATTTGATAACAACACCCTTTGTTTTAAGGATGAATAGTTAATATTATTTTGTTTCAGGTATATTAACCAATAACCAATAACTCGAGTTCTGACGAAGTGAAATTTTTCCCATATTTTCCACACAGACTAGACCCAATTTCCCAGGATGAATTATTCAATACTAAAAATGAATATTTATGGACGAGAGAAAAACCAGAGGCTACAGATTTTCCATGAACGTTTGATACTTTGTTCACGACAATAAATTTTCAGTCCGCGTTTTTCCGCCACAGCGTTGAACGGAAATAGTTTTCCGGATTTTTTCCAGTGAACTTTCATTGCTGGTAAACCATGCAAGCAGAAATATCAGTGGAATGTTTTTTTAGCGCGTTGGTCACAGCGTATCCCACTAATAACATTATTCTGCATTGAAATCGTGGGTGCAATTGATTTGGCAGGAGAGGACATCTTAATTTTCGGCAACGGTCACCTGACTTTACACGTATGGATTTAAAATGATAGGGTAAAACCCGGATAGATGCCCCAATTGGATAGATGCCCTATTTTCAAAATACATAACTTCCGAAACACGTATTAAAAAAATAATTTCATAAGAAGCTGCTATAGTCACCCTGGACCTCATTTTTGAAAGGGTTATTGTAAAGTGAAGCCGTATTTCGCTAGTGTGTGCGATTATCTCAGCAGCGAACTTCACAAACATGCCAAAGTTTTAGAGGTAGGTATTTGCCGCTATATAATAGTCCGAGAGCTGGCACGAATTTTTGGGTAGGTATTTGAGGCAAGCTGAAAACTTGTCAGATTACTCTCTTATTATATATACCAACTCGGGATTGCAGACCTGGCTGGTGAGTAGCGGGGCTAAATCAACCCCTACATTTTTAATGGCCTGGCAGGTAGAAAGCCCTACCGAAATGATCTGTCTTTTTGGGAATCTTATTTTTTAGTTATAAGTAACACTCCATTAAAATTTCAAGCTGCCAAATAATTTAATCAGGGTTTTAACATTGCCAGACGCGTGCAAAAATATGTTGCAAAAAATTATAAAAAATGTTTTTGAGGCAGCTTGAAATTTTAATGGAGTGTTACTTATAACTAAAAATAAGATTCCCAAAAAGACAGATCATTTCGGTAGGGCTTTCTACCTGCCAGGCCATTAAAATGTAGGGGTTGATTTAGCCCCGCTACTCACCAGCCAGATCTGCAATCCTGAGTTGGGATATAATAGGAGAGGCATCTGACAAGTTTTCAGCTTGCCTCAAATACCTACCCAAAAATTCGTGCCAGCTCTCCTACTATAACTTTTGAAGTGGTAATAAATTCAGTATTTTTTTTATGTCGTCAATACAGTGTTTCATTGAGTATAAATCTGAGTACAAATATTTTTTGTTTTTTTCTTAATTTATCAAAAAAATTCATGGGCATCTATCCCTATCGAAAAGGATAGTTGCCCTGATTTTTGGAGTTATAGGTGCCCCTTAGGACAACTGAACTAAAACCTTATCTTCTTAGCAGATTTTCGATTTATTGTTTTATTTGATAAACTTCATTCCTGATCATTTTTGTTGATACTTATTACTTCATTAATAATGCTTTATGTTAATAAGAAGAATTCAACTTTTCGTTCAATATATGTATTTGAAATTGAATTAAAAATGCACAATTGTTGTTGTTAATTCGATCCATGTTGCGTAGATAAAGTTGCTGTTTTTAGCATAGAAAATTTCATTTTATTTAGTTGGGTTTTTGGTTCACACAGTATGAAGGGCATCTATCCCTCTCAGTATTTTCATGGTGGGGCAACTGTCCATACTTGTAGGCAACTATCCCCAAAAAAAAGAGTTCTACAAAAATCGAATTTTTGCGAAATTTGGGATTGCTATATAAGAGAAAAGTCTGAGTATTTTGAATCAAATAATGGGGCTTCCTTCACTCATAGAAATTACACATATAAAGTCAATATTTTCAATAATATGATGAGGCAAATTCAAAAAGTGGGGCATCTATCCAGGTTTTCCCTACGGGGTCTTTGTCATCATTGTAACATCGTTGGTTGCTTTGAAAAAATTTTTTCTTATCGTTTTTATGCAAAGCCTACAAATTCATAATTCCTGTCGCATTATTAAATAATTCCTTTCGGAATGAACAGCCTATCTATCCCAGTTGATTAGAATTAAAGTTTTCATAGGAATATAAATATTAAGAATAGTCCAACGTCAACTGCGCTATTATAATACTTTATAGAGACCCTGTATTTCAGTTTGAAAGGTGCAGTGCAGAACTGATGAGGAAAATGAAAAAAAAATTTAAGAAAAGCCCTGAGCAGGAGCTTTAGAGCGATCGTTCTTTGGTGGAGCAATAAGACTATTACCTCAAAATTTTATATGGGATTTGAGATTGATACAATCGAAATTATATTCTGGAAATTATTCAAGAAGCGAAATATGTAAAAAAAATAATTACAAAAATTAAATTCTATGGTTCTGATGATGCACATTCAGTACATAATAGTTACCATTCTCAAAATAAATTTCACTCGAATCGGATATCTTGTTATGGAAATATGAAGCTTCTTCTTTTAATATTCCAATTGAATGTTAACACTATGGCCACTAAATTCAAGATTCAGTATATCGATCTTTATTCACACAAAAAATTTCATTGGAATCGGATATCCTGTTGAAGAAATATAAAGATTTTTCGTTTCAACATATCGATTGGATTTTATATGGTTTTGTTGAAACCATGGCCAAGAAATTCTGGACGAACATTTAGAATATCTATCTCCATTCACAAAAAAATTCCACTCGAATCGGATATCTTTTTATGGAAATATGAAGTTTTTTTCTCAATATTCCTATAGAATTTGTTATGGTTCTGTTCACACTATGGCCACAAATTTTTAAATGAGGCTTGTTATGAGCATCTTGCATTTGGTCGTAACATTTCATTTCGATTGGTTTTGGTTTTTCTGTGATGGTTGATAATTTGAAAAGGGATTACAGTTCACTGCGACCTCAAGGTCTATTGTGCCCCCTTACAAAGCTGTTCTGATCACATCGTTCACAGCTCGCCTTCCAGTTCCAGAGATCTAATTAAATCTAATATCTGTGAAGGCTTCAACGAGGCTAGTTCTCTTACAAGTTTCTCGCCCAAGGCATTCTCTCCTTAGGCTCGCAATGCCAAAGCATTCCGTGACTAGCTGAATTGGGGTTTTCTTCCTTCTCCCCACAGAACCTACAATCGTCAGTGTCCGATAATCCGATCCTCAACAGGTGCTTTCTGAGGTGACAGTGTTCTGTAAGAAAGCCAGTGAGGAGGTTTAATTGTTTCTTACCAAGATCCAGATATGTTTTGGATCTTGCTGTTTCAAAGTTCCAAAGGAACTAAGTGAAATGATTCATCCTTGAGAGATTCCGTCAGAGTTTTTTCCTCTCGGCTTTTTCCTTCTCCAGAAACTCCCTCTTATAGGTACATTTACCTACACCACAGAAGGGTTATAGGGCCAATGAGTGACCTTCGTGCGCCCTCTTTGGGAATATATTAAAAAAGCTTTCAAACTATTCAATATTATCAAGTGACAAAGAATAAGATTGAAAATTATCTCGATAAAAATAACAATTGCTATGGTAGCTTTCTTTTTACTTATAATTCGACGGTGCATCGAAAAGCTGGATGAAGAATAATTTTTTTTTTCTGTGACGGGAAAAAAATTTGACATTTTATATATCTTGACAGGTCACAAAATATAACTTTTCACAGAATTACTTTTTTCCTTGTCAAAAAAATGATTCTCTATGTAGCCGGGAAAAAAGTACTCACTTTTTTCCCGGGAAAAAAGTAATTTTGTGAAGAGTTATATTTCTTTCACTATTAAATGGTCGTTTTTCCTGTCACAGAAAAAAATAGTGTATTATACACGGGAAAAATATTATAATTTTAGAAACAATATAACCTCGAGCTAAAATCTATTACTTTTTTCCCTTGTATAATAAATATAACTATTTCTTGTAATAATCATGTGAATAGTGTTATGTGATGCATTTTTGAAATCAGCAAAAAATTTGTAGACCGATAAAAAAAACTTCCGAATATAGTTTACATTCGAATAAACAAAATCCGACTCATTTCTAGAGGATGACTGGACTATAAAAAACAACCATATAATGTTTGTAATACCCTCAAAAAGTGCTTTTAGAATGAAACAATGGATTTGGAATACGACTTCAAACCATGGACCTATAATACCTACTAACTGGACGTCGAACTTCCTAACTGCCACGTAGAAAAAAGTGAGGCAAGGGCCGCCATTTGCAGTTTGGGATGAAACTCGAATATTTTGATGTTCTATGCCATCTGTGCTCGAATTTTTTTCGTTGAAAAATTGACACCTCTCAAGTAAAACACAAAGTGCAAATGGCCGCCGTTTGCCTCAAAATTTTTGACATGTTCGCTATCTAGTTAGTATTATAAATCCCACCCTGTACCTGCAGGAAATGTTCGATTTATTCTGGTATGAAAGGAATGATTGGAAGAAGTGATAATGAGGCTTGTTATATGAAAATGATGTTCCTACTATTTCCGCCCACTCCTTAAATTTCCTAAATAATATTCAGTATTATGGACAATATTATGCCAGTCGAGCTGGAATTACAGGCAGCCATGAATAATTGAACCATCAAGATGGTTCAGGTAAGAGATTCTCTTGAGATAGGGATTTAATTATTAAACAGCCTACTCATCATTCTCGATTTATATCATAACCCTTTCCAAGAAGATTCTTGATCAGTGCGTTGGACGATTTGAGATCGCCCACTCGAATAAAATATGGGAAAGTTTGAAACCCTTTAAAGAATTCCAATCTTTGCAAAATTGATACTGAAAGGATTCGTAGATATATCGGGTGTCCCAAAGAGAATGGCCCATTAGGTTATTATGGAAACTATTGATGGTTAATTATTTCAAATTTTGTGGATCGATATTTGGCCATGTAAGGCACATTTTTGAAATAATTTCACATTTCTAGTGTTGCCGGATGTACGACAATTTGTCAACAACTTCGTTATTTTGAATGGGACATCCGGTATTTCAATTTTTTTTATGATATTCCATGAAATATAAAATCTATTCACTTTTACTTTTTCCTACCTATCTTATACGATTTTTGAGTTATTAATTATTTTTCGAAGTCTAGATCAAATAGACGTGTTACGAAAATGACTGTAGTTCGCTCAATATTTGAGATTTAAGTCAGAAATTCAGCGAGTCATTAGATATTGATCTGATTTATGTCAATACTCTCGAATTATAGTTGTCAGTTATACATGATAGACCAAAAAAAATATTTTACCAAGTTACAAAATCGTTGAGATAGGTATAGGTACGTGAATAGAAAAATCGAAGACGGTTTTTTACTGATTCCAAAAATTGAAAATATACTAGGTGTCTAATTTGAAAAAACAGACTTTTTTACGATATTATGACTTGGCAAATGATGATTTTCTTTGTTTTTGGGAATAAAATAGGAACTGTTTTTTAGGCGCCATCTTTTCGAGGCTGTAATCGAACAAGGGTGGGTGAAAACAACTTTTCGGCAAAGAATCACTCCTAAAGTTCTTTGTCAATTATTTATTTACACCTTGTATAGGCCATTTAAAGGGAAAACAAATTTTGCGATCTCATATACGGCTTGTTTCCTTTCAAAATCGACTGATGCTTATGAAAAACTCTTCATAATCCAGTCGAATTGTGCTTTTAGCAGGAAAGTTTAGGGGTAGTTTTGATTTCTTTCATTTTTTATGTTTTTTGGGTTGCTGAATCCGAATTTGAGGTTTGCTTACAAAATTTCGAGGCGGAACATAGAAAAAAATACAAAAAAAAATAAAAATCTCATTCTTGGTCAGTTTTTCGATTATTTCTCGGAAACTATCAACTTTCCGTGAAAAACTTTTCCATACAAAATTAAAGTACCTACATAAAATTCTTTACAAATTGTACCACCACAGCTTGTTCTGCGACAACTTTTTCTGGCTCGAAGTATAGTTGAAAATGAGGTATTTTCTATGACTCAATTAATGAGAATAAAATTAAATTCTATGGTTCCGATGATGCGATCCTCTTGAAATTTTGCATGAACATTCAGTATATCAGTCTCGATTCACTTGAATCGAATATCTTGTTATGGAAATATAGAGAATCTTCTTTTCAATATTCCAATTGAATTTTCCATGGTTCTGTTCACTCTATGGTCATATAATTTTGCATAAGGCTCATTATGAGCATCTTGCATTTCACCGCCACATTTCATTTCGATTGGTTTCATTTTGTCTGAGATATTGAGGAACAAAAATTCAGATTGACCATGTTTTATGAAACAAAATATGGCCATTCAAAATGTTTGTTCCTCAATATCTCAGACAAAATGAAACCCATCTAAATGAATTGTGGCGGTGAAATGCAAGATGCTCATAATGAGCCTTATGCAAAATTATATGACCATAGAGTGAACAGAACCATTTCCATTGAGGAACAAAAATTCAGATTGACCATGTTTTATGAAACAAAATATGGCCATTCAAAATGTTTGTTCCTCAATATCTCAGACAAAATGAAACCCATCTGAATGAAATCTTGCGGCCATATGCAAAAAGGTCATAATAAGCTTCATGCGAAATTGTGTGACCATAGTGTGAACAGAACCATAGAAAATTCAATTGGAGTATTGAAAAGAAGAATCTTTATATTTCCATAAAAAGATATCCGATTCGAGTGAATTTTTTTTTGTGAATCGACACTGATATACTGAATGTTCATGCTAAATTTCAAGAGGATCGCATCACCGGAACCATGGAATTTCTTTTTACATTTATTGAATCATAGAAAACATCTCATTTTAAAATATAATTTGAGCCAGAACAAGCTTTCGCAGAACAAGTTGTGGTAGTACAATTTGTAGGAAATTTCATGTACTTTCATTTTGTATGGAAAGGTTTTTCACGAAAAGTAAATAGTTTCCGAGTTATAAGCAAAAAACTTACCAAGAATGAGATTTTTGTACTTTTCTATGTTTCGTCTCGAAATTTTGTTGGCAAGATTCAGATTCAGCACCCAAAAAACATAAAAAATGGAAGATATCAAAACTACCCCAAAACTTTCCCGCTAGGGGTTCTTTCAAGCACAAATATACTGTATTATGATCATAACCTTGGTTATCTTTGGCGGACAGACTAAATCCATAATACATACTCAGGAAATGGAACATTCAGCAAAGTGATGAACTAATCCTATTTCCTTACAATATTCAAGTACTTCAAAATTATATTACACAATACAGATACCCCTGAACATGATGTGGTATCCTATAGATCCATCAACCTGCTGCTTGTTATTGGAAATCCATTCGGGAAATAATTTACTGGGGAGCTGAAGAGGTGCAGAGATCCACAAACATTATTACCTAATCTTCAACTCATACTAAGTCGAAACTCCTGAGTATCTCATCAGATTCACTGTTTAATTAACACAATTTCCAATAGCCTTGAAGATAACAAACTCAGTAGAGCGGTTTATTTAGACGTACTTCAAGATGAATAAATTGCAGTAACTATTTCGACTTTCGTAACATTCACAAAATACATTTGTGTTTCAATAAGAAAATATTTAAGAAAGCTCTGAGCAGGTGCCTTTGAGCATGGTATGTATGGGATTTGAGATTGATACTGAATATATGAATTCAAAATCTCAGCACGATCGGAATAATATACAGGGTGTAATTAAATGAGTGTAAAATATTTGAGGAGGTGATTCCTCCTCGAAAAAAGATTGGATCTTTCATATAAAGAAACTTCATTGGAGCATCCCTTGTTAAGATACAGCCCCTCAAAGGGAGTACATAAAATTTGAATAACAATTTATTTCACAAGCACCAAAGAAGTTACAATATTGAAATTAACCTGACGTTTGCTACTAGCAAAAAGACACTTATCCAGTTATTTATTTGGTTTACCCCATGGTTGTAAGGGTGGGAAACGCAACCCATAAAGTTTATTTCCAATGTAACTTTTTGTCTTATTATTTGTTTACCATTTAAAAATTTATTTCCGATAGCCTGTTTCATTCTAAACAAAAATGTTTCTTGAGTTTTCGGCCCAAAATAAACCAGTTCGCAGTAAAAAATTATTTTACGAACAACTACAGAGTCATAAATGTGAAACTAATCTATCTAGTAGGACACTTTTAGCGATAGTGACAATTTTTTTGTTGCTAGTAGGAAACGTCAGGTTAATTTCAATATTATAACTTTTTTGGTGCTCGTGAAAAAAATTGTTATACAAATTTTATGTACTTCCTTTGAGGGGCTGTATCTTAACAAGGGATGCTCCAATGAAGTTTCTTTATATGAAAGATCCTATCGTTTTTTCGATGAGAAATCACCTCCTTGAATATTTTACACTTATTTAGTTACACCCTGTATTGAAAATTATTCAATAACTGAAATATGTAAAAACTTGATAATTAATATTGAATTTAAGGTATGGTTCTGATGATGTTATCCTTTTGGAATTTTGAAATTCATTATATCTAATTGTGAACGGAAAATTCTTGATGATGGCTCATTAGTTGAAAAATTATTTGGGCTGTTTCCATTATCAGAATTTGTAAAAATTCAATTTTCTTACAGCTAATGTCAGAAGCTAGTCGCATTAATTTTACTGAATTTTAAGTTCAATTTTGCCAATACCCTGAGGACGGCTGGCGAATGCTTGCCAAACGTTGGATAGAACAATACAAGATAATGGAAATAGCCCAAATAACCTTTTTATTCATTATATCAATTTTCATACACAAAATGAATGGTTTCTATGGTTCAGATGATTCGATCTTCTTGAAATTTTGCATGCACATTCAGTTTATCAATCTCCACTTACAAAATAAATTTCACTTGAATCGGAAATCCTGTTATCGAAATATTCTTCTTTTCAATATTTCAATTGAATATGATATGATTTTGTGCAGACTATGGCCACAAAATTCTGCATGAGGCTTATAATGAGCATCTTGCATGTGACCGCAAAATTTTATTCGATTGATTGCGTTTTGTCTGAGATGTTGAAAAACAAAAATTTTTAATGACCATATTTGATGGAACACCCTGCACGATTTAACTGGTTAACGAACTTAACCGAGGCATTTGGGAGCCGAACTAGCCTTGAAAATCTCAAGCGTCTAGAACAATCCCTTCGAAAGTTATCATGCTAACGGACGGATTCGTCATCAGGGAATCGAAACCTATCGTTTGAGACCATTTTCGGCTCAAAATTAGAAAATTACAGACATTTGGGCAAAACGATATAGCACTCGTTTAAGTAGAACGAGTGCTCAAAAAAGGTGATTCGAAATAGCATTCAGTCGAAGTATAAGATATCTTTTGCATGAGTCTATACTGAAATTGCAGAAATATTATATGAATGAAATTATTTCTTGAGAATTTAAAACATTATATGAGGTCGCAGTGGTAAACCTTGCAATAAATCTGCAAAACATCCACAAATATCATTCATTAGTCAATAAATTCTAGTTACCCTAATTAACATCTGTCGTTAACGTTTTCAAATTCACAATAAAACTTGCAAAGACCACATGCATTTCGGGACTTTCGCTTGAAACGAAGAAAATTGAACTTTTCTTTCAGCCTGTTCAGTGTTCTGCATATACGAAACTCATCAAATCCTGAAAAGCAGAAAGCAGGACTACCGTGTTGATATCTTGAACTCAGTGGAGGTAGAAGAACCACGAAATTAAAGTAGTATGGGATGAAAAACTCTCAGGATATGAATGTGGCCGGAAACTCACTTATTTCCGTTTCGGTGTCCCCGTTGTGACAGCGAATGTATTTTATGCCACGAGTCGTGTAACTGTCAGCTGGTGATTGATCGAGATATTATAATGGCAGTATATTGGCGCTCTCGGATTAGAGCTCCGTGGCGAATTAATTCAATTCACACTTCGGTTTAGAGCACATAAAAAATTAGTGGTCTCGTAAACTTTTGTCGTATGGGGCCAGAATGGAGCCGTAATATAAGTTATATATGGCCAGGACGTGAGATTTAGGAGCATTTGCAATGGAAAATACCCAGAGCATGGATGTCGTTTGCGATGACTTGGCAATTTGTGTTCGAAAATTGTGAAAGTTTGGAAAGAATGATATTTCACTCTATTCATCGGGTAACAGACATATTGATTTGGTTTTGGCTGGAATCACAAGAACCCTAACGAACGAACTACAGTGGAACCTCCCTATAACGAAAGCGGTAAATCCGCAAAAAAAATTCGTTATAAAGAAATTTCGTTCCACAGAAAACTTGTATCTATAGTCGGCAATGTCAAGGTCGATTTCACTGATAAATAATAAATTTAAGTTTAATATTCAAAATTAAACACTTGCTTTTAGATATTTTTGCACAACTTTTCACACTAGCGTAATGGTTAGATTTAAACCAAACAGCCAGGGGTGTATTTAAAACTGCTTCAGAAGGATCTCTCTGTCTGCCGTAATTATTTAGTTTAAGGTCGGGATTTATTATGCACAATTTAGGAAAAAATCCACCCTTATACCTCTTTAATA
This sequence comes from Propylea japonica, assembly GCA_013421045.1. Taxonomy (NCBI): domain Eukaryota; kingdom Metazoa; phylum Arthropoda; class Insecta; order Coleoptera; family Coccinellidae; genus Propylea; species Propylea japonica. Next base: position 97,634,007 of record CM024241.1, read on the forward strand.
ATACCCGTTCAAAAAGTGATGTTATTTTGGATATTTCATTATAGAGAGACTTTAGTTCGTTTTAGAGGGTGTTTTTAACATGACATTTGGATTCAAAGTGCGATGTCTTGTACGAAATTCGTTATACAGAGAAATTCGTCATACAGACGTTCGTTATAGGGAATTTCCACTGTATGTCAGGATTCTTCTATCCAGAATTTTGTAAAAATGCAGATTTCGTTGATTTTCGAAAATTCTAGTTCGTTCAGCAGTTCGACTTCGGTTTTTGAGCGCTCCTTTTACGTAAACGAGTGCTATATCATTCTGCCGAAATGTTTGTAATGTTTCTAATGTTGAGCCGAAAATGGTCTAAAATAATAGGGTTTATTCACTCCCTGATGACGAGTCAGTGTGGTCAAAGTCAATTCTTCCGAAGTTAGGTATTGTCCAAATGCTGCGGTAAAATTCGTTAACCAATAAAACCAGATGTGGCCATTCAAAATATTTTTGGTCCTAAATATAACAGATATAACGAAAACCTTAAGACCCAAATCTATATGTTTGAGTTCTTGTGTTAACTGAACTTTATAGGATTATAAAGTTTATAGGATTATAAAGTTCAGTTAGCACAAGAACTCAAGCCGGCCGATCATCAACAACGTCGTGTCTTTGCTGATTGGGTCGTTGAAATGCGGACCGTGTTATCTCTCAAAGAGGTGATCACAATTGGCCACCGAGATCTTGCGATTTAACACCTTCCGACTTCTTCCTTTGGGGCAACGTAAAGAGAAGGTCTACGCCAAGATCTCAAAGATGAAATTCGTGAGGTTATCGAGGATATTGGGTAGCCACTTTGCGATTTGGTTATGGAAAATTTCATTAAAAGGATATGGTCCTGAAAGCGTGGTCGTGGTAATCATTTGCCTAATGTTATTTTCCACTATTAAAGGCATAGCTTCTTCTTTATAATGAAATAAACATCCGATCACTTATACTGAAAAATGACATTTTTCTTTGAATATCTCTTATTGGAAAACCCTTTATTTCACACAGTCGAAGTTTCGCCATGTGTAACTTCAAATGTGAATGTTTACGCTGTATCATTTCTGCCAGAAGAAGAATAAAACCATATAAATATTTATTCAAACCAGAATACAGTAGACACCTTTTATTCAGTAAATATATTCGGGTATACCATCATTCGGTAAAACTGCACGTATTGCATAATGGCATCTATAAAATACCGAATGGAAACACTGTCTCATTCGCATATGACACTATGGATATCTCCAGCTGCTAAAACACTTAAAACTAAGTACGTATAGAGGAAACGGAGCGTAAGGCATGCTCGTATCCGGTAAAACATGTGTTTGTGTTCAGATGCGGATGTCCTGATTATGTATTGGTAGCGGAATGACAACGATAATATGAACCTATATGTTTGCGTGATGTGGCAACCATGCTAACCACTTGATTGTTGCGAACTGGAAACAATATTTTCTCGTATGAACAGGATTATAAATGTGATGTACCTACTCGACAAATATTACAATGCTACCCCGGTGCTCTATATATATATTGTATAATCTGCTTGACGTGGACAAGATAGATACGAACAACATGGTTATAAAAAGCCCAGTGCATTATTTCACGTAATGGCTTTCCATGAAAATGGAGGCGAGTATTACGTTTTGAGGTTCATATACGTGTGAAAAATGTAGAAAGTTAGATATGTCGAGTGCTTGTACATGGTAAAATGAAGGGTGTTTCAAATTATCTGATTTTTTCTATGAATAAATAAAATATAAATAAGTCAAAATAGAAACAGAGAAAAAAGCTCCAAATTCAATAATTGCCAAAAAAAAACACTGATTTTACGCACTTTCCTAATACAAAAATAACTGATTTCTTATTAAATAAATTATTTTAGAACCGAATCCTAATTAAATAGTCCGTTCTTCCATATGTTTTTTCAATCCACTTCCCAATACACCTAGGCTACTCTGGAATCAATTCATTTATGGAATTTTTATGCACTTCGTTCAATTCTTAATGAAGCTCCAAACTCAATTCCTAAAAAGTTTAAGGTGAGTTTTGGCGATTGGATATTGCTTTGACGAAGTATTTCCACACGAGCTCATTAAGATTCATTTTTAGTGTGAGTAGTTACACAAAAGGGATTCTGGCACACTTCTATATGCGCCAGAATTCCCATACGATTTTGCTGGTTATTTTATTCTCTGGATATTGTTTTCTTGAAGAATGTTGTTGGAACGTGATTATCCTCATAAAGAGTTTTTCCAATAAGGAGTGTTATTCTGATATTCAAGGAAAAATGCCATTTCTAGTGCAAGTAGTTATACAAGGGGGATTCTGGCACACTTCTATGGGTGCACGAATTCCCATAAGATTTTGCTGGTCATTTTATTCTCTGGATATTGTTTTCTTGAAGAATGTTGGTGGAGCGTCATTATGTTATTTTGATATTCAAAGAAAAATGCCATTTTCCAATATAAATGATCGGATGTTAATTTCATTACCTAGAAGAAGCTATGCCGTTAATAGTGGATAATAACATCAAGCGAATGACCACCACGACCATGCTTACAGGACCATATCTTTTTAAATTAAATTTTCCATAACCAAATCGCAAAGTGGCTGCCCTATGTCCTCGATAGCCTCACGAATTCCATCTTTGAGGTCTTGAATCGATGTTGGGCTGTTGGCGTAGACCTTCTCTTTCACGTGGCCCCAAAGGAAGAAGTCGCAAAATGTTAAATCTCAAGATCTCGTTGACCAACTGTGATCACCTCTTCGAGAGATAACACGGCCGGCAAAAATTTTCCCACAAAAGATCAATATTGATCATCGGCCGGCTTGGGTTCTTGTGTTAACTGAACTTTATAAGCCTTATGGCCCAAATCTTCATGCAAATACGGTGAGATGACGTTTGTGGAATGGCTAATTCCAAAGAACGACGAGGAATGGACAAACCTGGGTTTTCCTTATTGCGGTACGACAAGGAGATTCACGACGATCCAAACATGTTCAAGTTTTACGAACCGTTTCCGCCAAATTTTCACCATTTTTATAGTGAATTTTAATAATTTCAATGCGTTCTTGAAGAAATTTAGAAATTAGATCTTTCGTTATTTTCCACGGAAGATACTGAATAATACAATTCTTGATATTCGTAAGTAATATCATAAGGGCATCTTATTTTTCTGAAAAAAAAGCGAAAAATACGTTGCTAAGTAGGTAATATTTCAACCAAAAGCATGAGAGATTGTGGAAACTCACTATAAAAATGCTTTCTGTTAACAAATATTACTTTGCATTGTATTGTATCGATTTTTTTATGGAAAATTTGATGCTTAAATGGTTCATGAATGAAAGATTAATTTGCACCCATTATGTATTGTTATTTTGGGTCACAGCAACTGTCAAGTTTTGCCGCGGCTAAACTGCTGGCAGCTCCTGCCAAACAGTTTCCCCTCCTAAAAACCATTTGTAATACAAAAGTGCGCTTTTCTGAAAAGTGAAATAGTCGCTGAAAAATGATTATACTTGTTTTTTACGGAACAAGAAAATTTTCCTGCTGTTTTAAAGCTTTCATTTAAGTTATAATTAAGGTACTGGAGAATTTACACTCAAACTTCTGTCATTTTCAATTCAGCAACTTGAAGGTTGTTGAAAAACCATAAAGTGATTTAATAATGAATATAGAGATAAAAGATGTGGTCAGCAATCTCTTCAATTAAATTTTCGTGGAAGATAAAAGTAAGTGCAATAGGAACTTCGAAACTGTAGCTTTGTTGATGATCGTTATCTAAGAATACCTTTCAATTCTGTTGGCTTCGAAGACTTCAAATAAGTTCTTTACATCACTTGAAACTAAAAGAACTGTTTCTGTGTAAGATCGAGACAGCAAGTTGATAGTGCACTTATCAATGAAAGCAAGGATAATCTTACAGAGAACAAAGAAATAAGGGTTGTTTTGTGTCGAATGGTTCACTTCCCCCTTTGAAACGCAGTATGTAAGGTTCCACATTCTCAATTACGATAATGTTGAAGTAGATAAACGTGACAAAAGTATCCTAAGGTCTTTCGTGCAGTTAGAACAAAGCGAGAAAAGCTTCCTCGAGTATCAGGAATTCTTTCATCGAAATGTTCTCTAGCTCGCTGGATGGAGAGCGTCCAACTGATAGAATCGAAAGGTTCCAAATTAGATTTCGTACTAATAGTCTAAGATTCGGAGTTAAACCGAACTTCACCTATCTGATTAATGGATAAAATGCTTTCTATGTGGCGTAGGGAAACATTTTCAAAGGACACAACTGATACTTTAAAACGCTCTACCTGAATGTTATGAACGAAATGTATTCAAATTACCGGAAGAACATGGTGTTCAATCTGATTTATCCTATAAAAACAGACTGAAAGTTTGTAGGTATCCGTTCGATGTTGAAAATCCTACAATCGGTTTTTTTCAACTTATCCATCGTATTTTACTTACCATTCAGTAGACGAGAAGTGATGTCATCAATCTGAAAACATATTGTCATGATAAATTGGAAAAATGAATTAAATTAAGAACATAAATCAGTAATTCAATATAGGTATAAAGTTTCGTTGTGAGGATAAAACGAATATTCCATTATGATATATAAAATTGAATAGTCAATTGTTATATTTAGTCCGTTCTCGAAAGTGTGAGCAGTCGGTTGACCATGACAATTTGCCATTTTCCACTGTGTATATCAGAATTTTAGGTTATGTTGTTTATTTTCTTGTCAGATTGATACGCAATGTTGTCAGTAGGTATAATATAGAGTTCTCTGATAACTCCAAGCTCGTCGGACGAGGCCGGGTACATTCGGCAACGTTGACTTCATTTTACGTTATGACATCAAATACTGCCAACTTCAGATGAATAAACAAACGCCTACTATGCGCTCAAACTTTCGTGAACGGAATATACATACAATTTCAATTCAATTTTACATTTTCACTGATGATACAGATGAACTGCTTCATTTGAAATATGCAGAACAGGTTTAGGAACTGTAGGTATACCTCGTTTGAGTTCGTTAGCTGGCCAAATCGGTTGGCTACAGACTTTCGAAAAAATGGTTTCTATAGATGGAACAACTGTATGGTAGCTGCTGATAGAAATTTGTTTGAATGTACCCGCGGAAAAACTTCATAGTTGTTGTCAAATTAACACCTATACAAAATGCATGCAGAATATTTTGTTACTCATGAAATAGTCTTGTCAAATACAATTCGGACATCTAATTTCTCCTGTGTCAAAATCGAAAAAACACAATTTAAAGTAATATTTTTTGATGAGAAGTATTCTAAAGGTTCGTAAATCTTGGTCGTCGAATTTTGATGCCATCAACATCCATGCTTCTCGTTAAAATATAACGATTTCTTTCGGGAAAATCAGATGCCCTTATGATATTAGAAATATTTCTTCCATTTCTCGAACTAGTTATCAAATCAATTTGAATTCCAATATACATACGGGTCTCAACTGGAAATGGCCTAATGACTATAAAATTTCATGCAAATTGTACATTTAAACCATTTTTGAAAAACAATTCATGAGCAGGACATATTTCATATGTTCGAAACTAATTATAATAATTTTCAAACTTTCCATGACAATGTTCCTTGTGGTTGAGCCAGAAGCTGTCCCACATGTATGCATTAGAAGAAGGAACATCTTTACGATCCTTGGTTTCATTTTCTCAATTCATAAACTCGATTCTTCATGAACAGAAATAAACTGAAGATTTTATTTGAGGAATAACTCACTACAACTGTAGTGGGCGAGAAGTTAAAATTGTCGATATCGCGTGGGCGCTGATGGCCGTCCTTGGTCTTTAGAGGTAAAACACTTAATTTACGCTGAAATTCATTTGTTTACACAACAATTCTTTTGTCAAATTATTAACTTCATCAGGTGAGTACTATCATTATACTAACTAATCTTACGACATCGTTTGCCTTAAATACATAGTGATTAGTGAACAAAAAATCGTTGATGAAAACAAGAGAATATTTGGGGATTTTCTGGATTTCACTCAAAAACGTGCAATAGCGGGGACCCATCGTGTCACACAAGCAACAAAACCATTGATCCTTTGCGGGAAAAGTTTCCGGACCGTGTTATCTCTCGAAGAGGTGATCACAATTTGCCACCGACATCTTGTGATTTAACACCCTGCGACTTCTTCCTTTGGGGCCACGTGAAAGAGGAGGTCTACGCCAATTGCCCAGCGTCGATTCAAGACCTCAAAGATGGAATTCGTGAGGCTATCGAGGACATAAGGCAGCCACTTTGCGATTTGGTTATGGAAATTTTCATTAAAAGGATATGGTTCTGTAAGCGTGGTCGTGGTGGTCATTTGCCTAATGTTATTTTTCACTATTAACGGCATGCCTTCTTCTTTATAATGAAATAAACATCCGATCATTTATGTTGAAAAATGGCATTTTTTTTATATCAAAATAACACATCTTATTGGAAAATCCTTCATTATACCAAGCGAAGTCAGAAGATTTTGCGGTCCTTTTCATATTGCGATAAAGATAAATCAAATTTGTTCATGTTTTTCAATTTATTCAATATGAAATTCATTTTTTTGTTCAAAACTCAAACCTGTCATAAAAAATTCATATTTTGAAATCGTCAGATCTTTCGTTAATCATTTCTAGTCTTTGTATTCTACACCTTTTCCAATTTTAATTCAGAAAACGTAAAATGTAATTCAGAATAGCAAATTGAATTTCAGAAGATGGAAATTGTAATTCAGAATTGTAAATTGATATTCAGAAATGGTGATTTGAATTTCAGAATAGTGATATGTAATTCAGAAAGCGTAATTTGAATTTCAGAATAGTGATATGTAATTCAGAAAGGGTAATTTGAATTTCAGAAAGGGTAATTTGAATTTCAGAAAATATAAATTGTAATTCAGAATTGGTGATTTGAAATTCAGAAATGGGAAATTGTAATCCAGAATTGGTTGCATGAATATGAACATGAACATGAATATGTACCTATTTATATCTATGTTATATAGTACATACCTATATCTATACATTTTCTGAAATTCAATTTATAATTTCTGAATTACAATTTTTCTTTTCTGAAATTGAATTTGCTATTTCTGAATTTCAATTCACTATTCTGAATTACAACTTTGTTTTTCTGAAATACAACTTCCTAATCTGAATTTCAATTTCGCTTTTCTGAAATTGAATTAACTATTCTGAAATTCAATTTCTGTTTTCTGAATTACATATTCCTATTCTGAAATACATGTTCCCTTTTCTGAAATTGAACTTTGATTTTCTGAATTACAACTGTAAAAGGTGTAGTGATCCTTCTTTCCACTAATGAATATCTGCTGATAATCCCAATTGCCATAAAGCTTGTTAAATATTCCGGCGTTCGAAATGACATTTACGCATATAGCTACCAACTAACGCCAAATCGAAGTGAAAGGATTCTATCCCTGTTACATTATTCGAAAGTTCTACAGCAAAGGCCATTCATTACTGTGGATAGAAACGCTCGATCTCTAGGAACAGTAACTATGCAAAAGCTCCACAAATTATTCGATGACTGGTTTTGACCTGCAGAATTCCGATTCCGAATGTATTGAAAATTGTCCTGAACGAAAAGCGGCTGGCAAAGATCAAAGGAAATAGGCTAACAGGATGTTGGAAAGCAGATTCCTTCATAGTTACTGAGCATAAGAGAAGGCGTATTTCTTGTTAGAAAGGCTTACTGCTTTCCAACAGGGGAAATATGAAAAATCAAGGAAACACCCCAATAAACACAGTAACGATTAAAACACGTTGGATTTTTTAAGTAACGTCACTATATTTCATCGTTGAAAAAACGGGAAAATGTCGTAGAGAAATACGTTTCCTTCTTGTTTCACCGTAACGTTTTTATCGCACGTTGATTCAAGATTGATTTAACGTTGCAAGCTTCCTCCTTGTCATGAGTAAAATACCGTGATGTAACGTTATTATTTAGTTTCAATGTAACGAAGAATTTTGGTTTCGGAAATAACGTTGATGGTAAACGAATTCTCAACGTTCGTTTTTATACCAAAATACCACAAATATGAAACGTTTATTTTGAGTTTCAAAGTAGCCTACATCTCAAGGACTGAATCAACCCTGATTAGAAATATTTTTGAATTTTTATTTGAATTAAACACAGATTTGTAAATATCTTATATTAACACAAATATAAATCTCGAACATAGGAAACATAGGAACAAAATCACAAATTTCTAAATGCATTGAATCAACACTAATAATATTTAAACTTTTTTTCTCTACTCTGCAGTATCCTTGAGCCTTCTCTTGGCGAATTTTAGGGAAGCCTTCGTTGTATCTGCTATTTGTAAATCTGTCGCTGTTCTAAATTCTTTCTTGGCAGTTACTGAAACAACACAGGTTATGCTCATTAGATATCGATAATATATAGGTCTACAAAATGAATCATTTAGTATGGAAAACACAAAAAAAAATTGGAAAAGCAGATGAGTGGCTTGGTGATTTCAGATATGTGATTTATAACTTACAATCCTTTTGAGAAAAAAAGTCCTTATGAATATCATAAATCAATAATAAAAATGAAACTTCAGGGTAGTGATAGGTACTTACCAAATTCTCTGTAGGCCCTATCGCACTTATAAACAAATCACATAATGAGGAAAGTTGAAAATAGCTAAAGCAAACGATCTGGTGGCTCACTACTCAATTTGTTGACTGCAAAATGCAACAAGATTGCTCTAGCATTATCCAGATCAACGTCATCACAACACCTGCTGACTTTTGTACACTGTTGCCAGGGACAATAATTATTCATTATCTTTTAAGAATCTTCATAATTTTCTTATTGAATGACTTTAGTAAAAACGATTTATGTTATGAATTTAGGGTTATTTTTTATAAAGGATTTAATATTTTGAACGAATGAGGAATTCAAAATAAGGAATGTAGGAAATAAGTTCGGTACAGATGAGTTGCACTCACAAAACACAATTTGGCAATTAGGTTTCTAAAACGTTCTATCGCTACTAGTTATTAAACGTTGAATATCTACTGAGAATATACGTTGAAATATGGTATTCCATAAGTAATTGAAAACAAGAGGAACTTCTCCTTTGCGTACGTTTACCATTTACATGATCCGATAGGAAGTTCCCTGCAAAATTACATTGGACGTGTTATCTACACACTGATCATCGAATGGATTCAAAATCTGGACGAATCTTGAGTAGAAAAAATGTTGGTTTACTTGTAAGTTGATAAAGAGTAAAAATTCAACGTTTATTCATTGTTACTGAGCTCACTTCGTAAAAACGTTTAAAAAATGTAAGATATATACGTTCTCTAAGGGTGGATGAATCAACCAGTTGAATCGTGTTCGTATAATATACGTAGAGTCAACGTTTGGTTGAATTTTGGGTGCATCATGGTAAATTGATAAGATTCGAAATTTGGTTGAATTTTGAGTAGAATAAAAGTTGGTTAACGTCTTAGTTGAAGAAAAGTGGGTCATTCAACGTTAATTCGATGTTTCTGAGCACACATTGAAAAAACGTTTGAGAAGATGTAATGAATATACGTTTCCTAATGGTGGATAAATCAACCAGTTGAATCGTATACGTATATTATATGTAGAGTCAACGTTTGGTTGAATTTGTGTTTCGGATATAACGTAGCAAATTCAACGTACAACGTTGAATCTACTTCAGCCACCATAAATAAACGTTTTGTATACGTTTGTGTGTTTATTGGGACATTTCATTAGTCAGTCATCATTCATGTTTTTTGACATAGTTTATGATGACTATTCTTCTGCACATCAAGAGAACGTTCTTTGGTCCAATTTAAATTTCTCAATAATTTTCAATTTTTCAATTATTAAATTCCAAATGAATTTAAATGCAGTACTTTTTTTATCGCAATTTTAAAATATAGACCAGGGTCGATAATTTTTGAAACAAAAAAAAATTGCAGTAGGATGAAACCCATTGAAAAAGGAGGGGAATATGATCAAAATAAAAGAAAAAATAAATTACGGTCGATCCGAGTCCGGGAAGTGGAAGGGGGTGTGTTTTTAAGGGTGAAAAATGGTTTTCCTTGATTTCCGGCAAAACTACAAGTCCTATGGAAAAAAATTGAATGGTAAAGTTGTAGGTAATGAAAAGATCTACAACTTTTGTATCGACAATTTTTTCACATAACCTCAAAATTTAGGTGAAAAATTCAAAAAACCAAGTTTTTGGTTTTTTATTTGTATCTTTTTCAAAAAAAACTTTTTTTTCACGAAATTTTGTGAAAACTTACCTTATTATGTCCCAAATACACTGTAATTTATTTGATGTAAAATATTTATGTTTTCGTCTTATTTTTACTTAATATCAAAAAAGCACCCCAATTTTCAATAGAAAATTCTGACGTCAAAATATCAGCTTTTTTCAAAAAGTTTAAAGGCTTTTTCTTCATTGAAATATCTACTTTCCGATGGTGTGAAAAAAATATACATTACTATAAGGAGTGTTCTCAGAATCAACGATTTATGAAACCCACCATTAGAGTAACTCAGTCCCCACTTCTCTATGAAATAACTTACAATGGGTTAGAAACTAACCAAAAGTCACTCAGGTATATGAATTATCTCAAAACAGCAATAAATAGTCATCTAAAAATATTATTTAAACAAGATTCTACACCTTGTTCAAAATATTGTAGATGTCTTATTAAATATTAACTTTATTAACTTATTTTTTTGTTAATTATAGAAGTATATTTCAATTTGTAATTTTTTCGTTTTTGAATGAAACAGGAAATCTTACGTTTTTTGAGTAATTAAAGAGTAAATTTTAATAAATACCTCAAAATTGTACATAATGATTTCTTCATTGAAATATCTACTTTCTGATGGTGTAAAAAATATACATTACTAGAAATGTTCTCAGAAAATGCAAAAAATTGAAAAAACCCAAATTCGAAATTTTTTTTAATCATTATGTACAATTTTGAGATTTTTATTAAAATTTACTTTTCAATTACTCAAAAAACGTAAGATTTCCTGTTTCATTCATAAACTAAAAAATCACAAATTGAAATATACTTCTATAATTAACAAAAAAATAAGTTAATAAAGTTAATATTTAATAAGACATCTACAATATTTTGAAAAAGCTGTAGAATCTTGTTTAAATAATATTTTTAGATGACTATTTATTGCTGTTTTGAGATAATTCATATACCTGAGTGACTTTTGGTTAGTTTTTAACCCATTGTAAGTTATTTCATAGAGAAGTGGGGACTGAGTTACTCTAATGGTGGGTTTCATAAATCGTTGATTCTGAGAACACTCCTTATAGTAATGTATATTTTTTTCACACCATCAGAAAGTAGATATTTCAATGAAGGAAAATCCTTTAAACTTTTTGAAAAAAGATGCTTTTTGACGTCAGAATTTTCGATTGAAAATTGTGGTGCTTTTTTGATATTAAGTAAAAATAAGACGAAAACATAAATATTTTAAATCAAATAAATTACAGTGTATTTGGGACATAATAAGGTAAGTTTTCACAAAATTTCGTGAAAAAAAAGTTTTTTTTGAAAAAGATATAAATAAAAAACCAAAAACTTGGTTTTTTGAATTTTTCACCTAAATTTTGAGGTTATGTGAAAAAATTGTCGATACAAAAGTTGTAGATCTTTTCATTACCTACAACTTTGCCATTTAATTTTTTTCCATAGGACTTGTAGTTTTTCCGGAAATCAAGGAAAACCATTTTTCACCCTTAAAAACTCACCCCTCCCTCTTCCCGAATTCAGATCGACCGTAATTTATTTTTCCTTTCATTTTGATCATATTCCCCTCCTTTTCTAATGGGTTTCATCCTACTGCGATTATTTTTCATTTTTTACCATTTTTGAAGGTTTCGGCCCTGGTCTAATAGCCGTGATCTCTGCCGCTTAGCGCACATATTGGGTACGTTCAGCAGCACTCAACTGTTGGCATAAAGCAAAAATCAGTTGAGTTTCAGCGGATGAAAATTTTCTGAACGCTTCGCTGAGTGATTTACAAATCTGACATATCATGATATATCGTGCGTTCAAAAAAATTCGTGTTCAAGTAACCTGTGGATTCTATTTTTCCTAAGAGTCTATGAGGGGAAAAATAGAATCCACAGCTTACTTGACCACGAATTTTTTGAACGCACGTTATAACCTTATTTTTTGGTACCCAATTGAGAAACTTTTTGTGATTGTACATATTATAAATTGAAGTGTATTGGAATAACCAAAATACTCCTTAATAAACTTCAACTCACCAGAAAAGCTATTCGAAGGTGTTTTATTTCAACTTGCCTGCTGAATTCTCTATCTGATGCATTGTATATCTTTTCTTTCCGATGTGAATTTCCAAACCTGTATAAGTATATGTTGCGATGATAAGTAGGGTACCTACAATTATTATGCATACATTGGAACTATAGTCTTCAATGTCGCGTTCGACTTTACTGATGAATTTAAGTTTATCATTCAAACTTAAGCATTTGCTTTTAGACATTTTCGCACAACTTTTCACACTAGCCTAATGGTTAGGTTGAAACCAAACAGCCAGGGGTGTATTTAAAACTGTTTCAGAAGGACATCTCTGTCCACCGTAATGATTTAGTTTGAGGTCGGGATTTATTACGTACGTCCGGAAGAAATTCGGAAAAAACCCACCCTTATACCTTCTAATCAATACCCATTCAAAGAGTGATGTTCTTTGAATATTTCGTTATAGAGAGAATTCACTTCGTTTTATTGGGTATTTTTAACATGGAATTTGGATTCAAGGTGCTATGTCTTGTACGAAATTCGTTACCCAGAGAAATTCGTTATACACGGTACTAATTTTTTTAATATATAAAAATTCTTTAGGCTCGACCTCGGGCTTTCAGGTAACTAGGCCCCTTTTCCTTCCCCTGGCGACGGTCCTGTTGGTCAAACTTAAGTAAAACTTCATGAAAGTAAGTGCGAGTCTGCTAATAATTTGATGAAATTCGCACTACCACACTCTATTTGCATTGCAATATCAAGGAAATAGACTGTCGGACGCAAGATATTATAATGCTTTTAAATTAACTTCATCATAGTGAGGTTCACAGAAATGAGACTTGAAGTTGACTCCACACTAACGAGATTATATTCTAATCCCAGCAGACCATAATCTGTTCCGTAAGTACCGAAATCATGTATGAAACTGGATTTACATTACTCGTTTAATGTTTCCCATAAAAGTTGTTAATGCACTGAAAACTAACTTTCTGAATGAGACGCAGGCTGGAGTTGTTGATTAGCTTCAGAACATTAATGGAAATATTACATTTCCACTAGGAGTACACAAAGTAGATTAGATAATCAGTATTAATTCGTTTTTGGCTGCAACGGACGAAATTTCGTACAAGTGAACAAGACTGAGGTAATTTTCGCAGAAACGAATCAGGACATCAGGAGCTTATGCGTGTTTGCACATATTGAAAACTATTGATCCTAATCATTTATGAATTTCCTGTTGAAAGCTCTAACACGCCTTGAAAGTTTTAAAATTGTGCCTTTTCGAAGTTAACGTGCATATGATCAAGAGTTAGCTGAATTTTCTTAAACTTTATTACAGCTCAGTTTGGATGCTCATATCTATCTAGAAAATTGATCACACCAAGCTCGAAATAAAATAAGAAGTTTTTTTAATTTAACCTACTGAACTTATAACTTGGTTATCTTAAAACCCTACCCTGAATCCAGATATTCGAAATACTGACTAAAAGGCAAATTCTATCAAATTAAAGTCATGAACGCCTATCTAAATCAATTATGACCTTGTAATTAGGTGCGGCTGGAGTCATATCAAGCGTAAAAATCCATTATTCATCGAAAATTTATGAAACAGGTGCAGGACAATCATCACACCCCAGGGAAATTTATTTCGCATGGACTGCAGGGATGAATAATCTATCTTTTTCGGAACTGGAACATGAAATCGCAAATTGCCATTATTCTCGACGTCAAACTGAATTTCGTTCAATGCTGCGTCTACCATTTGGGTCCCATATAAATAAATATACATGATGAGAATGCCGGGCCATGTTCGGAACATTATTTATATTCATATTTATTGCGATTTATATGTTTCCACACTGGAATAAATTAAAAGGCTGGCGGGGGTTTCTAGGAATGTTTGAAAATACATTTTCGTTATTGGTTTTCGATAAGTTTTTATTCGCGGCGATATACAAGTATAAATACCGAGGACCTTGTGTTGCATGTGATATTTGATATCAGTATTGAGTTTAGGAAAGAAGTTAATAATTTATCTTTTCTGTCGATCTCAAAATGAGGGATGATTTCAATGTGTACATAATTTAATATAATTGACCCATTTTAATGTTCAATTTATGATATTTTAATGTGCAATCCTTATGGCAACCGTACACAAAGTACCCGGCGCAAAAAAATTAACGCACATTATGGACATCTCAAATTTATTCTACAACTGAAGGTGTTTTCGATGATAATTATTTTTATCAGAATTATGCATTCAAATGTTATCCACTTTCAAAGTTTTTCTTCAATACAGATGTCTTTTCCCAACAGGAATAACAAATATGAGAGTAGCCGATTTTGAATGCATTGGCTCCATTCTGAAATCAGTTGTTCTCGATCAATAGTTTTTATTTCGTTTGATTTTCTACACTCGATCGCTATTCAAAGCGGAACACGCAATTTGACCCAAGAGGTATGTGCCCAAGCGTTAGTTTTGCGAGAAGAAGGGTGGACATACACAAGAATTGCAGAAAGGTTTGGAGTTGCCCATACTATTGTGTTTAGAATGTTGCAGCAATTCAGGGAGACAGGTATGAATGTCCGAAGACCAGGACAGGGTAGACCACGGGTAACAACTGCCATTCAAGAAGGTTACTTGAGAGTTTCTTCGTTGAGACAACAGTTTGCATCCGCTCGCCTCCTTCAAAATAAGCTTGAGCAAACTCATGGGGTGCAAATTAGCATTCAGACAATAAGAAATCGTCTCATAGAATATGATTTAAGGCCTCGTATTACGGCAAGAGGCCCAGCTCTTACCCCAGCCAATCGAAGGGCGCTTTTGGATTTTGCGACAGAGCATATCCATTGGGAAGAGGCTGATTGGAAAAGAGTTTTTTTCACAAATGAGTCTAGATTCTGCCTCTAATATTGAGATCGACGTTCCCTTGTATACAGATGTCCACATGAAAGATATGCTCAGTGCAATTTCCTGAATACTACTGGCATTGTTTAAGGAGAAGATAGTTAGTTACTTCGGTTCAAATATCATTGGAGGATATTGGACAATATCGTTAGAGGGCGCCACTCCGGAAGAGGACCAACATGATGGGTTGCCTATGTGCAATGTTGAAAATTCAGACGAGTATTAATTTTTGGGTGTGGTGAACAACAGATGTCTCTAGTGACGAGCTATTTTTCTTCACGTCAACGTGTCTTGCATCTTGCTCCACAACTTCTCTCTTGTATGCCTGTAGTATGAAATATCCGAGGGTCCAGAGTAATAAAAATTTTTATTACTCTCTGAGGCCCTTAGGGTTGGGATTTGAGAAATATTTTCGATTTCGTCGTGAGATCGCTAGAAGGAATTTTTTTAACTCAGTAGCAAAGAAATATTATATTAAAGAAGTGAATGATTTGAGAAATTTTTATATTCTCTGATATGTTTATGCTAAAGAAACTTGGGCATCCTGTTTGTAGGTACCTATGCAGTCTCTCGAATTTAAATAAATGAATGATATAATTATTGTATCAATAATCAAAGCCACGTAATGAAAGTGTTTTCAAAAGGAACATTTCAAAACTTGTATTTTTCACATAACGTTCAGGATTTGAAGGTGGAAAGTTGAATGCATAAAGAAATAGAATGAAACCAACAGCTCCAATGATATTCATGAATGAATTTTCCCAGTATGAACAAGCGCTTATAAGCTTCAAATCACTTCGCTGTGCATATACAGGGTTTTCCGGTTAGAGGTGTCATTCTGATATTCAAAGAAGAATTATAGTTTTTGAAATAAATGATCGGATGTTTATTTCATGCCGTTAAATTATAGTGGAAAATAACTTCATGCAAATGACCACCACGACCACGCTCACAGAACAATATCTTTTTAATGAAATTTTCCATAACAAAATCGAAAAGTGTGGCTACTCTATGTACTCGATAGCCCCACGAATTCCGTCTTTGAGGTATTGAATCGACAATGGGCAATTGGCGGAGTCCTTCTCTTTCACCAAGCTTTTTCCGTAAAAGCTCGATCAACGGTTTAGTTGGTTGTGTGGCACGTAGTGCTGTCTTGTTGAAGTAAACGTTGTCCAGATCCATACAATCAGATCCCGGTCATAAAAAAATCGTTAATCATCTCTCGATAGCGCCAAGTTAAGTGATTAGTTGAGGTCCCAAAGACTCCGCCGGACCATAAACTGCACTAAACACTTACACGTTGAGGATAGACAGGCTTTATAATAATAATAATATTCGGTTTGTGTCTCTAATTAACGAATTTTGAGCCGAAACGGCCTCAAACGATAGGGTTCTACTCCGTGATGACGAATCCGAGGTCCAATACAATTCTGTTCTGTTTGTTCTAGAGACTTGAGAAGTTCGTTAACCAGCCAAATCGTACAGGGTGTTCCATAAAATATGGCCATTCAAAATTTCCGTCCCGCCATATCTCACACAAAACAAAACCAATCGATATGAAATTTTGCGGCCACATGCAAGATGCCCATAATAAGCCTTTTGCAAAATTTTGTGGCCATAATGTTAACCATATAATTTAATTCAATGTTATTACTGGATTTTTACATATTTCATTTTTTTTAATCATTTCCAGAACATAATTCCGGTCGTGCCTAGATTTTGCATTCATATACTAAGCATGAATCTCAAGTCCCATACAATTTTGATGTGATAGAATTATTGCTCTACTAATAGACGAGCGCTCAAAAGTACCTGTTCGGGGCTTTTGTTGCATTTTTTTAACGCCATTTTCAGGAGAAACTCATCGTATGTTCACGTTATTACAGGAGGTATCAGTTCAAACCAAGCAAGTTATTCCTAGAAAATTCATAATTGTAAGCAAAATTTTTAAAAGACACATTCGTACCCTGATCACTACTCGTTTAATTGAAATTTCCATTGCAATATAAGTATAAAAAATTAAGAAAGCCCTTTCGAACGCTCGTTCTTTGGCGGAACAATGAGGCTTTAACCGCAAAAATTTGTATAGGACTTGATACTTAATATACAGGGTAGCCGGACGATTGACGTCAATAAAAAAAAACAGGTTCCTCATGTCATGGGGTATTCGAATCACCCCCATGTATGTTATCCGATTTTTCACGTTTTCCGAGTTATGATTTTTTTTATGAAATCTGAGAATTTTCAACTTGAACATCTTCGAAAATTTTTTTAAAGAAAAGTAAAAGGCTCTTCTGATATTTTTTGTTGTAAATAGATCGCCATGAATTGAACTTTCATACATAAAATAACCAGCATCGTAACTTTGATAAAAATTATGGAAATGTTGGTCTCAAGTGAGAAAGTTACGTATTTTGGATCATGATCTAAATTTTCAAATTTGAATTAAAAATGTAATCAGGTTACTTCATGGTTTCTTGGTAGGCTTAAAAACTGCACCCAACACTCAGCTTTCAGAATCATTAATAAAAAATGGTACTCAACAGTCTACTTTTGCTACAATTAGCCTTCAAAGTCAGCGAGGTGGAAAAAATCAAAGAACTAGACATTTACTCAAGAATTATTTTTTGCCATTTTAAGATTTTCCTGATCAAGTTATATTATAAAATACTGAAAATTAATGAAAATTAGCATTCGAAGAAACGTTTTAGATAAGAAAAAGAAAAAGGTATGGCAATAAATCACACATCATGTAGAAAAAAAATTTATTTATGAAATTTACAATAGGTTTTCAAAAAGGTCACCTCCAGCCTCAATACACTTTCTACACCTTCCCAAAATTTGTTTATTCAATTATTTTATTTATTGTAATTTTTATAAATATTTTTTTTTATCTACATGATGTGTGATTTATTGCCATACCTTTTCCTTTTTCTTATCCAAAACTTTTCTCCTAAAGCAAATTTCAGCATTTTCTATCATAACTTGATCAGAAAAATCTTAAAATGGCAAAAAATAATTTTTGAGTAAACGTCTAGTTCTTTGATTTTTTCCACCTCACTGACTTTGAAGGCTAATTCTAGCAAAAGTAGACTGTTGAGTACCATTTTTATTAATGATTCTGAAAGCTGAGTGTTGAGCGCAGTTTTTGAGCCTACTTAGAAACCATGAAGTAACCTGTTTACATTTTTAATTCAAATTTGAAAATTTAGATCATGATCCAAAATACGTAACTTTCTCACTTGAGACCAACATTTCCATAATTTTTATCAAAGTTACGATGCTGGTTATTTTATGTATAAAAGTACAATTTATGGCGATCTATTTACAACAAAAAAATATCAGAAAAGTCTTTTACTTTTCTTTGAAAAAATGTTTGAAGACGTTCATTCGAAAATTCTCAGATTTCATAAAAAAATCATAACTCGGAAACCGTGAAAAATCGGATAACATACATGGGGGTGATTCGAATACCTCATGACATGAGGAACCTGTTTTTTTTTTATTGACGTCAATCGTCCGGCCACCCTGTATAAATGCTGAATCTCACCACGATCGGAATAATATTCTGGAAATTATTAAAAAACTGGAATATGTAAAAATTGACAATTAAAAAAACCATATCTAAGGTTCGGATGATGCGAACCTCTTGAAATTTTGAATGAACATTCAGTATATCAATGTTCATACACAAAATAAATTTCACTCGAAACGGATATCTTGTTTTGGAAATAAAGAAATTTTTTTTTCGAATTTCAATTGAATTTTCTCTGGTTTACACAATGCGATTTTTTGAAATTTTGCATGAATATTAAGTATAATATACCAATCTTCCTTCACGAAATGAAATTCACTTCAATCGGATATATTGAATTTGACCACGTATCGTCATCAGGGATACGATTTATTGCCGCCAAAGTCGATATTGACTCAAGAATTCAACACAAGATAAACAAAGCATATTTTTTCTTTTTTCCAATGACATTGATTAGAAATATATTGCCAATAATAATACATTTCAGTATTGTCAGTATTTCGAAACTTCAGTCGTATTCTGAACCGAAATAATTTAATAATAAGGAAAACGCCTAAATTTCGCTGCGATAACTTTTTGAATAGGTAATGTTTTCGTGTTTTCGTGAGTGCAAAGACCTCACGTTGGTACTAATTATTCGTCGCATTTGTTTGAAGAAGAATTCATGGCTATCAAAAAAAACTTGTTCAAAATTAAGTCTAACCAAATAAATTCACGTTTTGCGATTCAATTTAAAACACGTTTAATTTAGCAAAAACCAAAAATTATTCTTATATTCAATTTTTCTATTTCATATTTTGCCTCAACTACGATTCAAATTTCAAACTTATTCCCTTCACTACCTTAGAATAGAAAAACTAGAATCGCATAATATAAACAGGCCCTGTAATTATCAAAGTAATAAAATTCCCAACTGGAACCCTGGCTTACTCTATATTCATCGACGAACATGTGTTGGAATTTACTCAGTTTCGAATGTTTCGATTCTTCAAACTTCACGTCATTAAAATATAGTTTCATAGCAGAAGTAGAAACCTCTTTACCGATAAGTAATTATTCAAGTATCCGCCAAGAGGGCGTATTAGGATGGACCCTAAAAATTCAGAGTTTGCCACATAATTCTAATAGGTACCGCCACATACGCACATCCAATGCCTTTAGCAGGGCGAGTAACTAACTATCTTCTCCTTAAACAATGCTACTGGTTTCGGGGGATCGATTATGGTATGGGGTGGAATATCTTTGACTGCTCGCACAGAGCTAGCGGTCGTTGATAATGGAGCTACGAATGCTGATAGGTATATAAGGAACATTCCTGAAGAGCATCTAGTGCCATTTGCCCCATACATTGCTGAAAATTTCATTTTTATGGGCGATAATGCCAGACCCCATCGTGCGCGCATCGTTCAGGAGTACCTTAAAGAGGTTGAATTCTTTCGAATGTCCAGCAAGAAGTCCAGATCTCTATCCGATTGAGCAGATTTGGGACAACCTCAATAGATGGATGAGAAGTTCAGAAAATCATCTAGCTGCTCTCAATGACTTAGGAATCCAACTCAGAGAAATTTGGGAAGGATTAGATCAGAACATGTTAAGATCACTCATTTTGAGTATGAGTCGTCTTTGCCGAGCTGTAATTAACGCAAGGGGTGGAAAAACCAAGTATTAAATCACTTATCAGCATTCCAGTATTATGAAAATAGTATATTTTTCTTCTTTCACATAAGATTCGGTGAAATCCCGAATTTTTCTTCCATTTAATGTGTCTTGTTTCGTTCAAAACCTTCCCTAAAGAACATAAAAAATATGTTTTAAAGTCAATTTAGAGTTAACTTCTATTTAAATCGAGATTTTCAGAATGTGCGTTGCTTTTTTTGCGCAGTGTATTTAGAAGCACTACAAGAAATGTCAAAGCTCTACTTAGAGCATAGAAACATGGAAATTTTATTATGTCAAATGTATATCTTGTGCAAAATAAAAATTTTTTCAATTCGGAATTTATAAACAGTTCGTGTTGAGGTCGTCGGAAAAATCTCCTAATCAACTTGGTTATTAATCTAGCTACTAATGGTCTGGAACTATCGAATAAATCTGAATTTCTGGACCATTAGTCGTTATCTTTAATAACCTAGTTGATTAAATAAGTATTTTCGGAACTGGAACATGAAATCGCAAATTGCCATTATTCTCGACGTCAAACTGAATTTCGTTCAATGCTGCGACTACCATTTGGGTCCCATATAAATAAATATACATGATGAGTATGTATTAATTGCGATTTATATGTTTCCACACTGAAATAAATTAAAAAGCTGTTGGGTGTTTCTAGGAATGTACGAAAATAAATTTTCGTGCGAACTGGTCTATAGTTATTTATTGGTTTTCGATAAGTAATGGGTCCATTACATTGAGATATTTTACAAGCTGCTACTGAGCAATCAATTTAGAAGCGAGTGAATTAGCTTGTTAGATTGTGATGATTACACACAAAACTGTCTACTCGCTGAGTAGCCAACAATCTAGTGATCCACGTGAGGTTTATGTGTGTAGCGTTGTCAAGGATCAAAGATAAATGTCTTAAGCGGCCTACAGACGATCAACTCAGATGAAGACTATGTTGTCAACTAGGTTGTAAACCAAATGAAAGTGAAAATAGCGGTTGTCAACCAAGTTGAAAACATCATTCCAGCGGTGGTTTCCGTCGAGTGAACTAGTCGGATGATTAGGAGAAATTATCGAAACATGGAGAGAGATTTTTCGTTATATTTTACATTTAAAACGGTGAAAAACGGCGTCAAACAGGAGCAAAAAGGCTCGAATGCATCAAACTAGTCGCGGAGTGGGAGTCGCCCGCTACGCGACGCGCGAAAGATACAAGGTATAGAGTTTTCCCCTCGCGTAGCGGGCGACTCCCACTCCGCGACTAGTTTGATGCAATCGAGCTTTTTGCTCCTGTTTGACGCCGTTTTTCACCCACTAAACATTATCGGTCGGTATCAAGAGAATAAACGATTTGAAGAATTTTATTTCTTCTTTAAAATGCTTTTTGTAAAATTCAAATCCGACAAGTAGCGTAGGAGTATCACGACCTTCTTGAAAAAAGTACGTCGAATTCGGAAAACTGCGATTGTGCAAAAACTATTTATCCGACAGCTTTGTAATTGTGCACCAATGAAGTATATGTTAATAACTACTTAAATACAGAGCGATTACGCTTCATTTCAGAAATTGACCAAGCTATGAATTTTCGAAAAATGGCTGTTTTTTTCCAGTTTTTTGGACTTTTCTGTCTCGGAAACTAATTATCCGCTTGATACGTGTCACCGCTCATTTTTTTTGTTTTTGAATTCTCTACAAAAACTTCCTTAACAGCTTTTCGATCAGATCCATACTTCACGTTTTATAAGCGAAAAAGCAAAATTTTGGATTTTTTGGCTATTTTTCGCTTCTCAAAAAAAAACCTAAGACGATTCAGGAGTGGAATTTATCATGAAAAACATGTAGAAACTACCTATTGCATGACTGCACAGTCAGATTTCAGGTAGTATTTTTGTCACGAAATCGACCTTTCTATAGCTCTATTGCTTGGTCTATAGCAACTGTGATTACACACGGCTTGTTTACATGCCAACAAGCCGAAACGCCAACGTGTAAAGTAGCCCAGCTTTCAACTTTAGTCGCAGCTTTTTTACAATCAGATTGTAGGCTTGTGAACACGATTGCACTGAGCGAATTTACAATCAGCAACTAAATTCGCTCAGCAGCTTGTGAAGTATCAATGTAATCGACCCATTACTTTCGATAGAAAGACTAGATCATAAAGTAGCGTGAATCTGATAAGCTTCATCTTATTCTTTGAACTCAGAACGTTATCAAAAGAATTGTCACCGTGAATCTGTTCAACATGACCTTCTCTTGAAGCTTGATTAAAACGTTTTCAATACTGATTGAACAAAGTCATCGATGTGAAAAATTTCAAACCATGACGGTTAATTAAAGTACAAAGTAAAGCCACATCGTGAGTGTTTCCTTCCAAGCAACAAGACATCGTGACTTGAATTGAACAGCTCATCAGATGTTACACAACAAAATTGAAAACTACTAGCGAATGTAGAGAGGGTCCTCCAGAGAGAAATGTCGTGAATACGAGTTTAGAGAATTACCATTTTCCCTATTTCCTTTATTGTATGCAGTTTTGCCGACTAAGTATTTCTGTTTCGAAGTGTGGATAAGTAATGGGATTACATTGAGATACTTTACAAGCTGCTACTGAGCGAATTTAGTAGCGAGCTTTTGAGATTGTGATGATTACACACGAAACTGTCTACTAGCTGAATAGCTAACAATCTAGCGATTCACTTGAGGTTTATGTAAGTATCGTTGTCAAGGATCTAAGATAAATGTCAAATACGTTTTCGAATTTAAGAACCAGAAACCACCGAGTAGATGAGAACTCACAGATTGTTTAGTAGCACCTGTGATTACACATGGCTTACACTGAGCAAATTTACAATCAGCTACTAAATTCGCTAAGTAGCAGCTTGTGAAGTATCAAATTAATAGACGCAATATTTTCGATAAAAAGACTAGATCATAGAGTCGTGGATCTAATTAGGTTCATCTTATTCTTTAAACTCAGAACGTTATCAAACGAATTGTCACCGTGAATCTCTTCAACATGGCCTTCTCTTGAACCTTGATTGAACCGTTTTCAATACTGAATGAACAAAGTCATCGATGTGAAAAATTTCAAACCATGACGGTTAATTAAAGTACAAAGTAAAGCCACATCGTGAGTGTTTCCTTCCAAGCAACAAGACATCGTGACTTGAATTGAACAGCTCATCAGATGTTACACAACAAAATTGAAAACTACTAGCGAATGTAGAGAGGGTCCTCCAGAGAGAAATGTCGTGAATACGAGTTTAGAGAATTACCATTTTCCCTATTTCCCTTATTGTATGCAGTTTTGCCGACTAAGTATTCCTGTTTCGAAGTATGGATAAGTAATGGGCCGATTACATTGAGATACTTCACAAACTGCTATACTGAGCGAATTTATTAGCGAGCTTGTGAGATTGTGATGATTACACACAAAACTGTCTACTCGCTGAGTAGCCAACAATCTAGCGATTCACGTGAGGTTTATGTTAGTAGCGTTGTAAAGGATCTAAGATGAATGTCAAATACGTTTTCGAATTTAAGAACCAGAAACCACCAAGTTAATAAGAACTCACAGATTGTTTAGTAGCAACTGATTACACACGGCTTACACTGAGAAAATTTACAATCAGCTACTAAATTCGCTCAGTAGCAGCTTGTGAAGTATCAAAGTAATCGACGCATTATTTTCGATAAAAAGACTAGATCATAGAGTCGTGGATCTGATTAGCTTCATCTTATTCTTTGAACTCAGAATGTTATCAAACGAATTGTCACCGTGAATCTGTTCAACATGACCTTCTCTTGAAGCTTGATTAAAACGTTTTCAATACTGAATGAACAAAGTCATTGGTGTGAAAAATTTCAAACCATGACGGTTAATTAAAATACAAAGTAAAGCCACATCGTGAGTGTTTCCTTCCAAGCAACAAGACATCGTGACTTGAATTGAACAGCTCATCAGATGTTACACAACAAAATTGAAAACTACTAGCGAATGTTGAGAGGGTCCTCCAGAGAGAAATGTCGTGAATACGAGTTAGAGAATTACCATTTTCCCTATTTCCTTTATTGTATGCAGTTTTGCCGACTAAGTATTTCTGTTTCGAAGTGTGGATAAGTAATGGGATTACATTGAGATACTTTACAAGCTGCTATTGAGCGAATTTAGTTGCGAGTTTTTGAGATTGTGATGATTACACACGAAATTGTCTACTAGCTGAATAGCTAACAATCTAGCGATTCACTTGAGGTTTATGTAAGTATCGTTGTCAAGGATCTAAGATAAATGTCAAATACGTTTTCGAATTTAAGAACCAGAAACCACCGAGTAGATGAGAACTCACAGATTGTTTAGTAGCACCTGTGATTACACATGGCTTACACTGAGCAAATTTACAATCAGCTACTAAATTCGCTCAGTAGCAGCTTGTGAAGTATCAAAGTAATCGACGCATTATTTTCGATAAAAAGACTAGATCATAGAGTCGTGGATCTGATTAGGTTCATCTTATTCTTTAAACTCAGAACGTTATCAAACGAATTGTCACCGTGAATCTCTTCAACATGACCTTCTCTTGAAGCTTGATTAAAACGTTTTCAATACTGATTGAACAAAGTCATCGATGTAGAAAATTACAAACCATGACGGTTAATTAAAGTACAAAGTAAAGCCACATCGTGAGTGTTTCCTTCCAAGCAACAAGACATCGTGACTTGAATTGAACAGCTCATCAGATGTTACACAACAAAATGAAAACTACTAGCGAATGTAGAGAGGGTCCTCCAGAGAGAAATGTCGTGAATACGAGTTTAGAGAATTACCATTTTCCCTATTTCCTTTATTGTATGCAGTTTTGCCGACTAAGTATTCCTGTTTCGAAGTGTGGATATAGCATTTCATATATACGAACGTAGGATCTGATTTGTATTCAGGTCCTCATCGTGGATTCGGAATTTCATACTGAAAAGGAAGGTACTCGGGTACTGTCAGAGCGCGTGAGACATTTGAATAGGTCATTTGAAGGCTTCACCTCTATGGAATAATTCACTTCATTGTGCGGAAAATTTTCATTCTGATAGGCTAGCAGGTTCGAATCCGTATTGTCAATGAAGTTAATTTCCTATTTTGAATTCTTGTTCCGAACAGACATAATTCAAACTGAGTTTTTACCGATTGCTGCAATTAGAGTTTTCAATTTGAAGGTAATTACTTAAACACACTTCGAAATCACTGAAAAAGTCGTTTGGCCGTTAACACGATTAGTATCGAACAGACGGAGTTGAGGTTAAGGAAATTTCATCACGGGGGATTCGGGACCTAATAGTTTATTATGCAACAAGCGTATAATGATAGCTATTATTCACGACATGAAGTTTAGACCACGAGCCATAGGCGAGTGGCCCAAATCACCGAGCAAATAACAGCCCTTATAGGCAAGTAGCATACTATATTTTATCCAAGACTACTGAAAATATTTTTTGAAGATTTTAACATTTTGAGATCACAACAAGACCTTTATATGACAAGCGTGGAAAAAGTGAAGTTGGCACATGAGAAATGTTTGGAGATCTGGTCATTGTATATGTTATACCTAATTAAAATGCATCAATTGATATAATAAAAGTAGAGTTGGCCCTCGATTAACCAGGCATACTGTAACGTGGTTTTCTCGGTGAAACTTACCTCGAGCGCCAGCTATTCTTTTTTCTTATAAGGGAGAATAGCAAACCTACCAGGGCAGCTGCTAGTCGGAGACAGAGTTCTTCGTTATCTAAGATATTAGCGATAACAGAGAAAATCCGAAATAGAGTAATTTACACAATTTATTCAAATAGCGAAAATAGTTATACAAAATACAGTGATATAAGACGCTATATGAAATGAATACAAAATATAAGATTGTCCGACCGCGAGCACTTTCATAAGAAATAAATATTTTTCCGGTACGAGTCTGCCAGAATAGAAGGTGGGTTAAAGTTAAACGGTGAATTCAAATATATGACAATATCAGGAAAACAGGGATAAAAGGGGTCAGTATAAGAGTGCACAACGGTTATCTTTGTCCGATATTCTTTCAGTCCTAGAATTCACCACGTTGTCTACCACTTTGCTTGTTTTCTCGTCTAAACAGGTTGGGTTTGGCCAGGTGAAATTAGAGGGTTGAACAGGATATGTCGAACGTGCTACAGCATTGGTTCGGTTATGCCTTCCGGTCTGACCATGGGTATACACGCCATGAAGGACAGACTAACTACAGGCACTAAGTATCGGGACAGAGCAGGATTGTTATTCGGTTGAACGTATTATTGCATTGGTTTGCATCAGCCTTCCGGTCTGACCATGGGTATACACGCCATGAAGGACAGACTAACTACAGGCACCGGTTGTACGGACAAACGTACTATAGCAGTGGTTCGTTTGGGCCTTCCGGTCTGACCATGGGTATACAAACCATGAAGGACAGACTAACTACGGGCACCTGGACAAACAAGGAAAGTTATTTTACGGAATCTGACGGAACAGCTATTTCAGGTAGACTCAACGAGGATTAAAAATAGGACTGTAGTAAATCGGCTCGGTACTTACAATTCGATTGCACTAACACTCACAGCTAGGTAATAATAAAACTTAAAAAATTTGATAGCTACAGCACGGTTGCTTAGAAAAATTTCGAAAACTTTGAAAAGCGTACGTCTAGAGCAGAAATAATTCGGAACTAATTACCGATGGAGGGAAACCCCGCCTTTTATAATCTTCCGGAGGGGGGTGGAAAAGGTAGGCGCAGAAACGTTAAAAATTTCAGGAGAGTACCTCGGTACAAACATCTTCAAACTGGCTTATCGTACGGAATTGAACTTCATTACAATACCCATATTCTGTTAGTTGGCGTACCTTAGGATACTGAAGAAATACAAATTTAAGGAATATCATATCAAAGCTTAATTTATTAATCATCTGAGAGCAGTGATCAATATCTCATTATTCTCTTGTGATTAATGTGTATCATTATGGCCGACCACAGAGACTTCGATGTACGGATTCTACAATAGTCTTGGATAATGTTCGTTAAGGGCCGAATCGGTTCGGTTGTTTCGGAGTTATTGATATTTGAACTTTCTGACTATTATCTCAATATTTTTGAAATCGCATGTTCCATCAATTTAATAAAATTTGGACCTAGAAAAGAATATAATGATGGGCAAATTCGTGCAAAATTCAACGAGATAGGGATAGGCAATTTTTTTTTAGAAGATTGAAGACTTCCATATGTCCATATGTTTTTGCGATGAAGCATAATATGTTGCTAAATTCCAGAGAAAGTGAATGTTTTTCAAACTTCGTTTCATTAATTTCAATCAATATCCAACTCAATAATACTAATTGATGATAATATCATTTTGGAACCGAAAATCTCGAGTCTCAAGGACAATTCCTCCGGTTAAGTTCGTTAATTAGCCAAATCGTACAGGATATTCGATGAAATATTGCCATTCTAAATTCTCGTTTTCCAATATCACAGACAAAAAGAATCGAATGAAAATGAATTTTGCGACCACATTGAAGATTCTCATAATAAGCATCATGCAAAATTTTGTGGCTATAGTATAAACAAAACCATGTAAAATTTAATTGGAATATTGAGAAGAAAAATCTTCATATTCATAAAATCAAGATATCGGAATCGAGTGAAATTCAATTTGTGAGTGACTATGGGTATACCGAACGTTCACACAAAAAAATTTCAAGAAGATCGCATCATTAGAACCATAGAAAATTCAATTGGAATATTGAAAAAAGAATCTCTATTATTTCCATAACAAGATATTCGATTCGAGTGAATTAATTTCAGTTTTCGAATCATAGCCAGAATATTATTCTGATCGTACTGAGACTTTGCATTTAAATATTTAGTATCAATATCAAGTCCAATACAAAATTTTGAGATGATAGCCTCATTTTTCCACCAATGATCGAGTGTTCATTGCCAAAGCACCTGCTCAGGGCTTTCTCAATTTTTTTACATGAAAGCTTCGCCCCACAAGAAAAAGAGGCAGAAGAGATTCTTATTACAAATTGAATGAATAATACAGAAATACTTGTAGGTTTGAAATACCTCAATTTCGTAACACTTTTTTAGTCAGTTTTGAAGTAAAACAACACTCCGTATCTCAAAAACGAAACGTTTTCGACCGAATGTATATGAGATTTCTTTACTTGAACTTTTTGTTTGTTTATACGTTCAATTTAGGAACACCCACTACCTACAATGAATTTCACTGGTCTCAGCTAAATTGAATGAGTTCGCTTTAATTTATCGTTATGGCTGTCCACCTCACGTTTAGCAACGAAACCTAATACAAGTCATGTTTGTTTCTTGATTAAAGAACTGTCAAGAGCAGCCTTCATCCTGGAAGCTCTCCGTTTTCTCCTCACTTTCCACCTTTTCACTTGATAGCATGACGGCTGTAACGGAATGAGGGGAGGGGTTCTATTTCTTCAACGGTTTAACACTGACCTCTTCTTCGATTGCGGTCCAGTCGGTCTCAGCTTGATAAAGAAAAAAAATTAAGAAAATCCTGAGCAGGTGCTTTTAGGGGCTCGTTCATTGGTGGAGCAATGAGGCTATCACCTCAAAACTTTTTGTGAAGGATATGAAGATTGATACTAAATATGAAAACGCAAAATCTCAACACGATCGGAATAATAGAGGGTTTTACAATAAGAGTTGTTATTTTTATATTCAAAGAAGAGAGCCATTTTGCAATATAAATCGGATGTTTATTACATTATAAAGAAGAAGCTATGCCGTAAATAGTGAAAAATAACATCAGGCAAATGACCACCACGACCACGCTTACAGGACCATATCCTTTTAATGAAATTTCCCATAACCAATCGCAAAGTGGCTGCCCTATGTCCTCGATAGCCTAACGAATTCCATCTTTGAGGTCTTGATTCGACGCTGGGCTATTGGCGTAGACCATCTCTTTCTCGTGGCCCCAAAGAAAGAAGTCGCAAGGTGTTAAATCACAAGATCTCGGTGCCCAATTGTGATCACCTCTTCGAGAGATAAAATGGTCCGGAAACTTTTCCCACAAAAGATCAATGGTTTCGTTGCTTGTGTAATACGTAGCGTAGCACTGAGCTTTATAAACCATAAAACCCAATTCGTATGCAAAATACGGTGTAATAACGTTTGTGGAATGCCTTATTTCAAAGAACGACAAGGAATGGACAAACCTGGGTTTTCTTCAACACTTCGGCTAGAGCAGAAATATTCTCGGCTGTTCTTGAGCGACGTGGACGGATTTTTTTTCCTCACATTACTTACTTGCCCAACAGCTCGAATTTTTCCACCAATTTCTTTATTGCGGTCCGACAAGGTGCTTCACGAAGACCCAAAAATGTTAGAGTTTCACGAACCGTCTCTGCCAAATTTTCACTATTTTTATAGTGAACTAGCGACCCGCCTCGGCTTCGCATGGTACTTCGATCCAAGTAAAACTGTTAAATAAAGACAGTTGCATCAAAATTTTATCATAAATTTCCTTAATTATGACGCCTACCGACCCTCTAAGTTAGAAAAGTGATCAAATACTAACTTGAAGTCTTAGTACCACTCAGTTGAAAAAAACATCAAAATCATTCAGTAGCTATGGCGTCATGCGCTTCTTGATACGATCACGCTAGATTTCCGCGGGAATGAGGTATTTTCCCGCCGTAAAAAGTAGCCTGTGTCCGTGCCTAGAATCCTATCTTTATTCATATTAACCAAGTAACTTTAAAATCCGTTCAGACGTTAAGGCGTGAATGAGGTAAACTTTTAAATCAAACGATTAAAAATCACCATTTCAATTAGTTTTTCTACCTACTGCTTACGCCTTAAGTACGATAGCATGAATTAATAGCCCATATCCTTTTCTAGGTTTACTATCTATCACTTAACTAAATTTCATCGAAATCCGTTTAGCCGTTTAGGTATGATAGAGCAAAACTCCCAGCAAAAACCATAAAAAAATCACTAACTCAATTCAGTTTTCTGCCTACTTCCTACTCCTTAAGTACGATCTCGTGATTATTTTGATCTTATATCCGTTATTAGGTAACCATCTATTACCTTACTAAATTTAATCAAAATCTGTTCAGCCGTTTAGACGTGAAAGAGCAGAAGTCCCAACAAAACCGACTAAAAATCACTAACTCAAGTTAGTTATCTGCCTACTGCCCACCCCCTAAGAACGATGGCATGATTATTTATATAGCCTATGACCATTTATAGGTTATCATCTATCACCATACCAAATCTCATCAAGATCCGTTCAGCCGTTAGGCGTGAAAGAGTAACAGACAGACCACAAGTTACTTTCGCATTATAATATTAGTAAGGATTCTAATAATTTCATGCGTTTTTTGAAGCGTGTATCGTTCCATTTTCATTATGGCTTATTTTTTTACTATTCAAATGTCAAAAAATGTCAGCTTCAAACGTGACATCTACCGAAATACGGGCTATTCAAAATAACACCTCTTATTGGAAACCCTTTATTCTGGAAATTACTTGAAAACTACTTCATTGAAATTAAATAATATGGTTTTGCGATCTTCTGAAATCGGAATCGGAATATCTGGTTAATGAAATATAAGGATTCTTAGTTTCAACTTCCCAATTGAATTCTCTATGGTTCAGATAATACGATCTTCTTGAA
>CM024241.1:97665287-97733103 GCA_013421045.1 Propylea japonica
GGGGCGACAGATCAAAACCGACCTTACGAGCACCTTGACCTTAGATCTATTGTGCATCCTGCGTGTTTTACCAGTCCGGCAGCAAGTCTCAATGAACTTCACCACCTTTCTGGGGCTACATCCATTAACTTGTTCAGGCTTTAGGAACCTGGAGCCAAGATGCCGTAACCGTTTCTGGTGACAGCTCACACTCACATAGCAGGTGTCTAGCTGTCTCGTTGGTTCTTGACAGAAGCGACATGTACTATCGGCGCCTTCCCCATGTTTTTTAAGTGATACCTCACAGGACAGTGCCCAGTGAGAGCCCCGTTAGTTTACGCAGTTCCAATTTGCTGAGTGAGAGGACTTTCTTGGTCCAGCTCGTCGAGTGAGAGAGAAGTGACTTAGCTTGCTTTTGACCATTGGTCGTACGCCAGGACATAGCTTTCCTCTTTTGTTCCCAGTCCTTAATAGCCATTGCCTGATGACTGGCTGGGAAACCGCAAAACGGTTCTGGTCCAGTGAAGGGGGTTGTCCCTCCTCCCTGGCCAGTCGGTCTGCCGCTTCATTGCCGTGAATCCCAGAGTGATAAGGCACCCAGATGAGATGCCGCACAGAGCGCAACGCACTCCCTTATAGCAAGTGTCTCTGCCTGAAAACCGAAGGACAGATACCCATTGGTATGGCTAATTGGATTGAGGGACCGTTAAACACCGGCTCCGACTCGTCCGTCTTCAGTTTTCGAGTCCATCAGTATAAAATAGCGTAGACCCTCTGGGGAAAACTAATTCTTTATTAGCCCATTGGTCACGACTTGGGAATGTCGTGGTAAAGTTTTTCTGAAACTCGTGTCTCAAGGGGAGGTTATCTGCGACTACATCCTGAAACTCCTTACACTCATTTAGAATGCGGAGGTGCCCTGAGTAGTCACCAATTTTCAGCTCCCGCTCCCTTGCTACTCGGAGAGCCCATCTGGCCGCCTCGTTTTCCAGAAAAATCTCTAGAGGAGGCATGTCCAGGATGACTTGCATGGCACAGCAGTTGGGCAGGAGCGGAGATGCGCCTATTACGGATAGACACGCTCTTCTTTGTAGTTTTCCTAGGGCAGTTGTCCCGAAACTAGTTTTGCTCTTGGCCACCAAATGAGATCCGCGTAGCTCACGATTGGCCGAACAATGGATTTGTAAATCCAATTCGTTAGTTCAGGTTTTAATTCTTACACCGTCAAAATAACAATCGCTTCAGTGGTGGGGTCAATTGACAGTATGAAACACGTGTAATCAATTGCTGTAGAATTCACTGAACAGATAAATTGAGAGGAGGGAGAAGAACTCATACCATTGATGTAATGATGATGATATAATTTTCATCGTCGAAATCTTGTTTACAGAAAAAAAAATAGTTGCAAAATGGCGAATGCTATGGTTGTGGTTTTGTGGAAGGGGGGGAAGAATAGGCGCATTCGCCAATTTGCATCAAATAACTTTTAGTCCATTTATACAGGTTTGGAAATTCACATCTGAAAATATGCGATTACAATGCATCAGACAGAGAATTCTTCTCTCCAGTTGCACAGATGAATAGCGCGACAATCAATGCTGTAACACACTGAGTTCAGTTGTCTTAGTTCATTATTCTAGTCTTGTCTCTCTCTTATCGTTCAGAGGAAGCGTAAATTCGTTAGTATGGTAGGCAACAGTAAATACTTGAATCGAGTATTACGGGCAGCCTGACAAATTAAAATTCTATACGTGTAGTTCGGGTTCCCTACCATACTGCGATAAGAGAGAGACGAGACTAGATTATCGCAGTAAGACAGTTGAATTCATCAGTTATCGATTGTTTATCTCGCCCATTCATCTGTGCAACTGGAGGGAAGAATTCTCTGTCTGATGCCTTGTTATCGTATGTTTCGATTGTGTGAATTTCCAATGATATTTTCTCTTTTATTATCTTATACCCACCAGGACTAAACCAACCACCAATTAATAACGCCAGGTAGCCGTTGTGCGTCCATATTATGCGCAACAAGAGCAAAAACAAACCCCACTGCATCATCTAATTGGGTTTACGGTAAAAGCTCTATTTTGGGAATCTCCTAAAATTTCCAACTGTATATCATTTCAAATTGTTTAATCATATAAGGCACTGAGTTAGAATATTTATGAGGGCCAAGGAGGCTGGGGTCAATTAACAGTATGAGACACGTGTCATCAGTTGCTATAGAATTCACTGAACGGTAGATTCAGAAGGGAAAGAAGAAGAAGTTATGGCATTGACGTCAAACTATCATTGTCGCAATCTTGTTTACAGAACAAATTATTCGTAGTTGCAAAATGGCGAATGCCGTTTAGTGTCCCTCAAAGATTGAGAAGAGAAAGATAGGAAACGCCCCTACACTATAGGGGTAAAACCCGGATAGATGCCCCAGTTGGATAGATGCCCATTTTCAAAATACTTAACTTCCGAAACACGTATCAAAAAATTAATTTCATGAGTTGCTGCTACAGTTACCCTGGACCTTAGTTTTGTAAGAGTATTGTAAAGTAAAGCCGTTTTTCGCTAGTGTGCGAGATTGTCTCAGCAGCGACTTCACAAACATGCCAAAGTTTTAGAGGTAGGTATTTGCCGCTGTATAACTTTTGAAGTGGTAAAAACTCAGTAATTTTTTTTATTACGTGAATACAGTGTTTCAGTGAGTGTATATTTTTTTGTTTTCTTCTTAATTTATTAAAAAAATCATGGTCGTCTATCCCTATCGAAAAGGATAGTGGCCCTGATTTTTTGAGGTATAGGTGCCCTTAGGACATTTAAATTAAAACCTTATCTTCTTAGCAGATTTTCGATTCATTGTGTTATTTTGATTTTAAACTTGATTCCTGATCATTTTTGTTGAGACTTATTATTTCATCAATTTATCATGATGTGTGGAATAATACTTTATGTTAATATGAAAAATGCAACTTTTCGTTTAATATATGCTTT
Source organism: Propylea japonica (assembly GCA_013421045.1). Lineage (NCBI taxonomy): Eukaryota > Metazoa > Arthropoda > Insecta > Coleoptera > Coccinellidae > Propylea > Propylea japonica. Next base: position 97,668,252 of record CM024241.1, read on the forward strand.
TGAAATTCAATTAAAATGCACAATTATTGTTAATTCGATACATTTTGCTTAGATAAAGTTGCTGTTTTTAGCATAGAAAAATTCATTATATTTAGTTGGGTTTTTGGTTCACGCAGTATGAAGGGCATCTATCCCTCTCAGTATTTTCATGGTCGGGCAACTATCCATACTTGTAGGCAACTATCCCGAAAAAGGCTTCTACAAAATCAAATTTTTGTGAAATTTGGGATTGCCATATCAGAGAAAAGTATGAGTATTACAAATCAAATAATGGGGCTTCCTTCACTCATATAAATTACCATATAAAGTCAATATTTCAAAAATATGAGGCAAATTCAAAAGTGGGGCATCTATCCGGATTTTCCCCTAGTACTAAAATTCGACTACGTTTTTTGGTTAGTTGATTAATTCTGACAAATAGAAAGCGATGAAAATGATACATTTTTCAATATAGACAACTGTTAAATGGGCGTCAGATTCGAATTGAATTGTTCCTACGTATTACATTAAATTTAGACGTCGAGCCCAGAAAAAACATCCTGATCGTTTGAACAAACCTAGTGCTTCGTGATCTGGATGTTATTTTTCATCTCAACATTGTTTGAAATGAAAAGATATTGATGAAATGCGACATTTCATTGCTATAGTTTCATTAGAAGAATAAAATTAAATACAAATCAATAATTTTCTTACATATCTTACATTATCGAAACAATTAAAAATAAGCCACAATTTGGAGATGGAATTGAAAAACAATAGAAATTCAACAGGATAGTGCTTCTCCATTTGTTTTTATTTGATATGTAGAAAAATGCTTACCGCACATTCTATGACAGCTGCTGAGATCAATATCTCTTCGCCCAGAAAACTATATCCATTTGATGAGAGTATTGATATTAAAAAGCAATGAGAAACAAAGATACATGATAGGAGTTTCAATACCTATACATTTCCTATTTCTCAAATTCAGGATTGGCCTTTTTATTATTTTTTTGTCATTTGACATAAGTTTGTCACACGTTTTTTATCATTATTCCGAAATTAAATTCGATATTTAGGATGAAATACCACTATTGAAATCTATGGGAGATGATTACCCTTCAGTAGGGTCCTGTAGCGGTCTTAGAAGAACAGAAGATTCGAAAATCATCACTTGGAACGCCAGACCTGGTTTAAAACACCCTCCTGGCCCAAGAGCAAGAATTACGTATTTTGTATCTAAATATTGAAGGTATTTATTCGAATAGTTTTCAGTTTCAATTCTGTAAAAACGGCGAGGCAGGGTTTTTTCTACTGAGGTTTTTCCCTGTGCTCTGGTATCATACGACAGAATAGTATGGTACCCCGTCTTGCACCAACCTCAGCTAGGGACTTTTTTGTTTCATGTATTGTATTTTGTTAGCTCTCAATTCAAAAGAATATATATATATATATATATATGCTCCGTTAACCATTTTGAATTTCAAAAGATGCACACACAAAATAGATAAGCACAAAACACAATACGAAACGCAACTGAAATGAAGCCAAGAAGATCTTACCCATGTGCAATCATGGCAATGTTTTCAAATGTCCTTGTTTTGTTCCTAATGGCCTCTACAATCTTTCATTTTACTTATTATCCGAAATTTAAGTACTTAGTAGATGGCGCTATTATCATCGTAGTCGCTCCGTTTCCTATCTTTCTCTCCTAAATCTTTGGTTGTGGTTTGTGGGAAAAAGAAGAGACGCATTCGCCAATTTGCATCAAATAACTTTTAGTCCATTTATATGAAAGATTTTCTATTTTATCATCTTATACACACCAGGAATAAACCAACAACCAATTAATAACGTCAGGTAGCCGTTGTCAGCCAAAAAACAAGAGCAAAACAACACACTGCATCATCTAATTGAGTTTACGGTGAAAGCTCTATTTTGGGAATCTCCTAAAATTTCCAACTCTACTATCATTTCAAATATTGTTTTATCATATTAGGCACCGCGTTAGAACATTTATTAGGGTCAAGGTGGCTGGGGCCAATTGACAGTATGAAACACGTGGGATCAGATGCTATAGAATTCACTAAACAGTGAATTCAGAGGAAAAAGAAATCATTACATTGATGTAAAATTTTCACCGGCGAAATATTAAAAAAGTTGCAAAATGGCGAATGCTAAGGTTGTGGTCAAAGATCAAGGAGAGAAAGATAGGAAACGGAGCGACTAAGCGCCATCTATGTGTCGAGATTAAGTACTACAATTCAGGAGAATGGGTAAAATCAAAGATTGGACGAGGGCATTGGATACTGGACAACCTATGGACGTGGTCTACCTCGATTTTTCAAAGGCTTTCGACAAAGTACCACATAAACGTTTGCTGGCAAAATTGGATCAGATAGGTGTTCGGGGGAGACTACTCGACTGGCTACGAGCCTTTCTCTCTAACCGCTCATATCGTGTTCGAGTTGGCGGTGTCTTCTCGTCTTCGGCTTGGCCTGTGCTATCTGGCGTACCTCAAGGCTCCGTTCTGGGGCCATTGCTTTTCCTCCTTTACACTTCAGATCTCCCTCTCCAGTTTAAATCCACAGTATCACTATTTGCGGATGATGTGAAGTTGTATAATTGTCCAACATCTCACTATGCCACCCTGCAGGAAGACTTGAACAATTTGAAGAATTGGTGTGAAATATGGCTACTTCCCCTCAACACGAGCAAGTGTTTTGTTCTACATATCGGGAAAAATAACCCCCGGTTGCGCTACAGTATCGGTGGCTGCTATCTTGCTCCTGTTTCTCAGATTGACGACCTTGGTGTTACGGTTTCTGATGACCTCAGTTGGCTGGCCCATATTGAACGAGTATCCGCAAAAGCCAAACAACTTACTTATATCTTCCATAAATCATTCAGAGGCTGCGACGACCAAACATTTGGGACAATTTTCAAAAAATATGTCCGGCCAACTCTAGAATATGCAGGTCCAGTCTGGTGGTGTTCAACGATAGGTGCAGTCAACGTACTGGAAAATACGCAGAGGTGGGCCACTCGATTACATTATGGCTTCACCCGACCGTCGTACGAGCATCGACTTTCTGCCATGAGGTTGACATCCTTCGAAGAGAGACGAATGCGTGGGGATCTTATCTTCTCATTCAGAGCAATGCTGGGACACTTTGGTAAGCAAATTCGCAGCCTATTTACCTTGAACACCAACAACTTAAGAGGTCACATCCTAAACTAAGTCGTGAAAACTTCAAGTGTTCTCAGCGACAGTATTTTCTCCCCAACCGCATATTTCATAACTGGAATCGACTACCCGAGAACATTGTCCAATCATCGTCCGTCAACACCTTCAAAAACAGTTATGACAGGTGGAAGTGCTCACTGTAGAGAACCTGTGAACGAGTGTTGTGTTGTGCCATCTCTTTCGGTTACCATAGGAAACAAAAATTTTTTTTTGTCATAATCATTCTGTTTCATCTCCAAATCTATTACTTTTTTTTTCTTGTAGCCAATTGTATGCTTGTACATAATTCATGTAATTCGAGTTTATAGGTATGTCCTCAACTCGATTCATTTATATAATAAATAAATAAATAAATAAATAAAAAGATTGTAGAGGCCATTTTGAGCAAAACAAGGACATTTGAAAACGTGAGAAACCTTTTCGTGGCTTCATTTTAGTGCGTTTCGTAATGTGTTTGTGTTTGTCTGTTTGTGTGTGCATCTTTTGAAATTCAAAATGGTTCACGGAGCATATTGTATATTGTATGGTGATGAACTGCAAAATAATAATAAGGCCACTCCTGAATCTGAGAAAAAGAAAATGTAGGTATTGAAACTCGTATCATGTATCTTTGTTTCTCATTGCTTTTCAATTTGAATGCTCTTAAATGGTTAAAGTTTTCTGGGCGAAGAGATATTGATCACAGCAGCTGTCATAGAATGTGCGGTGAGCATTTTTCTACAGATCAAATAAAAACAAATGAAGAAGCACTATACAATTGTTTTTCAATTCCATTTGCAAATCATGGTTTATTTTCAATTGTTTTGATAATTCGGTAACTGATATGTGAGAAAATTATTGATTTGTATTCATTTTCATTACCATATTTTTGTGAATAATGATTTTTAATAAAACTATAGCAATACAATATGGCATTTCACTGATTTCAATTCACTTCAAACAATGTTGAGATGATTAATAATGTTCTGATCGTGAAGCAAAGCACTAGCTTTATTTTATGGATCCAGATGTTTTTTCTGTGCTCGACGTCTAAATTTTATGTTAGTATTAAATTAATTCGAATTTGAAGCGCATTATAACAGTTTTCTGTATTGAAAAATTTATCATTTTTAGCGCCATCTATGTGTCAGAATTAATCAACTAACCGAAAAACGTAGTCGCATTTAGGTACTAGAGTTGTAAGGGCGTTTCCTATCTTTCTCTCCTTAATCTTTGGTTGTGGTTGTTGGAAAAAGAGGCGCATTGGCCAATTTGCACCAAATAACTTTTGGTCTATTTATATGTCACATGGGCTGAAAAGTCCCGGACCTAATATAGTCCGAGAGCTGGCACGAATTTTTGGGTAGGTATTTGAGGCAAGCTGAAAACTTGTCAGATGCCTCTCCTATTATATCCCAACTCGGGATTGCAGATCTGGCTGGTGAGTAGCGGGGCTAAATCAACCCCTACATTTTTAATCGCCTGGCAGGTAGAAAGCCATACCGAAATGATCTGTCTTTTTGGGAATCTTATGTTTTAGTTATAAGTAACACTCCATTAAAATTTTAAGCTGCCAAATAATTTAATCGGGGTTTTAACATCGCCAGACGCGTGCAAAAATATTTTGCAAAAAATTATAAAAAATGTTTTTGAGGCAGCTTGAAATTTTAATGGAGTGTTACTTATAACTAAAAAATAAGATTCCCAAAAGACAGATCATTTCGGTAGGGCTTTCTACCTGCCAGGCCATTAAAAATGTAGGGGTTGATTTAGCCCCGCTACTCACCAGCCAGATCTGCAATCCCGAGTTGGGATATAATAGGAGAGGCATCTGATAAGTTTTCAGCTTGCCTCAAATACCTACCCTAAAATTCGTGCCAGCTCTCCTACTAATATAAAAGGGCGCTAGTTTTATTGCAGTAACCTTTTTTTCAGTTGATACCAACCTACATAAAATAGCTGTCAAAATTCCATGACATTCGATTCATTAGTTGGTGAGTTATTGTGTTAAGAGTTTTTTTTCATTTTCATTTTCATAACAATGGATCAAAAAAAAAATCGTGTTTTGATTTTACACTGCTTCCTGATAAGAAAAAATACCGTTCAAGCAAAGCAATGGCTTGATAAGTGTTATGGGGACTCCGCTCCATCATTGCTGACTTCAAACGTGGTCGTAGAGACACCGATGATGCAGAACGCTGTGGACGTCCAAATGAGGTGGTAACACCAGAAAACATCAAAAAAATCCACAAAATCGTTTTGAATGATCGAAAAGTGAAGTTGCGTGAGTTAGCTGACATCGTGAAGATATCAAAAGAACGAGTTGGCTTTATATTACATGAACATTTGAATATGAGAAAGCTCTGTTCAAAGTGGGTGCCGCGTTTGCTCACCGTCGACCAAAAACAAGAACGTGTTCATGCTTCTGAGCAGTGTTTGGCCATGTTTGAAGGCAAAAAACCGGAATTTTTGCGTCGATATGTGACAATGGATGAAACATGGATCCATCACGTCACTCCGGAATCAAAACGATCTTCATCTAAGTGGACAGCAACTGGTGAACCTCGTCCAAAGCGCCCGAAAGCACAACAATCGGCTGGAAAGGTTATGGCCTCGGTATTTTGGAATGTGCATGGTGTAATATTCATCAACTATCTTGAGGAAGAAAATACCATCAACAGTGAATATTATATAGCGTTATTGGAGCGTTTGAAGGACGAAATTGCAAAGAAACGACCGCTTATGGCAAAGAAAAAAAATTTGTTTCATCAGGACAACGCACCGTGTCACAAGTCGATCAAAACAGTAGCAAAACTACGTGAACTGAACTTTGAATTGCTCCTTCATCCACCGTATTCGCCAGATGTGGCTCCCAGCGACTACTGGCTGTTCACAGACCTGAAAAATATGCTAGCTGGTAGAAAATTTCGCACGAATGAAGAGGTTATTGCTGAAACTGAGGCATATTTTGAGGCAAAAGATAAATCGTTCTACAAGAGTGGTATTGAAATGTTTAGAGCGACACTGGAATGATTGCGTTGCTCTTGATGGAGATTACGTTGATGAATAAAGCTAATTTTGAACCAAAAAAATTGTGTTTTCTTTGTTAGGCCCGGGACTTTTCAGCCCATGTGTTAGAAGATTACACACACCAGGAATAAACCAACAACCAATTAATAACGTCAGGTAGCCGTTGTCCGTCTACAACAAGAGCAAAAAACACACTGCATCATCTAATTGAGTTTACGGTGAAAGCTCCATTTTGGGAATCTCCTAAAATTTCCAACTCTACTATCATTTCAAATTGTTTTATCATATTAGGCACTGCGTTAGAATATTTATGAGGGTCAAGGTGGCTGGGGTTAATTGAAAGGATGAAACACGGAGGGTCCCGGTGCGGTTGAAACAGGCCAACTTTCGCAGCAGGCCGAGAGATGCATAGAGATTAATTCATTAATCAGGACGATGGAGTTTTAGGGACATTTACGACTTCTGATTCGTCACTCTGGACGGACGGAGTTCGTTACCTTTCTGTTTAATTATTGCTGATTTTATTCGTGGTTTGGTGTTGATTAAGAGCGACATGAAGCGTGGATAATTTTGGGTATTGAGGTTTGAGTTGAGCTTGATTTGACTGAAATTGTGACGGTGAAAGTGGATTAAATTGTTTCTCGTTTCTGAGGATTGTCGTTCAGACAGGATACATCTGTTTGATTTTAATGTTAATTCTATATATGTCATTCAAAAAAGAATTTTGAGAGGTATGTACAGATTGAATTTCAGAGAATCTTGTAGAGGAAAGTTTCGTCAAAACAATTTATTTACCATTTATGGTTCATATATTCATGAATGTCTAATTTTTGTTTTCAATAGAAAAAAATTTTTTTAAATTTAATAGAAAACGTAGTTATAACACAAGAAAATATAGATCCTCTTTTTTCCGCAACATAGATTAACTTTAACAGAGGGGGGTTCATACCATAGACAAACTAAAAAATTAGATGAGCCACTCGTATATTCCGCGACATCTGTCGGAGTATGAGACTAATACACGAAAAAAATATTTTTAATTTGATAGTTAGATGTCGTTGCATTCATGGAAATCCTATCGAGAAAATAGTAGGTATGTAAAATCATTATTATCAAAAAACCTTTGAATTGTGAACTGACACAAGGGTTTGACACGTTCTTTTTGAAGTAAAATAATTTCGATATGCCTGCAAGAGTGAAGACGTGCTGTGTTATTGGATGTGAAAATCGAGATGCAAGAAGGTATTTATAAAATATATATTATATATATTCTGTTACCTATAAGAATTAAGAAGTTTTTCATGTATTGAATAAGTTTAGTAGATATAAATTGTACTCATATTTTGTATTATTGAATTCATTATTGTTAGTTTTTGAGAATGTTTTCAATGCAATTATTATTTATTGATTAGATATTTATGAAATTAATCTGTATTTTCAATTGGTGATATTTCAGTTAATAAATTTTTATTCTATCCAGAATTTGATTATTGATCCTCATTTCTCGATTCCAAAAGAAAATCAGATGAAAGTTCGTTGCAGGTATTATTTTCATGAAAATAAATTTCCTCACTCATCGATAACTTGCACGAATCCATTTCTGATTTCCTTTTGGAAATTGAATTTCAAAAAATTTTTTGCCTCTTTATATGGGTGTACCTACCTATTCAAAAGGTGCACTACAGAATTCTTTTTGAGGCAGCTTTACGATACAGATTCCTTTTTCAATTGAGCTTTTTTCACGAATTAGTAATGTTGTACAAAAACAGATGGCGTTGAAGCTTGTTCTACTAGTGTCTCATCTATTCTCCGTTTAGTTAGTCTATGGTTCATACTATATGTGCACAAAACTATTCAATAAGCTTCCTGACAACATACAAAGATGTAATTATGTAGGTACTTTTAAGAACTTAATAAGGAAAATACTGGTTCGATTGGAACCGTATAATCTAGATGAAAATTTTAATTCCAATAGTCTGTCCTAGGATATATTTTTTCTGTATTTTGTTTGTGTATGGATAATGAAGGTTTTCCAATGAGAGGTGTTATTTTGAATAGCCCGCTATTTCGGTAGATGTCACGTTTGAAGCTGTCATTTTTCGACATTTGACAAGTATAAACTACGCCATTAATAAAAATTGAACGATACACGCTTCAAGAACGCATTGAAATTATTTAATTTTACTATGAAAATGGTGAGAATTCGGCAGAGACGGTTCGTAAAACTAGAACATTTTTAGGTCGTCGAAAGCTCCTTGTCGGACCGCAATAAAGGAATTGGTGGAAAAATTCGAGGTGTTGGGACAAGTTAGTGATGTGAAGAATAAAACCCGTGCACGTCGCTCAAGAACAGCCGAGTATATTGCTGCTGTAGCCGAAAGTGTTGAAGAAACCCAGGTGAATGGATTGTGCCATCGAGAGATAGATAGATAATGATTTTTTATGGCCGAAATTGCTTAGTATTGATCTGGACAACGTTTATTCTCAAAAAGACGGCGCTACGTGCCACACAAGCTACGAAACCATCTATCTTTTTCTGTAAAAATTTCCGAACCGTGTTATCTTTCGTGATCTTGTGATTTAACACCTTGCGATACCTTGAGGACACGTGAAAAAGAAGGTCTACGCCAATAGCCCAGCGTCGACTCAAAGACATCAATGATGGAATTCGTGATGCTATAGGGGGACATAAGCCACTTTGCGATTTGGTTATGGAAAATTTCATTATAAGTGTATGGTCCTGTAAGCGTGGTCGTGGTGGTCATTTGCCTGATATTATTTTCCACTATTAACGGCATAGCTTCTTCTTTAAAATGAAATAAACATCCGATAATTTATATTGAAAAATGGCATTTTTCTTTGAATATCAAAATGACACATTCTATTGGAAAACCCTTAATTATGCCAATGAATTGTATTGGCACAAACTGGACTTAAACTACAGGGTGGCGCGAGATGTAAGCGAAATTTCCTAGGAAAATTATCAACGAAAAAAGTTACATTACTTGAAAAATATAGCTAGTATGGTAACGCTCAAAGGACCTCATAGGTAGCCGTGTTGAAAGGTAGTCACGATGGCAGTCGAACACGACCTAATCTAATCTAAACTATCCTAACTTTTGAATTCTTTGACCAAGTTTGAAGGTTGCTTCTTTTAAAAGTTATTATATTTAATGGTCAGTGGCAGACCATGTTTCTCTTAACGCTGTTGAGCAAATTACTATATGTCATTTTGACATTAGTTTCTCACACGTTTTTTATCATTGTTCCGAAATTGAATTCGATATTTAGGGTGAAATACCACTATTTAAATCTATGAGAGATGATTACCCTTCAAAAGGGTCCTGTAGCGGTCTTAGAAGAACAGGAGATTCGGAAAATCATCACTAGGAATGCCAGACCTTGTTTAAAATACCTTCCTGGCCCAAGAGCACGAATTAAGTATTTTGTATCTGAATATTGAAGGTATTTATTCGAATAGTTTTAAGTTTCAATTTTGTAAGAACGGCAAAACACGGTTTTTTCTACTGAGGTTTTTCCTTGTGCTGTGGTATCATACGTCGAATAGTATGGTACCCCGTTCTTGCACCAACCTCAGCTAGTGTTGTGTTTTGAGTTATATTAATTTATTTATAGTATGTTTTGATGAGAGTTGTCAGAATAAAAATAAGCACTATTTTGAGTTATACCATTTGAGAAAGTTACAGCAAGGGACTTTTTTGTTTCATGTATTGAATTTTGTTATAGCCTGCATATTTGCCATTTGTAAACACATCAATCTGAACATGTATTCTTAAAATGCTCGAACAATTTTCATCCTCTATATGAATAATGTACATCCCCCGATTTTCTCAATACGCCTACATGTTATACAGATACTTAAATATGGCAATATCCTTCGGGATTCATTCCTAAAGATGATGGGGAACAGGGAGAAGAAAACCAATAAGCCTATATTCCAATACCGGAAACGGGATAACCCAATTTAAATATCATTACTTTTTCAATTTATATCTAAGGATATCACAATCCTAGATCAAAGCGACTGAACAGAATTGAATTGAAACCGAGATCCTCCTCTAGCTTACGCAGAAAATAAATATTGTCGCTTTTTATATGAAAGATACGAGGATTTTCGGGAGGAAAATTAGGGGAAGGAGCTGACAGATTTTTGCGGATTGAAAGAATTAATTCGATTATTTTTTATTTTCATTTCGAGTTGAGAATACTTCAATGTATTATGGAGTTCTTCCACTTTGAGGTAGGTTGATAATGAACTTCAGGGACTTCAGTTCGTTGCGAATTTGGTTAAATTCGAAATATAATAGTTATTTAATCAACTAGGTTATTGAAGACAGCTACTAATGGTCAAGATAGACTAGCCGCTCGATTAATAACCGAGATTTTTCCGATGATCTCAACATGAATTGTGAATAAATTCTTGATTTAAATACATTCTCAATTTGCACAAGACATACATTTGATTTAATGGAATTTCTATGTTTCTATGTTCCAGTAGAGTTTTGACATTTCTAGTAGTCCTTCTGAATACTTTGTGTACAGTTGCCATGACGATTGCACATAAAAATAGCAAAAAATTGAGCATTAAAATGGGTCATTAATGTTCAATTTCGTACTCATTAAAATCAAATTTTATTTTGAGTTCGGCGGAAATAGTTATTTAATGAACTAGGTTATTAAAGACAGCAAAGAATGGTCAAGATATTTTAAATATTTCGAGACCATTAGTAGCTCTATCAATAACCGAGTTGATAACAAGATTTCTCCGCCGACTTCAATATGAATTGTGAATAAATTCTTGATTTAAAGACATTCTCATTTTGCACAAGAAATGCATTTGAGATAATGGAATTTCTATGTTCCTATGTTCCAGTAGAGTTTTGACATTTCTAGTAGTCCTTCTGAATACTTCGTGTACGGTTGCCATGAGGATTGCACATAAAAAATAGCCAAAAATTGAGCATTAAAATGGATCATTAATGTTCAATTTCGTATACATAAAAATCATTTTTTTTCGAAGTCGGCGGAAATATCAATTATATCTCAACCCGGGGGAACTCATGTTATAGGTATGTTTCTCAAAAATATGGTAATTCGAAATTTCTGTTCCTCAATATCTCAGAAAATACGAAAAATACGAAAACAATCAAAATGAAATGTTACGGTCAAATGCAAGATGCTAATAACAAGCCTCATGCGAAATTTCGTGGTCATAGTCTTAACAGAACCATAGAAAATTCAATTGGAATATTGAAGAAGAATATTTATATTTCCATAACAAAATATCCGATTCGAGTGAAATTTAGTTTGAGAATGAAAACTACTATACTGAATGTTCATGCAAAATTTCAAGGGGATCATCATCAAAACCACAGAATTTAATTTATGTAATTATTTATTTTTACATCTTTCATTTTCCGAATAATTTTCGGATTATAATTCCGATTGTGCTGAGATTCTGCATTTATATATTTGGTATAAATCTCAAATTCTATATAGAATTTCAAGGTAATAGTCTTATTGCTCCACCAAAGAACGAGCGCTCAAAAGCTCCTGCTCAGGGCTTATCTTAATTTTTTATCAGTGAGTTCAACCACTTTAACCTCATATTTCGAAACTGACAGACATTTAGGTAAATGTACAGCATACTGTTTTCCTAGGAACGAGCAACCGATAAGAATTATCTTCGAGAGTATCCTGCATATACCGAGACCAATAAAAATCCGTTGGCTACATTTCAAGCCAACCCAATTCCAACTGAAAATCCAGAAACCAACAATCTGAAGTTACTCGAACTGAATACATTCAGAGTTCCATCCTGAGCCAAAATCGCCACAAAGCACCTGTAAAATGGGAATGAGAAATAAAAGGAACCCCAATGGATACAGATTTGGAAACCCTTTGATTCATGACTCTATTTTCTATAGATAAAGTTGAAATTTTCCGATGAACATTATGTGATGTGCTGATATATCCAATAAAGAATTCATGAACGAATAGAAATAAAGCAATACATCTAGGATATTTAAATTTGTTTTAAACTTATTTATCAGTGAGTTCAACCACTTTAACCTCATAATTCGAAACTGACAGGCATTTAGGTGAATGTATAGCATACTGTTCTCCTAGGAACAAACAACCGGAAATAATTATTTTCAAGAGTATCCTGCATACGCCAAGAAACAATAAGAATCCGTTGGCTGCATTTCAAGCCAACCCAATTCCAACTAAAAATCCAGAAACCAACAATCTGAAGTTACTTGAACTGAATACATTCAGAGTTCCATCCTGAGCCAAAATCGCCTCAAAGCACCTGTAAAATGGGAATGAGAAATAAAAGGAACCCCAATGGATACAGATTTGGAAACCCTTTGATTCATGACTCTATTTTCTATAGATAAAGTTGAAATTTTCCGATGAACATTATATGATGTGCTGAAATATCCAATAAAGAATTCACGAACGAATAGAAATAAAGCAATACATCCAGGATATTTAAATTTTTTTAACCTTATTTATCAGTGAGTTCAACCACTTCAACCTCATAATTCGAAACTGACAGACATTTGGGTAAATGTATAGCATACTGTTCTCCTAGGAACAAACAACCGAAAAGAATTATCTTCAAGAGTATCCTGTATACGCCAAGACCAATAAGAGTCCGTTGGCTACATTTCAAGCCAACCCAATTCCAACTGAAAATCCAGAAACCAACAATCTGAAGTTACTCGAACTGAATACATTCAGAGTTCCATCCTGTGCCAAAATCGCCACAAAGCACTTTCAAAATGGGAATGAGAAATAAAAAGAACCCCAATGGATACAGATTTGGAAACCCTTTGATTCATGACTCTATTTTCTATAGATAAAGTTGAAATTTTCCGATGAACATTATGTGATGTGCTGATATATCCAATAAAGAATTCATGAACGAATAGAAATAAAGCAATACATCTAGGATATTTAAATTTGTTTTAACCTTATTTATCAGTGAGTTCAACCACTCTAACCTCATAATTCGAAACTGACAGACATTTGGGTAAATGTATAGCATACTGTTCTCCTAGGAACAAACAACCGAAAAGAATTATCTTCAAGAGTATCCTGTATACGCCAAGACCAATAAGAATCCGTTGGCTACATTTCAAGCCAACCCAATTCCAACTGAAAATCCAGAAACCAACAATCTGAAGTTACTCGAACTGAATACATTCAGAGTTCCATCCTGAGCCAAAATCGCCACAAAGCACCTGTAAAATGGGAATGAGAAATAAAAGGAACCCCAATGGATACAGATTTGGAAACCCTTTGATTCATGACTCTATTTTCTATAGATAAAGTTGAAATTTTCCGATGAACATTATGTGATGTGCTGATATATCCAATAAAGAATTCATGAACGAATAGAAATAAAGCAATACATCTAGGATATTTAAATTTGTTTTAACCTTATTTATCAGTGAGTTCAACCACTCTAACCTCATAATTCGAAACTGACAGACATTTAGGTAAATATAGCATACTGTTCTCCTTTAGGAACAAACAACCGAAAAAAATTATCTTCGAGAGTATCCTGTATACGCAAATACCAATAAGAATCCGTTGGCTACATTTCAAGCCAACCCAATTCCAACTGAAAATCCAGAAACCAACAATCTAAAGTTACTCGAACTGAATACATTCTGAGTTCAATCCTGAGCCAAAATCGCCACAAAGCACCTGTAAAATGGAAATGAGAAATAAAAGGAACCCCAATGGATACAGATTTGGAAACCCTTTGATTCATGACTCTATTTTCTATAGATGAAGTTGAAATTTTGCCATGAACATTATGTGATGTGCTGATATATCCAATAAAGAATTCATAGAAAAGCAATACATCTAGGATATTTAAATTTGTTTTAACCTTATTTATCAGTGAGTTCAACCACTCTAACCTCATAATTCGAAACTGACAGGCATTTAGGTGAATGTATAGCTTACTGTTCTCCTAGGAACAAACAACCGAAAAGAATTATCTTCAAGAGTATCCTGTATACGCCAATACCAATAAGAATCCGTTGGCTACATTTCAAGCCAACCCAATTCCAACTGAAAATCCAGAAACCAACAATCTGAAGTTACTCGAACTGAATACATTCAGAGTTCCATCCTGAGCCAAAATCGCCACAAAGCACCTGTAAAATGGGAATGAGAAATAAAAGGAACCCCAATGGATACAGATTTGGAAACCCTTTGATTCATGACTCTATTTTCTATAGATAAAAGTCGATGTTTTCCGATAAACATGTTTTTCTTTTTATGTGTTTCGAGCACTGGGTAGGTTCCGGAGGCTTTATAAATCGGAATCAATGGAGCGGCTAGAAGCCATGCTCCTCACAGCTTTTTGTTTCCTGCGGTTGGCATTACCATTTCTTTCTTCCAGGGTTTACAAGTAAGAGCCGAACAGGACGTTCATTCCGATTCGTATTAAAGTTTTATGTATCGATTCGTGCTTTGAGGCTTTTCGAGTATTAAAAATTTCCGGATGCTTCTTCGTAGGTTTGGTTCGTTCGATTTTATTGAATCTATCGACGTATTTTACTTTGTTTGATGAAAATTTGTTAGGTTAGGTTAGGTTTTTAGTTTCCCTTTAGGTTGGGTTTTCTGTCGAATAACTAAACAAATAGTCCGACTCATAGTTTATATAATATTATTACGTTTATATTTTTTATGATGAGTCAACCGATTCGTTTTTGAATCAGTGCCGATTCAAAATTCGAAAATTTTAGACATTTGGAAAAACACCGATGGGACTATTCAGGCATAATCAAATTATCAAAGGTTAAGGGGAGAAAGATAGGAAATGCCCGTACAACTCTAGTACTACAATCCGACTACGTTTTTCGGTTAGTTGATTAATTCTGACACATAAATGGCTCTGAAAATGATAAATGTTTCAATACACAACTATTACAATGGGAGCCAAATTCGAATTGAATTATTCCTACGCATCATATTGAATTTAGACGTTGAGACCAGAAAAAAACATCCTGATCGAAAAACAAAGCTAATCTTTTGCTTCTTGATCAGAATGTTATTTTTATCTGAAAATTGTTTAAAATTAATTGATATTGATGAAATGCGATATTATATTGCTTCAGTTTTATTAGACATCATTACTCACAAAAAATATAATAATGAAAGTCAGTGGCGCAGCCAGAATTTTCGTTTGGGGGGGGCCCGATGCAAATATTCAGGGAGAAAAAAACAAAAAAAAAATACTGTTATTTTGATCTTTCTCTTTCTGGTTGATAAAAAATGTCAAATTCACAATATTTTTTCTGAAATCTGGTGATCATTTATTTTCTAAAATGCCTTTCCAATATAAAGGGTGTCAAGGAAAAAAGTATCATGCATAGTGTCACGCAATAGAGGGATATAAATATGAAAAAAAAGTCCTATGAATATATGTTGGAAACTGCTTCCTTTAAGAAATACAAGGTG
Organism: Propylea japonica; assembly: GCA_013421045.1. Classification (NCBI taxonomy): domain Eukaryota; kingdom Metazoa; phylum Arthropoda; class Insecta; order Coleoptera; family Coccinellidae; genus Propylea; species Propylea japonica. Next base: position 97,683,994 of record CM024241.1, read on the forward strand.
TTAAAGTTAATTTTTTTATTTGGATTTTTAAAAACTTTGGACAAAGAGGTGAGAATTGAACAAAATGCGGGGGTTTTGTATGATCCAAACATCCTACTCATTTTTAGATCACTTATATACGACGCCACATTTAAATCAACCCTAAATATTTGCCTCGCACTGTATGTCATTCTGGAGTAGAAAAAGCGATTCCTCTATCTTTTTTCCTTAAAAAAATGTATACTTTAATGAAGTCGCTAGGACCAACGGTTTCCGGTTAAATGCATCGAAAACTTATGATGCACGCAAATTGTCCAGAAGCGCCAAAGTAACCTACTTACAATAACAACCAACAGAAGGAATTAAATAAGAATCTTAATCAAAAACACAAAATAATGAAAATGGCAGGCAAAAAAGTTAGGGCTGACCAGTGTAGGTTCTGTGGGGAAGAGGAAGAAATCCCCATTTACCTATTCACGGAATGCTTTGACATTGCGAGCCTAAGGAGAGAAACTTGTAAGAGTGAGGAACTAGCTTCGTTGAAGCCTTCGCAGATATTGGATTTCATTAGATCTCTGAAACAGGAAGGCGAGCTGTGAAGGGTGTGGCCAAAACAGCTCTGTGAGGGGACACAATAGACCTTGAGGTCTCTGAACTGTAACCCTTTTTGAACTAAACTAAACTAGGGTTGATCTAACTGTGGAGGAATTATTATGTGGCGCCCCCTATTAGTTATCTAAAAACTAATAGGATATTTGGATTTTGCATTATACAAAGCCCCCGCATATCACATTTTGTTCAATTCTTACCTCTTTGTCCAAAGTTATTCAAGAAAACACCAATAAAAAAATAAACTTTAACACCCTGTATTTCTTAGAAGGAGCAGTTTAGGACATATATTCCTGGGACCCTTTTTCATATTTTATCTCCTTCTATCGCCTGGCACAATGCATGGTACCTAGTCTCATTTTCAAAAGATTAATCATTATGTTTTGCTGGAAAGCAAAATCAATTAGGTTCTGAAAATTGGCTGTATGCATGAATACGATTTAGCTATTTTAAATAAAATATTGAAAATGTACTTGAATTCAACCGTATCTACAGAGATACAGGTAGAAAAATTCACATGGGGAAAAATTTTGGGGGGGGCCCGGGCCCGGCGGTCCCCCCCCTGGCTGCGCCCTTGATGAAAGTGAATACGAATCGATAATTTTTTTTCATATGTCAGTAGCGAATCATCAAACAATTGGAAATAAACGACAATTTTGAGATGAAATTGAAAAAACAATGGAAATTCCAACAGGATATTGCTTCTTCGTTTGTTTTTATTAGATCTTCAGAAAAATGCTCACCGCACATTCTATAACAGCTGCCGAGATCAATATCTCCTCGCCCAGACACTGTATCCATTTGAGAGCACTGAAATTAAAAAGCAATGAGAAACAGAGCTACATGATACGAGTTTCAGTACCTACATTTCCATTTTCTCAGATTCAGGATTGGCCTTTTCATTATTTTGCAGTTCACCACTAACAATATGAAACATAGATAAATTGAAAATAGTAATCATCGAAATGAATACAATCTTCAATTTATAGGCTCACAGAACCTTCTTCGTGCGGACTGGGATGATTTATTCAAGATGTTGTCAATGATGGAAGAGACAGACCGATTTCGGCCTCATTAGGCCTCGTCAGTGTCCCATATCCCTCAGAGACAACATCCTATTGGAAAACTTCTACATTTAAGACTACTTGTAAGAAGCTATCGAGTAGTATCTTACAGATGGTGACATCTAGTAGTGAGTAGTGTCAAATGAGAAGTTCAATCATCACAGATCGCATGCTGGAAGCACTGATTACTTCCTTTTCACTCTTTGAGATTTTAGCAGTGGTCCTACATCAGGGACTTCATGCAAGTTTCTCCGAGTGATGGAAACACCCAAAAGATGCCTATACAAAATAGATAAACACAAACACAATACGAAACGCAACTAAATGAACCCACGAAAAGGTTACCCACTTGCAACCATGTTTTCAAACGTCCTTGTTTTGCTCAAACTGGCCTACAATGTTTTATTTTACCCATCCTCCTGAATTTTAGTACTTCATGCTGACATATAACGTAGTCCCTCCGTTTCTATCTTTCCCTCTTTAATCTTTGCAGATTACGAAGTGTCGCAAAATGGTGAATGTGATGGTCATAACAAGAATACAACAGAAATCTCGCATTCGTCATTTTGCACCCAGAACTTTTCGACAATCCGAAGTAATAAAAGGTTTTGATGATTTGAGAAGACGAATTACTTCTTTTCCGAAAAGAGTTAGGAAGTTTCACAATAGAATCAGGGAAAATGAATCAAATAGTTAATAATATAAAATTCGAATTAATCTGCATTTAAAAAATTTTGAACAGTTGTCAAAAGCATTGACAACATTTCGTCTAACCGTAAAACCTCTGTACTGTGTAGTCGGGAATCAAATCAGAACATATACTCCGTTCACGAAAGGTTGAGCACATAGTAGGCGTTTCTTTGTTTATCTGAAGTTGGCAGTATTTGCTGTCATAACGTACAATAAATTTAATGTTGACGAATGTACCCAATCTCGTCCGAAGAGATTGCGAGTTATCAGACGACTCTATGCAAAATTGACAACATTGCGTATCAATCTGACAAGAAAATAAACATCATAACCTAAAATTTCAATATACACAGTGGAATATGTCAAATTATCATGGCCAACCGACGGCTCAACCTTTCGTGAACGGACTATAGACTAACTAAACGGAGGATAGATGACACTAGTAGAACAAGCTTCAACGCCATCTTTTTTTGTACAACTAATTCGTGAAAAAAGCTCATTGAAAAAGGAATCTGTATCGTAAAGCTGCCTCAAAAAGAATTCTGTAGTACACCTTTTGAATAGGTAGGTACCCATATACAAGAGGCAAAAAGTTTTTTGAAATTCAATTTCCAAAAGGATATCAGAATGGATTCGTGCCAGTTATCGATGAGTGAGGAAATTTATTTTCATGAAAATAATACCTGCAACGAACTTTCATCTGATTTTCTTTTGGAATCGAGAAATGAGGATCAATAATCAAATTCTGGATAGAATAAAAATTTATTAACTGAAATAGGTATCACCAATTGAAAATACAGATTTATTTCATAAATATCTAATCAATAAACTAATAATTGCATTGAAAACATTCTCAAAACTAAAAATAATGAATTCAATAATACAAAATATGAGTATTTACCGACTAAACTTATTCAATACATGAAAAACTTTTTTGAAAACTACGAGTATCTTAATTCTTATAGTTAACAGAATAAACATGTAAATTTTATAAACTACCTTCTTGCTTCTCAATTTTCACATCCAATAACACAGCACGTCTTCACTCTTGCAGGCATATCGAAATTTATTATATTTCAAAAAGAACGTGTCAAACCACTCCTTGTGTCAGTTGACAATTCAAAGGTTTTTTGATAATAATGATTTTACATACTTACTTTTTTCTCGATAGGATTTCCATGAATGCAACGACATCTATAACTATCAAATTGAAAATAATTTTTCGTGTATTAGTCTCCTCCTCCGAAAGATGTCGCGGAATATACGAGTGGCTCATCTATTTTATTAGTTTGTCTATGAATCAGAGTCTCTAACTAATCAAATCAAGTAGGTACTTTCGCAACTTCAAAAATTTACGTTTTCCAAAAATAAATCTGGAATGAATCGCTAGAACGCTATCTTGATGGCTGAAATAGACTTCCGGATCGATCCTACTTTTTATTCATTTTTTTGTGAACAATTTCATTTTCCTAGGTATTTTTATTAGCGGGAGTTATGGGCGGGTGTTCACGCTTTTCGGTTCATAGACATGTCTATGGTTGTGTTCTAGCTACTATTACACATAGAAATTAGTTTATAGGAGTGGATAAACAAATTTTCTCAATATGGATCTGCGATCAAAGGTCCCTTCTTGTTGAATAATTTTAAGATTCGAGATTGGTTCAGTTGATTGTAAAGTAACTCATATAACGTACAGTGAGTTTCAATTGCTCGAACTGTCTCAAAAATAAAAGTATTGCAGATTTCTGATTGAATATCTGAAGTAGAAATGACACTTCCTGAAATGAACAATATTTAGTAATCTATTCTTGAAGTATCGTACCTTTTGGAGATAAAATCGACGCGTTTTTCATTAAAATAGTCGTGAGCTTTTGCTGGAGTCGTTGTATCCATATGAACAGCTAAATATGAAAATTTTAAGGATTTCAAACTCCTAGTTTTGAAGATTCTCGAAAAATAATGAACCAATACAAAACTCAACGAAAATACAGGGTCTCTATAAATGATTATAACAGCGCAGTCGGCGTTGAACTATTATAAATATTTATAATCTGATGCAACCTTTAATTTAAAAATATGAAACTGTGAGTGTGGGCTGGTAATTCTAAAAAAACATTGAATAATGTGAATGGGAAATTTGTAAGAAAAGATAATACAAAAAATTGCCAGAGCAATCTACAATGTTATAATAATTTTTAAAGACCCCGTCTTCGTCTTTTTTCCTGCCCAGAAAATTTAACAGTCTAGACGATTCTATTCGAAAGTTTAGAGTGTTTATATGAACAATTTATAGGGAGAAACCAGTCTAGGACACCCAGGAGTTAACGGCTAAGGTTCCTAGGGAGGTCGTCGGTTTTTTTACAACGCTATTGCAACCTCAATGGTTTTCTATGAATGAGTAGGGTAGATAAAAAAGATCTATAATGTCGTAGTTCCCGGAAAGGTATTCTAGCCATAACGACCCCAGTACTAATGCTATTATTAATAATAAAGTGTTTACCGACAAGTGATTAGAATTTTGTATAAGATAGTGAACCTATTCTAGTCGTATAAGATCAAACGCTAAAAATTCGAAACATACGAACTTTTGAACAAAACCATATAACGCTACTATTCCCAAAGAACAAGCGATCAAAAAATCTCAAACAACTTCTCTAAACAACACGCGAAACTTCTCAATTAGTACTTCGAATCAAGACACCGTAAATCACATGGAATTATTAAAGAGAATCAAACCAACTCCCCACAGAAACATTAAATTCCTCAGCTTAATCCATAGAGATTAGAATAGGGATAAAACAAAACACGATTTAATTAAAATAAGAGAAATTCATCAGTTGCAGTCGACTTGTGGGACGGTTGCCCTCGGAGCAGCTCCATCTGAAAGAAAGGAAAATGATGAATCGCCACAAAATTGAATATTTATGTGGCCGGAGCTCAGGGGCGGCACTGGCGTACCTACAAGGCGCAGAGGGGCAACCTGAAAGTCGAATAAAGTAATTCTTTGAGGAAATATCATTTTAGAGATAATGGACCATATACAGGGTGTACCTAAATTGAACGTACAAACGAAAAGGGGAGATTCCTTAAGTGAATTTAAGAAAAAAAAGTCCCATAAACATGGGGTCGCAAACGTTTCGTTTTCGAGATACAGAGTGTTGAAGTTTGAATTTTTTTCAAGTTTTTTTCTCATAGTATCTACACTTCACAAGATATTCAACTGAAATTTGGCATAGATATTACATTCGAGAGTTCTCACCACGTGACATGGCAATTTCGATAGAAGATCTACAGGGTGATATTTTTTCTGGAACACTGCCACCTGTTCTTCTGCAGAACTATTTTTTGGTGAGCAACTGTTAATTTGAAAAAATGTAAAAAGGAGCTTTGTTCTTATACTAAACTTTTCGGTCTCTTGTAGTTTTGTCGTATCTACAAACGATTTCGAGAAAAAAAAATTTGAACGATTCTCTCGAAATCCTCGTGAAAATCCAAATTATGTTGGAAAGGCCACTTCGTAAGCTGTGGTGAATGAATTCAGTTCAGTGTCAGTTTTTATGGAAATTTTCTGATCTGTAGCGATGATTCATAAAGATTCGATAAACTCGTATAATCAACACATGTTTTTTGATTAAAACTTTAACACCCTGTATCTCGAAAACGAAACGTTGGCGACCCCATGTTAATGGGACTTTTTTTTCTTAAACTCACTTAAGGAATCTCCCCTGTTCGTTTGTACGTTCAATTAAGGAACACCCTGTATATATTCTTTTGAAATCAAGAGCTAACATGATACACTACATAAAACAAACTGAGGTTAGTTCGAAACAGGGTACCATAACTATTTTTTCGTATGATACCAGAACTCAGGGAAAAACCTCAGTAAAAAACCCTGTCTCGCCATTCAAACAAAAATAACACTTAGAAACTATTCGAATATTGAAGAATTTATTCTTTATTGAGTCCAACCGATAACCCTCTCCGAAATGCCTTCGGAATTCTGAATCTGAAACGAAAAAATCGAAGCAGAAGAGAGAAAGGAACAGAAAAAAAATGTTGGAACTCTATTAAATCTATTTGAAAATAAAAACCCAATTCGAAAATGACTCTGTAACTTCATGTGTATTAGGAACTTGCCATCCAACTGAAGATGCTGCAATCCGAACCAATTCCATATTATAAGCATCAGCCTGAAGTGATACTGGAGAACTATCATTACAGGCTATACTGGGATCGCACAGTACTTACAAATTTAACAGATACTAATAACAGGCCAGACATAATTCTACTGCAGAAAACAGAGAAGAGAGCAACACTTATAGACGTAGCTATAAATACCAAATAACCACAATTTACGTCAAAAATATGCTGAAGAAATATCGAAATATCGAGAGCTTGAAGGCAGTAGGGAATGTCTAGTACCAGAACCATTCCTATTCTCATATCAATCACAGAAATTATTCTTAAGAGCCTCAAGTCCAACCTCAAATAGCTAGATTTGGATGAAAACCTTTTTAAAGTAATGCAAAAAGCAGTACTTCTTGGTACTGCTAGAACGGTAAGGAAGTTTGTAGGTCACGATGGACACCAGGAACAACCATGGAGGGAAACATTGCAAAACCAACTACCACGATATCAATCGAGAAATTGAGACCAAGCAACAAAGGACGAACAACCCAGGACCCAGGAGAAGAAGAACACCGAAGACCTCAGAGCTAAATCCCCCTGATACTTGCTATCCGGGATGAGTGAATGTTCCCCTAATAGTAGGGAGTGTGATAGCCGATCGCTAGGCTAATAGGCTCAAGTCGATAAATATCAATATAATATATATATATATATATATATTCTTTTGAAATCAAGAGCTAACATAATACAATACATGGAACAAAAATAAAAATCCCTAACTGAGGTTGGTGCAAAACGGGGTACCATACTATTTTTTCGTATGATATGGTACCCCGTTTTGCACCAACCTCAGTTAGGGATTTTAATTTTTGTATAATATAATATATTATATTAATAAGAGTTGCAGTTGCAGTCGACTTGTGTTAAGATTGCCCTCGGAGGCGTTCCATCTGAAAGAAAGGAAAATGATGAATCGCCACAAAATTGAATATTTATGTGGCCGGAGCTCAGGGGCAGCACTGGCGTACCTGTGCGGTGCAGAGGGGTAACCTGAAAGAGAAATATGGAAATTCTTTAAGGAATTCTTTCAGAATTGCATCCCACGTTCGGTGCTCTTGGGGATAGTCTCGACATAAATAAATATCGATGTGGGTGGAATGATGGACAAAGTGTGAATGCTGAAACTAAAGTTGTAAGTGTAGAAGGTGAAAAGTGATATTAAATTCCCTGGCTGTTTAGAAGATAGCAAGCAAGTGGGTTGGAAGAAAAGTTTCATGCACATCAGGAACTAAATGGGCAGTTATAATCCCCAATTTTTTTAGATAGGTATTGGTTTCGTCTCAATGGAAATTTTCAGTAATTTCCAGAAAAAATAATAGACCCTTAGGTATCTGTTTTTTGTTTCTTAGCGAGGTTTCGAGAAGAAAATATAAATATTAAAATCCCCGAAATAGACTAGCCAATTCAAACAGAACAGAATTGGCAGTTTTTGACTTATGAGTTATCATTAATTTCATTGGTTGAACGATGAATTACAGTTTACAACGATGCCAACTGGCTACTCTGGTCATCACCCGACTTGTTTTGCTTGCTCCTACGTCATTATGCCAGGAAGCTCGAATTTACTAGTATGTAAATCGCAATTTCAATATTCAATCACCCAAAAAACAATAAACTGAAAATTAAAGTGAATAATTGAGTAGGTATCTATCTGGTGCAAATTGGCGAATGCTCCGGTTTCGATAAGAGGTGTTATTTTGAATAGCCCGCTATTTCGGTAGATGTCACGTTTGAAGCTATGATTTTTTGACATTTGACAAGAAGAAAATACGCCATTAATAAAAATGGAAAGACACATGCTTCAAGAACACATTTAAATTATAAAAATTAACTATAAAAATGGTGAAAATTTGACAGAGACGGTAAAACCCGAACATTTTTGGGTCTTCGTGAAGCACCTTGTCGGACCATAATGAAGAAATTGATGAAAAAAATTCGAGCTGTTAGGACAAGTAAGTTATGTGAAGAATAAAACCCGTGCACGTCGCTCAAGAACAGCCGAGAATATTGCTGCTTTAGCCGAAAGTGTTGAAAACTCAGGTTTGTCCATTCCTTGTTGTTCTTTGAGAATAGGCATTCCACACACGTCATTACACCGTATTTTGGATAAAGATTTGATTCTTAAGGATTATAAAGTTCAGTTAACACAAGAACTCAAGCCGGTCGATCATCAACAACGAAACCATTGATCTTTTGCGGGAAAAGTTTCCGAACCGTGTTATATCTCGAAGAGGTGATCAAAATTGACCACCGATATCTTGTGATTCAACACCTTGTGACTTATTCCTTTGGGGCCACGTGAAGGAGAAGGTCTACGCCAATAGCCCAGCATCGATTCAAGACCTCAAAGATGAAATTTGTTAGGCTATCGAGGACATAGGGACACCACTTTGCGATTTGGTTATGGAAAATTTCATTAAAAGGTTATGGTCCTGTAAACGTGGTCGTGGTGGTCCTTTGCCTGATGTTATTTTATACTCTTAACGGCATAGCGTCTTCTCAATAATGAAATAAACATCCGATCATTTATATTGAAAATGGCATTTTTCTTTGAATATGAAACTAACACCTTTTATTGGAAAACCCCTCTACAACCAAAAAATTTTTCATTTTGTAACGATTCATACCTGTTCTGTAAACAAGATTTTGCCAAGTGCCTAAAACTAAACACCACATGGCTGATTGGGATACAAAAAACCGTTTGTTTTTCGTAATATTCATCATGTTTCATCGGATTTTCAGAATATTCATCGAGTGTTTGAACTATTCAGGATATTATGAGATTCGATAAGGATGTGGTTAGTCGAATTCTGCCTCTTTATTACACATTAAACTTTTATTTTATTCGGAAAAATTGAATTATTGTAACAGCATAAGGAATATTTTGATCAACTGAAGCCGCCAAACTTGCATGAAACTTGCATGAAGGCCCTGATGTAGGACCACTGCTAACATCTCAAAGAGTGAAGAGGAAGTAATCAGTGCTTTCAGCATGCGATCTGTGAGGATTGAACTTCTCATTTGACACTACTCACTACTAGATGTCACCATCTATAAGATACTACTCGATAGCTTCTTAAATGTAGAAGTTTTTCAATAGGATGTTGTCTCTGAGGGATATGGGACACTGACGAGGCCTAATGAGGCCGAAACCGGTCTGTCTCTTCCCTCATTGACAACATCTTGAATAAATCATCCCAGTCCGCATGAAGAAGGTTCGGTGAGCCTATAAATTGAAGATTGTACTCATTTCGATGATTACTATTTTCAATTTATCTATGTTTAAAAAAAATGAAGTTTTGTGAATCTTCGAGTGACTCCAACCTAACCTAGAGATTTCAAACTTTCCTTTACTTACCTTTTTTTCAGGGTGTTATCGAATTCAGATTCTCAAGGTTGTTGGTACGAAAAATAAAAGAAATGAGTAGAATAGTTAGACTAGCAAAAATTGCCAAGAAACGTGCAGATACTGAATAATTTTCTGCAATAAAATTTTTTACTTTAAAAGATTCGGAAGAAACAACAAGTTTAGGCAGAGACCTTCTTGAAATAATAATGTACTGGTACTTTATTGGCTCAAAAATCAGTATATCATTAGAGAAAGTAATTATTGCTCTCTCTCTGGCCATAATTGAATCATTTTTTAGTCTTTGATTAAAATTCTGAGAAAAATGTTCTCAACTCCTTATTTTCACAGGACGACCCCAAATTTGAATCTTAAATTGAACGCCACTGTGTTTGGGTGTGTTTCGGAGTCGCCAATCCCCAGAAATAATGAATGGAACCGAATGAGATGATGAAAATTTGCAGATTTAATTAACTTTATTAGCTGTTCCTCTCCAGTCATCTTTTCGAGATCAAGACAATATTAAAATGACAGTCGTAATAATATAAGTTAATTTCAGCGGGTTCATAAATTCCTGTTTCAGAATACGAATTTCCTCTCTTTCTGCTTTATCAAATGTCCTTATTCACCATGTCCTCTGGTCATGAATTTTTGCTCGGTTTTAATGAAATTCATGGTTACTTTTCTTGCCCATAAGGAAGTGAAAATTGCATAGAAACATTTTAAATATCTTTTTGTTTCTTGCATTCGCGAGCTGTCGTCAGGACAATACTATAAACAGGGTGTCTGTAAACAAATACGAGGGACTTTGGGACATGATTCCTCGATGAAAATAAGCGGGGATAGTTTATATAAATTCTTTCCGAAATCGACTCCCCTTCCAAGATACAGCCTTTGGAAGGCGATGAAGAGTTGACAGTTCTTAATTCTTTTACGGCTTCTTAAGAACACTGAGTCATAAAACTTTACATAATATGAAGCACGAAGTAGATGTTACTCACACAATTTTTTTTGATCCCTTAACTTTATTAATAGGGGTTGAAAATAACAACCCCTTATGAATTATTGTTTATGCTGAAAATTGGTTTTGTCAATTATGCTTATTAATTGAAAAAAGCTTTATTTATTAAATTAAAATATTACGGATATAATTTTCTTCCGGAAATTAGTAATTAAACCTTCAGAATGATTTATAGAACATCTTTATCTCCTGTCATAGACATACAATAAATTAGGATATTCAGGCTATGGAACACTTATACGATGAAATGAAATGAACAGTGATCATAACTGCTTGTAAGTTTTTACTTTTTCCGAGAAAAGTACCGACTGTATCGAAATTTTGGAGGATACTTTCTCTCCAGAATTGAATGGGAAACCATAAGAGAATTTTATGTTTCGAATATCTATCTCACGAAAACAATTTTTAAACGAAAACCATAGGGGGTTGTTCTTTCCAACCCCTAATAATAAAGTCATGAGTGAGTAACATCTACTTAGTGCTCCATATTATCTATAGTTTTATGACTCACTGTTTTTAAGAAACCGTAAAAAAATTAAAAACTGTCAACTTGTCAACGCCATCCAAAGGCTGCATCTTGGAAGGAGGGTCGATTTCTAAAAAAAATTATATGAACTACCCCTGCTTATTTTCATCGAGGAATCATCTCCCAAAGTCCCCCGCATTTATTTACAGACACCCTGTATATGTATCATCATAACCCTTCTTATTGTGAACAGGAAATTCTTGATAATGGTTCCTTAGTTGAAAAACTATTTGGGTTATTTCATTATCTCGTTATCTATCCAACATTAGCTGTCAGCAGAGCTGTGCCGAAGCCTTGTGCTTAGTGCTCGTGAAAGCACTCGAAGCACTTTTGTGCTCGTGAGCACTGTGCTCGCGAGCACTTGATTGAACCAGTGCTTAGTGCTTCGCTAATTTTTCGAAAGGGCTTAGTGCTTAGTAATTCGAAAAAGTACTCCCAAGCACTCTCAGGAATTACCAAGCACTAAGCCCTTCATGGACTTGTTGGAACATGAAAATGACAGACAGTCGCGTGATTTAAATAGACAAAGAAGTAAAATTTTTTTTTTCGTTTTACTTCTATGGATATAAAATTTGTTCATTTGCATTACAAACACTGGTGTTAAAAAAACAATCTCGCTGTATGTAAGGACTTTCTGGAACAAGTTTTCACGTTTTCATTATTTTGACAAGAAGAACAGGTTGTTTCGATGAATTTTTTTAGGAAAATTCTATGGATCAATGCGACCTTTTTTCAATATACGATTCAGGTATCTATTATTATGATTTAAAGCAATTTGTTGGCGAATATTTTAGTTACAATTTGTTAACTGAATGAATGCCATATAGAGCTCAAAAAACCATAAAAAACATTTCCATCTAATTTGTTGACAAGACGTCACTGTTTCTCTATAATTTTTTTTGGTATGTTGTCATGGTAACCTGTCTGTATATTCGGAATTTATCAAAAATAATTATTTCGTCGACCTAGTAGGTGATTTGAATATGTGCAAAATTCAATATAAATGACCAATTTTAATGTTCAATTTATGCTGTTCCAATGTGCTATTTCCATGGAAAACCGAACATAAAGCATTCAAAAGCGATAGAGTAATATCAGAACTCAACTTTAACATAGAAATATAAAAATTTATATTATGCAAAATGTATATCTTGTGAAAAATAAGAGTGTATTTCAATAAAGAATTAATATACAATTATAATGATGTTGTCGAAAAAATCTTGTAATCATTCCAGTTATTATCTAACGACTAATGATCTCGAAATATTAAGGCGTGAGCGGGGCGAACGCTTTGAAATATCTTGACTATTACTCGATCTATTAAATAAACTAGTTTATTAAAAATCTATTAAACAACTCGCTGAAAAAACCTTTTGTCAATTTCACTTATGTCCAGTTCAAAACACTATAACACTAGAAAGAAAAAAACAAGACATCAAAATTACAAACTGCTTAGAAGTGCTTAGTAATCGCGAGCATTCTTCAGAAAATAAGGGCTTAGTGCTCGAGCTTCCGGAGCACTTTTCAATAGGCCTTAGTGCTTTGTGCTTGAAGCACTTTCCTTCAGTGCTCGGCACAGCTCTGGCTGTCAGCTAATATCAGAATGATACAACTTGGTGAAACTGAATCCCCTAAAAGAGGTGAGAACCCACATTGCAAAACACTTTAAGCTCATTGCGGAAAAATAACCATTTCCCAGCATCATCAGAAACGGGATATTATTCATGTCTCTTCATCTCATTATACTTGCGATGTCGTCCTCAATGCAGCCATTATTTCTAAGGAGAGCTGGGGCAATGAAGTTTTATTATTCAATTACATGACATATTAGCTCTTCGAGATGGGGTTGTCCCAGGGAATAAGATATCAGGGCGAGTTAAATGGGGTCGCAGTGCTAAAGTCGGCGAAAACTCACCCCTAATGGATTTGTGTGTTATTAGTAGACTGGTATTCAAATATCCTGTGTCAGCTTTCACGTCTGTTTTAATCCGTTTGAAATGGATATTTCAATGAATGAAATATTTAAAAGTGTCGTAGATTTCTCCAGGGTGAAGATTTTTCTCAATCATAATTGAAATTGAAATCCTTATACTTCACATATTTTTTAGTCAAATTCAAGCCTGACACGTTTCGGTTATTTAACCATCTTCGAGGGGCAAAATGTCAATAAACGAAATTCACATAAAGTCTTTTAAATGTATACAGCACACTTGAATGCGATTAAAATATTTGTGAAGTTTAAGGACTTAAATTTCAATTATGAATGATAAATTTTTTTATTTCGCCATTTTTGAGCGCTCGTCCTACGAGAAGTATGTCGTTTCGCCCAAATATCTGTAAAGAATTTTGAGCCGAAAACGGTCTTAAACGATAGGATTCGAAGCTCTGATGACGAATCCGTGGTCAAATTGAAAACCTCGGAGCAATAACCGGGTAACTCCGTTTTCATGAAATGTTGAGAAATGAGGAAAAACTTCAGGACTTGCCTTATTCTTGCGCCGAAATATACATTCAAGCGAGTCCATTTTGATTGAAATCCTTACAAAAGCGCTGGATTTGCCGCATTGTTGCACCGAAAGTTGCGTACGTTGGATATTAGCAGATTGAATATGATATATCGGTTTCGTTAGAAAATGGAGTTACCCGGTTGCGTATTGGCATTCTTTACTACGCTGCAGCGCATGCATGGTGTTGCAACGCGGTAAAGAATGACTGATCACTGAACGTATGCTCTCTCTATCCAGACATATCTTACCACGGCTCAGCGCATGCAGGCGTTCAGACGTAGTAACTATTGTAATATTGATACGCTGCATTATCGAGACATTGTTTAGCGCTTTTCAATTCCAACCATGTTCAAATTTGCAATTCCGGTTCGTAAAAATTACAATAATATACTTTTGCCAAAAACAGTTTATTCCATACTGAAATAAAAAAATAATATACGGTAAATAATACAAATAAAAATAAAAATATGTATAACAATATGGTAAGTATAGCTAAAACCTGTTTTTTAAAACGAATATATAAAAGACTACATCAAATGGAAATGCAAAATCCACTAACGTATACTACCTACAAGTGTGCATTGCAATGCGATTTTGAATTTGGTCTGTTAAGATCAATATTTTTCTTCAAAGACATTTCCTTTTTGGATTGTTCGCCATTTCTTTATTGGATGGCCTACCAGCTTGAATGCGCTTTGCGCCGCATGTCAAACCACCTCTTATTTTTCTTCGACTCAGTGATGTCGGCTGAACAGAAATGTTTTTTTCGCAGAAATGGTTTTTGATACATGAATAAAATTGAGGAGGTCCGATGATGTACTTTTGTCTAAGGTTTTATTAAATTTTTTTATGGCATTAACTATATCAACCGTTTTACTTTTGGGATGCTATTTCACTTATGCGTTTAAAATTTTCTGATAGTTTTATTACAGCACCAGAATGTTCTTCAACTAAGTTTGTTTTACTAGCATTCTCGACAGAGTTGATTGTTTCCATGAGAAAATTATTCTGCTGCATAAAAACCTCGCTTTGCTCTAAACCAGTTGCCAAGTCATTTTGTGTACCCACATCAGTTGACATGTCCCCATAAAGTTCTGGGGATATGTTTTCTCCTAGAGCTAATTTTGCTAATGCTTTTCTATCATCGGTATTAATTTGCACACAGGTCCTGAAAGTTATTCCATACTTATTTTGTATGGCGCAAAGGTGCTTACAATACCTTCCACCCTGTCCAAAAATACAATCGCAAAATGCAATATCTACATAGGCAGTATGAAACATCTGATCATCGGTATCCGAAGAAACTAAAAAAGTATTTTCGTCGATTTTTTGAACAGAGACATCAGCAGAATTCGACATTTTTCTAAAGAGTATTTCTCAGATCTTAGAGTTCTGAAAATTGGCAAATGACAGCAAGTGTCGTCTCTGATAGGACTCGAAAACATTGGCGACAAAATCCACCGAGGCACAAGCACTGAATGCTTTACATCTTTGTAGAACACTGTCTACGAATGGAAGCTTCTACATAATTGTTTGTATTATTTCCTCTTGTTAATAAATTACTTCTATAAGCCAACGACCACTCTTTCCTTCGATCCCAATAATTGGCTATATGAGCATCATTACGAATATGGTCATAATTCTCTCGAATCTCTTCAATGGTTTTGGAATACAGAATTCTTCTGAATAATAACATGATAAGTCTTCTATCATCTTTTAAATACCATGATGACTATCCCATAACCATCGCAAACATGCAGCGTATCAATATTATAATATTACAATAGTTACTACGTCTGAACGCCTGCCTGCGCTGAGACGTGGTAAGATATGTCTGGATAGAGAGAGCATCAGTGGCGTAACTATACCATCTGGGGCCCGTGGCAAATTCTTTTGATGGGGCCCTATCAGTAAAAATCGTCAAGTTGTACTCAGTAATTTAAATAAACTTCAGCGTACTCAATTACAAGTTGTATATGTTGTATTGGAGAGTTCACAGTCATCCATAGAACATAATATCTCGAAGCATTCATTATATATTCGCTAGCTTTTCCATGAAGGAACAACATCTTGAGGAAACCTGCATACATTTACAATAAAATAAAATAACAATTCAATTCCAATAAAATATTCATTAAGAAAAATCTTTTCTTCGAGCTTTCTGTTCCGCAAAAGTGTCTATTATTACTATACTATCTTCATTTGAAGATCAGGCCATAGAATTTTCAATAGACAGAATAGCCAAGTTACATAACCTGTCTTGTCCGATAGAATTTCTTAAATAGGTTTTTATCGATTTTAGTTTTTAAAATGATCTTTCAGCACTAGATGTAGTCACAAGATTCGTTAGTAATAACATGAATGCAATGCATACTTCAGGAAAGCTGCAGGACATAAAATGATTTTTGATTATTAATAAATCAGCAAGGTCTCTAATACATGAAGATTTTTCTATTTCTTCTCTGAAAATGGATCGAAACTGAGAATTCTCTGGCAAATGATTCAGATATGTCTTTTTTATATATCTCAACAAATTTTAGAGCTTTTTTTTAATAGATCAGAGTCGTTTAAAACTTTCGAAGTAGAAGGCTCCAAAACACTAAAATTTGAGATATCTTTTTATTTAGGTTGGTTGAAATGCTTAACAATGAACTTAAAATTGTATTATGGTCTTTAGTTGTTTCACTTTGGATTTTGAGCAGAACTCATGAAAATAGACTTTTCAACTAAAATAAAATACTCAGGTACAGTGTAAAAAAATATTCTTGAGCTCGCGGCCCTTGGCCGGGACCCCCTTGAGTCGAGGGCCCGTGGCATTTTGCCACCCCTGCCACCCTGTAGTTACGCCACTGGAGAGCATCCGTTCAGTCATTCTTTACCGCGTTGCAACACCATGCATGCGTTGCAGCGTAGTAAAGAATGCCAATACGCTACCCGGTTATTGCTCCGAGCTCTTCAATTCAATTCTGTCCATGGGGTCGTCCGTCCGACCGTTAGCGCAATAACTTTAGAATAGAATAGAAGGGTTTGTTCTTGAGACTTGGAATTTTCAAGGTGAGTTCGGCTCCCAAATGGCCCGGTTAAGTTCGTTAACCAGTAAATTTGTACAGGGTATTCCATAAAATTTGGTCATTCTAAATGTTCCTCAATATCTCAGACAGAACGAAACCCATCAAAATAAAATGTTGCGGCCACATGAAAGGTGGTCATAATAAGCTTCATGCAGAATTTCATGGCCATAGTGTAAACAGAACCATGGAAAGAAGAAACAGTATATTTCCTTAAAAAAATATCCGATTCAGATGAAATTCATTTTATAAATGAAGAGTGATACACTGAATGCTGATGCGAAATTTTGTGGCCATAATGTTAACAGAACCATAGCAAATCCAATTGGAATATTGGAAAGAAAAATCTTCATATTTCTATAACGAGATATCCGATTCTAGTGAAATTTTTTCTGTGAATGAAAATTGATATACTGAATCTTCATGTAAAATTTCAAGAGGATCGCATCATCAGAACCAAAGAATTCAATTTTTTTATTAATTATTCTTTACAGATTTCATTTTTGGATAACTTTCAGAATATAGTTCCGATTGTGCTGAGATTCTGCGGTTATATATTTGGTATCAATCTCCAATCCATTATAAAATTTTTAGGTAATAATCTTATTGCTCCCCTGAAGAACGAGCACTCAAAAGCTCCTGTTCAGGGCTTTTCTTAGATTTTTTTCAGATTCTTTCTTTTCCAGAAACTCTTTCTTATAAGTGCATTTATTTATATCACAGGAGGTTTCTAGGCCAGTAGGTAGCATTTGTGCTCCTTTTCTGGATAGTGTGTTAGTCTTTCGTTTCTTCTGCCTCTTAAGTGACCTGGATACCAGAGTAAAGGCCTTGTTGTTCTTGCCTACTTCATTGTGTACAACAAGTTAGTTACAATCTAGCATATCCAAAGAACAGAACAGAAATGAACAAACTCAAATCCCTAACTTTCTTCCTGTAAAGGGTATAAAAGGAAAGACTAAAACATTCTGTAGCAAAAAGCAAATTGAAGCCTCGGAAAGCATCTGTTGACAATGGGATTATCGGACACTGACGAGTGTAGGTTCTGTAGGGAGGAGGAAGAAACCCTCATTCAACTAGTCACGGAATGCTTTGCCATTGAGAACCTAAGGATAGAATGCCTTGGGCGAGAAATTTTCAAGAGTGGGGAACTCGCCTCGTTGAAGCTTTCACAGATATTGGATATCATCAGATCACTGAAACTGAAAGGCAAGGGGTGTGGTTAGAACAATAGACCTTGAGGTCGCAGTGAACTGTAACCCCTTCTTAAACTATAACTACAGGGTGGGGCAGAAAAACCTATCCGATTTCAAAACGTTATAAAATTAAAACCACTCAGCTTGTCAAAAAATTTTTTTTAACATATCGCAAATTTTATGCCATTTCTAAATTTAAGTTTTGAAAAGCACATCACTCAAATGTCGTTCTTGGGAGCGGATACACTTATTTAGGCGCTCGCAGTAGCTTTCCATGACTTTCACCGTCATTTCCACAGGAATTTCTTCAATTGCCCGAGCAATTTCCCTTCGTAAAGCAAGAAGGGTCCTTGGTCGATGCTGGTAAACCTTCGATTTGAGGTAACCCAAAGGAAGAAGTCACATGGAGTGAGATCCGGTGAGCGCGGCGGCCAGCCAACATCACCTCTCAGAGAAATGAGGCGACCGGGAAACAGTTCCCTGAGAATGTCCATTGATCGTCGCGATGTGTGGGCGGTTGCACCATCCTGTTGAAACCACACATTTTCCACGCCATTTTCTTCCATTTTGGGTCTAAGAAATTTTCCAGCATGAAACAATAGCGCTCGCTGTTGACCGTTACGGTTTGCCCATTTTCTTCAAAAAAGTAGGGCCCCCAGACGCCTAGGCGGGAAAAAGCACACCACACAGTCACTTTTGGGCTATGGAGGGGTTCCTGATGGATTTCCCGAGGATTTTCGTGACTCCAATATCGAAAATTCTGCCTGTTTACGGCGCCACAAAGGTGAAAATGGGCTTCGTCCGTGAAGAGCACAACATCGTCGTTTGGCAGTTCTCGGAGATCGCGACACAGGTTCGTACGGGTTTCAAAATCCCTTTCACTTAATTTCTGTGCAACAACCATTTTGTAGGGATGCATTTTGAGGTCCCGGTGCAAAATTCGCCGAATACTGCGGTTGGAAATCGCCAAAGCGAGCGAATGTTTTCGCGCCGAACGACGCGGGGAACGTTCAATCGCGGCTCTCACATTGGCCACGTTTTCAGGTCCTGTTGCTGTCCTGGGACGTCCAGGCGACTTCTTTTTCAATGCTGAACTCGTCTGTCTAAAATTTGACACCCACACTTTAATCGTAGCGTGATGTGGAACAGGATCATGATGCCCGAGTCCGAAATGAATTCGAAAAGCACGTTGTGTAGCAATTATCGAACCGCCGCATTCGATAAACCTCTCAATAACAAAAGCACGATGTTCACCAGACCAAGGCATGTTGACTACTGACAAATGGCATAAAACCAGCTTTCTAACGGTTTTTACCCCACTACTCTACCTGCTCTCTCTTCTGAAAAAAGGGATTTGAAATCGGATAGGTTTTTCTGCCCCACCCTGTAGAACTAACTATATTCTGTTGAGCCAATTCTCCTCATATGCTTCCTTACTTGAGAATGTCCTACTAGAAAGCCAGTAAGGATGCGTTACTTATTCTGGACGAGCTCCAGATGTTTTTGAACATTGCAGTTTCGAAGTTCCGAAGGAACTTTTAAGAATGATCCTTTTTTGGAAGATTTCTCAAGAGTGCTCATTTTTCAGATTCTTTTTTCTAATAGGTGCATTTACACCACAAATGGTTCTGAGCCAGTAGGAAGCAGCCTCTTGAGTAACCTGGAACCCAGAGTAAAGAACTTCTTGTTCCTCCTACTTCATTGTGTACAACAACTCCGTTATAATCTAGCATAACCAAAGAACTAACAGAACAGAACAGAAATGAACAGACTCAAATCCCTAACTTTCTTCCCGCAAAGGGTATAAAAGAAAGAATAAAGCATTGTATAGAATAAAGCAAATTGTAGTTACAACAGATTCCAACAATATTCAAACGAGCCTCGGGCCATTTGCTTTCAGTTGGGCCCAAACAAGCGAATTTATCGATACCCCTTGAACCGCTATGAATAGCTGGTAGTTTAACATCATCGTTAAGAATTATCGCTGTGAGAGAGCTGTAAATCCAACGTAATAAAGTGGCCCTCTTGGAGCGGCCTCTGACGGGAAAACGGTTGAAAACTCATAACTTTACGCCCGATTCATAAAGAGATCTAACGGAATACGAGCATGAAATATGATCAAGTGGCTTCCTTTGTAGCTATTTGGCCTTGCGGTCAGTATTTGGGGCCAGAAGAAAAAAATCAATGGCACATACACGCTCTGAATTGAAATTAGAAATCGGAATAGTAATGCTCTTCACACTTTTGTGCGCTTTTTTTTTTGAGCGTTCATTCTACTTAAACGAGTGCTATACCTTTTGCCCAAATGGCTGTAATTTACGAATTTTGAGCCGAAAATAGTCTCAAACGATAGGGTTTGAGTCCCTGATAGCGAATACGAATTCGCCCACGGATAGAATTGAATTTGACCACGAGGTCAAATTCAATTCTATCCGTGAGGCCGTCCGGCTGTCTATTAGCACAATAACTGTCGAAAGGCACCACCAAGAGACTTGAAATTTTCAGAATGAGTTCGTGTCCCAAATGGCTCGGTTAAGTTCATTAACCAGCCAAATTGTACAGAGTGTTCCATAAAATATGGCCATTAAAATTTTTGTTCCTCAATATCTCAGAAAATACGAAAACAATCGAAATGTGAGGAAATATATGAGGAGAATTGGCTCAACAGAATATGGTTAGTTTTAGTTTGAAAGGGGTAACAGTTCACTGCGACCTCAAGGTCTGTTGTTCCCCTTACAGAGCTGTTCTGGTCACACCCTTTACAGTTCGCCTTCCAGTTCCAGAGATCTGATGAAATCCAATATCTGTGAAGGCTTCAACGAGGCTAGTTCCTCACTCTTACAAGTTTCTCGTCGTCCAGAACGTACTCTCTTTAGGCTCGCAATGGCAAAGCATTCCGTGACTAGGTGAATAGGGGTTTCTTCCTCCTCCCCACAGAACCCACACTCGTCAGTGTCCCATCCTCAACAGGTGCTTCCTGAGGCGACAGTGTCTTGTAAGTAAGTCAGTGAGGAGGTGTGATTGTTTCTTACCAAGATCCAAATACAGGGTGTCTGGTGGCAGATTTATGTTTTGAAATACGAATATTTCAACAAGTAATAAACTGCGCGGGGGGAGGGTAGTGTCGTTGGAATCAGTGGTCATGCGGATTTTTTAGTCACAATGTCGAAGTGGTCGAATGAGCATCGCGCGTTCGCCATCGAGGCATTTTTCAAGAGTAACGATTCGTACGTAATTGCTCGTCGACAATTTTGTTCACACTTCGATATTCGACGGATAAGTGATGGGCCGAGTGTGAATTAATTCGTTTCTGGGTGCAAAGGTTCCGCACAACTGCTACGGCTATAAACACCCCACGGCCAGGGCCCAGTCGATTTTCAAGGACTCCCGGAAACATTGAACTGGTTGAAGAGAGTTCGCGTGAAAATCCACGACTTTCGATACGGAAAAGGGCAGCTTCACTGGGACTTTCCAGAGCGATTGTTCATGAAATTTTAAGAAAGGATCTAAAGTTCCATCCATTCAAAATTCAAATCGTTCAAGAACTTAAAGAAAATGACGTTTTTTTACGCAAAACATTTTGTCAAACGATGTTGGCACGTTTTCAAACATTGAATCGCATTTTTTGGAGCGACGAGGCTCATTTCCATTTAAACAGCAATAAGCAAAACTGCCGTTACTGGTCTCCAAGATCCTGCAAACCCTCGACTGAAACACCAAAGAGCATTGCATTGCCCTAGGGTAAGAAAATTTTCATCGAGAAATCAGCAAAATTGAACCGAGTTTACTGCAACGTGTGGCGGAGAACAAGAGGCTCCGTTTTGAAACAGTGTGTAAAACTCGATGGAAAACATTTGGATGGTATAATTTTCAAAAAATGAAATCCGCATGATTATTTTGTCATTCGATGTTTAAATTAAAATGATATGTCAAATAGCATTTTTTTATTCAACTTTGAAATATAAATCTGCCACCAGACACCCTGTATCTCTTAGATCTTGCTGTTTCAAAGTTCCGAAGGAACTTAGGTAATGATCCATCCCTGGGAGATTCCGCCAGAGTTTTCCCTTCTCGGATTTCTCATTTTCCAGAATTTCCTTCTTATAGGTACATTTACTTATACCACAGAAGGGTTCTGGGCCTATGAGTGACATTCGTGCGCCCTCTTTGGCAAGTATATTAGCCTCTTCGTTTCCTTCGATTCCGAATGGCCGGGACCCAGATTAAAAAGTCCTTATATTCTTGCCTACCACATTGAGTTTGTTCCGGCACCCCCAGATCATCTCCGAGTCGATGACGTAGGAGCTCAGTGCTTAATAGCAGCTTGACTATCTGAGTATATGGCTATATCGCACTTCTGATAGTTCCTTCTAGATTTATATCTAGACATCTTTCAATAGCTACAATTTTCGCTTGAAAGACGCTCATACAGAAGCCTAGCGACAGTGCACACTTGTCCTGGCCCGTATATCTCAGCGTCAGCTGCTGTAGAGGTTTTGGAACCATCTGTATACCATTTTACGGTATTTTCTTTGAGGTTATAGTCGGTGTATTCCCGTTCCCATTCCTCTCTTTTACTTAGCAACATCCTGGAGTTTTTCTCAGTGCTTACTTTCGGATCATTACATCACTAGGGAGGTTCGCAGATGAGATCTAGTTGTTCAGAAAGGACCAGGCTCTGATTCTGGCTCAACAGAAACTGACGAGTGAAGATTCTGTGGGGAAGAGTAGAGAAAACTTCTGTTTGCTTAGTTACAGAATGCCTCTCCATTGCGAGTCTGCGCAAAGAATGTCTTAGACAAGGGAATTATAGGAAGAACGCTGACTAGCCACCTAGAAGCATTCTCTGAGCTCATTAAGGCTCTGGAGGTGTAGTGTAATTGCGAAAAAGGTTTGGTGGGGCACAACCCGAGTTTCATCAAGGTCACAGAGGAATATACCATCTTAATAATCTAACTACATCTACAACATTGCAGTATAAGTAGTAGGAGAATTAAAAATTTGGCAGAGGCTGTTACATTTTTAGCTGTAGTACGTTTATGAACGACTGTTGTCATTGGAGGCAGTGCAGAGAGACAGTTAATGGTCCAATCGATAACAATTCAATGACGAATTTTCTCTTAAGTATATAAATAGATATTCTTTCGAAATGAGAGCTAACAAAATACAATACATGAAAGAAAAAAGGCCCAAGCTAAGGTTGGTGCAAAACGGGGTACCATACTATTCTGGCGTATGATAGCCGTTTTAATAAAATTGAAACTTAGAACTATCTGAATGATTACTAAATAATAAATTAATTCAGATACTTTTGTATCTGCATTCTGAATACTTAATTCATGCTCTTGGGTCAGAAGGGTGTTTTAAACCAGGTCTGGCATTCCAAGTGATGGTTTTTCGTACCTCCTGTTCTTCTAAGACCGCTACAGGATCCTACTGAAGGGTAATCATCTCCCATAATTTTAAATAGTGGTATTCATATCGAATTCAATTTTGGAATAATAAGTAAAACATCTAAAGTAGTCGAGTATGGAAATTAACATTCGAGATACCATGAGCCTTTTGCTACGTCACTGCTTCCTACAAGGCCAACCATTCGTCTCACCACAGAAGTCGATGATTATAATTCCGAGCTCCCACAGATTACGTAATGGCACTTAAGACCCAGCAATAGCGTATAAATTTTTATAGGCATTCCGCTACTGAGGGCCTGAAATTATGAAAAGTTTCGAGGTTTTCTGTCTTGTCTTAAAATGTGATAATTACAGAACCGAGGCACTCTTCGAAAAGTTTCAGACTTTTGATAAGTAATAAGTGCGTAGGATACAAATCAATTCACCAAAACGCCGATGGTGGTTTGCAGGAAACCGAAAGAGAAAAATTTATATTTAGTGCCTGGTTTCTGAAAGTTTAAGAGGAAGTGAAGAATTGATTAATTATTCATATCTTTTGTATATGTGGAGGGACTTTGTTCTTGATATTGGCAGTTGATGCAGATCATGAGAGAATGAAGGAATCATTCTTGAAAGCTTTTTCCTAGAGGAGCAACGTGCTATTATTTTGCTTAAGTATCTGTGAGTTTCGGAGAGCTAAAAGTGTTCTCAAACGACTTGGTTGGACTAATTTGATGGAGAAACCGAAGTTGAAAGTTTAAGGCATATCGTTCCGTTCTTCTTTAAGGATTAAACTAAATTTTTGAAAAGTTGAAAGCAGTTTTTGGCGTTTGGTATCACTCAGAACAAAATATGGCAACCCATCTGAGGCTTGTAGATTCACAAAAAGCATATAATAGCATTCCTCTCATGAAACTCTGGGAAATACTTCAAGAGACTAATATCAACCGCACACTTGTTAAAGCCCTTAAGAACCTAAATGATCATAAGGTGGCCTGTGTGAGGATCGGAAATAAAGAATCAGAGCCATTTACAATCAATAAAGGTTTACGCCAGGGTTGCTGCATTTCTCCTACGTTCTTCAAAATATATATAGCGAAAGCATTGTCACTGTGGAAGAGCAAATGACACGGTATGGGTAGAGAAATTGATGTAGATACTTGCATATACTCTTCAGTTTGCCGATCACCAAGTAATATGAGGAAATGATAAGAAAGATCTAGAATATAAGGCGAGAAAGCTTCAAGAAGAGTATGTATCTAAAACACAATACTTTTGTGTTGATGAAGAGACCACTGGTTCGAAGCTAGAAAGCAACGAAATCATAAAGAAATGCGAAAGCTACAAATATTTTGGTATCAACGTAAATACAGCAGGAACAGATGACGCAGAAATTAAATCAAGAATAAATAAGACAAAAAAATAATAAATTCGCTAAATAGTATTCCATGGAGCACATAGGTAGGAAAACGAAGAAAAATAAGAATGTATGGTACATTGATCAAAAGTAACCTGATTTACGAATCTGAAACATGGCGGTTGAAAGAACAATTGAGGAGGACGATAGAGACGACAGAAATGGATGCAATAAGAAGAGCAGCAAGAATTTCAAGAAAAGAGAGGATACCCAATTTGATGATAAGGAAGAATATGGAAATAAATGAGATAGTTACGGAATATATAGAAACGAAGCAGCTGATGTGGTATGGACAGGTGCAAAGAATTACAGAGAATAGATTATCAAAGAAAGTGATGAGATGAATACTACCGGAAAACAGGAAAAGAGGAAGCCCAAAAACGACATGGATTAGTGGAATAAGAAAGTTTTTGAGTGGGAGGGGATTGAAAGATGAAGACTGCAACAATAGAAGACACTGGCAATTGGGCATCGAACAACGTCTTAGGATGTTTTAAACCGAATAAGTTGAGAGTTGATAGAAGGCCAAGACTTTTGTGGATGTGTGTATCATAAGATTTCGATGAAATCCCAGTACAGTCCTGCGCATTTAAACAGGAAGCTATGTCTGACGAAACCAAGTGAAGTGTCAGAATATAAATTCAAACTGAGCTATTCTGCATGAGGTTAGTCGAAGACGACATCTATACCAACATTTCAATAACGGCAAAGCTCCCATCAACTATCAAATAAACGTTTATTTCGTGCAAGATTTGTCTTGTCGTATCTCATCATCGATTTCATTGTCTTGGCTGAGCCTTGATACACATCAGCGACATAATTTGCATGTTCAACTAGTTGGAGATCATTGTAAAACCTATCAAATTCAGCGGTATTAAACGTCTTGTGGGTTGTGGTATTCATCTGGGATCAATTTCGCTGCGGTGTTCGAATCTTCGGCAATAGTTGTTTGGGGAATTGTGTTTAATTTATATTTGAAATAACACTTCACTCGACTATGGCCAATAGGTACAATGACGAAAATAAAACTTCAAAAACTTCATTATTTGATAGAGGTTAAATCTGTCGTAAGGCCTTTCTGTAAATTGTAAATTGCTGAGAAGGTAACATTTCACGACCTTAAGATTTATTGTGTTTCCATCAGAGCTGTTTTTGAAAATGCCCTACAGCTAGCCCTTCAGGTGGGTATAGAAAATGTACCTATAATGAGCAGTTTCTGGAGAAGGAGTAAGCCAAGAAGGAAAAACTCTGGTGGAATCTCCCAGGTATGGATCATTCCACTAAGTTCCGTTGGAACATTGAAAACAGCTAGATCCAAAAAATATCTGCTTTCTGACTTCTTACAGGACACAGTCACCCCAGGAAGCACCTGTTGAGGATTGGATTATCGGACACTGACGAGTGTAGGTTCTGTGATGAGGAAGAAGAAACCCCCATTCACTTAGTCGCGGAATACTTTGGCATTGCGAGCCTAAAGAGAAATGCCTTGGGCGAGAAACTTGTGAGAGTGAGGAACTAGCCCCGTTGAAGCGTTCACAGATATTAGATTTTATCAGATCTCTGGAACTGGAAGGCGAGCTGTAAAGGGTGTGGTCAGAACAGCTTTGTAAGGGGGGGCAATAGACCTTTTTAGGTCGCAGTGAACTGTATTCCCTTTTTAAACTATATCTTTAACAAGACTATCGATAGCATAGATTATAAAGTATAGAAAGATAGGAAACGGCCCTGCATTCGTAGTACTAAAAAACGACTACATTTTTAGTTCACATTTGACCCAGAGATGGCACTGAGATCAATTTTTATATAAAATCTGTAATTTTGATTAGAAATTATATAAGAAAACTGTAATGAGAATTTATGCGAAATTCGTATTCCCTTCAGGATGTTTCATTTTTATATTTCAAATCCATAATTTTCATTAAAATTCAGTATTTCATGTGTAATATTGTTATTATGCATTTATAGAAGATATTACAGAAATATTAGGGTATTATTCTAAGATTTATACATGGATAGAATATGAATATACTTAGTGCGTTTGTGGAATTCCAGTTTCTGGCTCAGTTCAATTGCAGCTTCGTTGTCCACCATTACTGTTTGAATTGACGGAAAACCTTTCCTGACTAGTCACTTCAACCATTTCATTTCCGTGCAGCTTCACTATCAGGCACTATTTCTGACTCTATCGTGGAAATAGCAACAGATGTTTGACGTTGATCAAGCCAAGATATAGCTTTACCTGCATACATCCATAAAGCACCAGTTGATCATCCAGTTTCACTATCTCGTTCGTAATCAGCATTACTGAAGGGTACAAACTAATCTTTTTTCCACTTTTTTCGAGACGACACTAGCGGCAAAAGCCGTTCGAAGTGAAATTATATTTATGCAAACGAATTGATTGGCACCATAGATTATAGAGTATATACTATATAATCTTTGATTGGCACTTTTTTATATTAATGACATTTCCCATGTATATTGATTTCGAAACTTATAATCATAGAACCAGAATTTTAACCCTTCTATAGTGACATTAGTTCACATTTGACCCAGAGATGGCTCTCATACACTGTTTGTCGTGTCGTTTCCGATCTTTATACTATATAATATTGATCGATAGTATATACTTGGTTCTTGGCTTGTATACCTCAGGGCCGTGTAATGTTAGTTCAGGCAAGGCAAGGTTAGGTTATGTAACGTTCGGTTATGTTAGGTCATGACCCAGCATTGAGTTTGGTAAGGTTTCGTCAGGTTATGTGAGTAAAAGTAGGTTGGACTGGATCAAGCATCATAAGCTTGAATATTAGCCAAATCCTTCAACCACTACCTTGCTTGCACCATGAAATTGTCATGACTACTCTCGGTTCAAAACCAGAATCTTACCAGTGGCGGCTCGTGGGTGAAAAAAGAGGTGAAGAGCTAAACAAGCAGAAAAATCTAACATCTTTTTTATGTAAACTCACCTATTTTTTGTATATCAGGTCCAACCTTCGGTCCTTTAAACTAGCAAATTTGTCCGTAATGTCTTCATAAAATGGTTGTTTGTTTGTTAGTTGAATTAAAAGTTCTTTTTGAATGGAAATATTGGCCAAAGAGGAAAGCCTTCGTTGAGATACAGAATTCTTAAATAACCAATTGTATTCCGAAAACCAAGATGATTTGAAATTAATATTATATGATTTGCCATTTTTCATTTCTTTTCTTGTAGAAATTTTCAAGCTAACAGTAGGCCGACCTTCATTTAAGATGTCCTTTTTGTCTTCGTCTTTCCAACGATGAAACGGAGTTTCTATTGAACTGCGCACAATGTCATTAATGGGGTTCATTTTTAATATCGAAGCCGAAGCACTTAAAGTAAACAACGGTCAGACGTTCTCACTGGAGCGACGCAGTTAGAAGCGACGCGCGGACAGTAAAACACCGACGAAACGTAACAGGTTACTGGAGCTCTTCACTACAGCGAGAAAACGTAATAGAAAGCCCCGGTGACATCACCCGTTACCATAGCAACGCAGTCTGCTTGAGCGATCGAGGTGCAAGTTCCGTGACAAACCTCTTCACTCGATGCGGCAAGCGACAAGATATTCATAATGATTTCGTGATTCGATAATAATCTCGATAATAAACGTCTCCTGAGTTTTGACATGGAGCTAATGAAACGATTAAATTATTGTATAAATAGTGAATAATAATTATCATCCTCAATGAACATTTTAGGTGACCCTGACCCTAGGAATTTTTAGGTGAAGAGCCACTTCACCTGAAAAGCCGCCACTGAATCTTACACACATACGTTGTCCAAAAAAGATCATTGCATTTCGAAAAACACCAACGTTTTTTCACTAGCTACATTCTCCTATTTCAAACTGCGCAAACCC
Source organism: Propylea japonica (assembly GCA_013421045.1). Taxonomy (NCBI): domain Eukaryota; kingdom Metazoa; phylum Arthropoda; class Insecta; order Coleoptera; family Coccinellidae; genus Propylea; species Propylea japonica. The sequence goes on from CM024241.1 coordinate 97,712,876, forward strand.
AACCCTCTCCAAAACGTATAAACGTTATCCCATAACGTCAATATCGGTTCCAATTGCCAAAACGGATGCCTCCGCTTGAGCTTCAGCTCTCGCAGAGCAACGACATAATTTGCATGCTCAACTCGAAAGAGATTAAGTTCCACGCCTATCAAATTCAGAGCAATTAATGCCCGTAATATTAGCTCTTGTCGATTGTGTAACAGTGTGAAGTTCCATACGCGGGCACGGAGGAGGGCCAGGAAAATCCATCCTCCCAATTCCCGGAGCTTTCTAGCAGGATCCGGACCCTCGAGATGGGATACACCGTTACCGAAATGCCTCTTCGTAATACAGGAAATGATTCCTGCCGAATTTCCGCCTGTATATTGGGCTAAATTGTCGCGCCACCTGCTGGCAAGGAATGTGGATACATTATTATGATATTAAGATAATGCGCCCTGTGTGGGGGATGCTTGGATACAGGGGCGTCACGCTGGGAAAGTGAAGATTCATTCGCTTTTTTATGATGTTTTCTTTTGATATAGGGCGGTGTGATTTTCTTTATGGACATTATTTTTAGAGTTTCAAGCTCTTAGGCAGTCTATTTCACATATGAAGTAGGACATTCTGTTTTAGTGGAATGCTAAAGGGTTTACCAATAAGAGGTGTTATTTTAAATAACCCGCTATTTCGGTAGATGTCACGTTTAAAGCTGACAATTTTGACATTTGACAAGTGTAAACTACGCCATTAATAAAAATGGAACGATACACGCTTCAGGAACGCAATGAAATTATAGTCCATTCACGAAAGGTTGAGCCGTCGGTTGGCCATGGAAATTTGGCATATTCCACTGTGTATATTAAAATTTTAGGTTATGTCTTTATTTTCCTGTCAGATTGATAAGCAATGTTGTCAATATTGCATAGAGTTGTCTGACAACTCGTAAGCTTGTCGGACGAGGCCTAGTACATTCGGCAACATTGACTTTATTTTACTCTATGACAGCAAATACTGCCAACTTCGGATAAATAAAGAAACGCCTACTATGTGCTCAACCTTTCGTGAACGGACTATATTAGAATTCGCTATAAAATGGTGAAAATTTGGCAGAGACGGTTCGTAAAACTCGAACATTTTGGGTCGTCGTGAAGCATCTTGTCGGACCGCAATAAAGAAATTGGTGGAAAAATTCGAGCTGTTGCGACAAGTTAGTGGTGTGAAGAACAAAACCCGTGCACGTCGCTCAAGAACAGCCGACAATATTGCTGCTGTAGCCGAAAGTGTTGGAGCAACATATACGGTGAATGGATTGCGCTATCGAGAGATGATTAATGATATTTTATGGCTGTAATTGGATAGTATTGATCTGGAAAAACCGTTTACTCTTTCAAGAAGACGGCACTACGTGCCACATAAGCAACGAAACCATTGATCTTTTGCGGGAAAAGTCAGTGTTTTCTTTCGAAGACGTAATCACATTGGCCACCGAGATCTTGTGATTTAACACTTTGCGACATCTTCTTTTGGGGCCACGTGAAAGAAAAGGTCTATGCCAATTAATAGCTCAGCGTCGATTCAAGACCTCAAAGATGGAATTCGTGAGGCTATCGAGGACATAGAGCAGCCACTTTACGATTTGGTTATGAAAAATTTCATTTATATTGAAATTTGGCATTTTCTTTGAATATCAAAATAACACCTCTTATTGGAACTCTTCACAACCATTCGCCTGTGTAAGTCCCCGGCTGTTATTCTGTTATTCAACTTCCATTGCTGAACCACTACATTATATTGGCCTTTTACAAGTCTACAGAAAGGCATAGGTCTATCAGGTGTTAATCTTGACGCACTTTTCGCAAGTTCATCGGTTTTTTTCCTTCATCATCACAGTACCCTGGCAAGTATTGGAACTTTCGATCACCTGCGACTCTTCTATAATAAACCTACGAAGCATTTGGGTTCGACGGATTCATGAACTAGCAATTTAAATTCACAGAATAGAGCTATTATGAGTCAAAGTCTAATTTAATCAACTAAAATATGCCAAATATGCTCTGTAGATTCGCACACTTTTCGGTTGCCGGAACTGTACCTTTTGTGCCAAAATTAACATACTATAAACCACATAAAATCACCTATTGAGATATCTCTTCAGTTTTAGGCGTTGCGCTCACTGATTGTTTCTATGCAATAAGTGATTGCGTAAGGTTTACTGTACGTATTCTCTGGTTTGACAGTCAGTAAAATAGGGATGTTGACTCATTTTGGAATTTATTTTATTTTAAAGATGAACCCTATACAAACACGAAAAAATTACTTTTTCCTTAAAAAATAGTAATTGCCAATAAAAATGAGTAAATGAAAAGACATTCAAAATTCCCGCGGAAATGCTCAATTTTGTCACGTTCTGATGATTACGTCATAATACAGTGAACATACTTTGACTTCTGTCAAAGCGAACTGATTTTGCCCGATCCCTTGTGGAAAAGTTCAATCTAAGCCTTCAAAATGAATAGGTCGGTCTGTAAATGCTGAATGAGGTGCTTCTTCTATTTGTAATGATAAATATGAGTTAAAAGTCTGCTACTTACAAAGACAATTTCACGTTTTTAAGCTCCGCTGCACAAAAATCCTTGTTTTCAGCAAAGAAACTTGCGATCATAAGGGAATTTATCTTCGGTAAAAGTTACTACTATTACCCTTGATGAATCCTATCTCCATTATAAAGAAAATTGTAGATTATCGTTCTTGTAACGAACTAGGTATTCTGTTCTCTTTCAGCTTTCAACTCCGTAAGTTCGAATCATAGATATGATATATTATATTTTACTATGGTTCAAGTCACATCAGAACCGTGGGTTTCACAAAGCTTGATTGGCAATCAAATCGTTTATATTGAAGTAAGTCGATGGTTATGTCAAAAATGAACTGAAAATTGCAGAGAAATGTGACATTTCAATAATCAAGGTGATTGGAGTTTTGTGGAACCCGGCCTATGAATGTATTTGTTGATCTGAGCACCGAACATTCGAATTTGCAATGACAATACGGATAGTTTGACGTCACTATACGGATTACCTCTGATTGGCGTTCGCAGTCACGTGATAGTGATAATAAATAACATAATTTAAATCAGCTTCATTTAATTCAACGAGAATAATAAGATCACTAAAATGGTTTTTTAGGATTGCAAAAATTTCCTTCTATGAGGAAAACCTCAATTTATATGAATTCGTAACATGAGTCAACATCCCTATTCAATGAACATTTCATTGAAGCAATCACAGAGCTGACTCCTTAACATTTGAGCTTGTCATAATTTAGAATTTAGCTCTACCAACTGATTTTTCACTAATGAAAATGACTTTCCTTGCTCTTTACTTGTAGTAATATACGATGTCTATATCTCATGCTTTTCAACACAACATTGCATATTGCTGTATGATTTTAATAAGCTATCCACTATATTTTTTACTCTACAGTACAATGTTTTCCGCCCAACGTAAAACCCTCTGGATTTTATGCTATTTTTCCTAGTATAGAAGGTGTAAGGAGAATGCCAACCAGTGATACTTCAATGAAAAAAATCAGTTTGGGGAGTGATTTAAATTTCAACAGAGCTGTTCGACGGTGAATTTATAATTTGAGCATAAGGGGATATTGTGCAGAGAAGAAATGAAAGGCTTCGTGAGACTAATTACATCTGCATTCAATATTGCGAAGTATTTTGATATTTTCTCTCTCTAAATAATACCAAACAGGCAATAAAATCTACAGTTCGATATCAGTGATAAGACCAATAAAATGGTTCGTGACTCTTATGTACTTCCAGTCCAAACGGCACATATGAATGTGATTGTGTGCTGTTAACCATATGTGCCTGTTGGCCTGGCGACCCACAAAAAAGTCAAGACCCATTTAATGGTGTTATTTCTGAGAACAAACTGTAGGTGTTATTGGTTGTTAGATATCGTTCAGAAGGTGAAAATATCAGAATGCTATTCAATATTGACCGAAAATGTAGCAAGCCTCACGAAGAATTTCATTTCATCTCTGTTATATCTCCTCATGCTATAATTACTGATTCACTGTTGAATAGTTCTGCTGCAATTTCAAGTACTTCGGGAGATAAATTCCTTGTTCAACGTGCCTCTTGAATTTACTCATTCTGGTTATGACTTCTGCCTACACCTTGTATGATGGAAAAATAAGTAATACTTTCGAAAGTCACACATAGATAAGTAATGAAAGGATTTTACGTTGAGTGGACAAAATTATACTAAAAAAAAGGAACAAAATGGATAGATAATCAAAATCATAAAGCAATAGTTGTAAATTCTATAAATCAGGATATCGACTGTTCGGTTTGGGGCCCGTTATATGGACCAAGGAAAGAGCAAAATATTTTTAATGTATTCAACTTTTTAATTAATTGACAACTACTACTGCCAAAACATTTCATGCAACTAGATCAAAAATATATATAAAATGTAGTAACTATGAACACGGAAAATCTAGATTGTAGCCCCAACATCCTCCGGCCTAAGGGGTTCTCCTCTTCAGAATTCTACCATATCTAGATTTTCTGATTTCTTGTTCCTGTTCTGGTTTCTTCTCTTCGTCCATTTTTTCCTGTTTCTAGTAAAAATAATTTTGTAGAGGACGAATCAGACTACCGGTTGTCGTCTTTAATTTCACTACTCGGCAGGCACCATCTTTTTCAAAATACATTTCTTCAATTTTCCAACAGGCCAGAAAACCTTTTCTTTCCTGCACCTTCGACCAAGACTATATCACCAACCTTCTTCCATTTTATTTTGCTTCTTTCCTCTTTGACTTCCTCTTGCGTTTCTTCTTCCATCTTGTACTGTCCACAAACTCCTTCTGAGTGGCTTTGGGATCATATTCTGCATTCATATTGAAATCTTTATCTTCACACTGGAGGGCATCGTTTTCTTCAACTTTTGTGTCACCTGTCCAATTATCAAAATTTTCAGGTTGTAGTTCAGCAACATCCTCTCAATAATCATATCAATGTTTGTTTATGTCTTCTTTAGAGCCATTTTGTAATAATCATAGTAGTTAGGGCTATGTTCGTTCTGGGCCAAAATTGACCTTTGACCTCCCGGTGCCGGGGTCAGATTAAATGCTGATGACGTCATTGGTGGTGGCGGCCATGACAGTAGTGATGACGTCATTGGTGCCAGCAGCCATGACGATGAAAAAGTTTTTGGATGGACGCGGGATATGAACCCGGGAAGTTTGCGTGAGAGTTGGGTCGTTTACCCCCCAGGGCTACAGAGGCAATGATAATTTGGGGTGTTTGGTGTTATAAAGCCAGAGTGACGCATGATTGTTCGAGAAGGAATATGTGTTTAGAAGGACTCGCTTCATGTTTTTCATGATTTTTGTTCTCAAAATATTCTTTGAGTGGTTTAACTAAAATAATTTCAGGATGAGATTTTTTATTACATAATGTTAATTGTCGAATTAAATGATTTGGCCGTTCACGAAAGGTTGAGCTGTTGGTTGACAATTTGGCACTGTGTATATTCAAATTTTAGGTTGTTTATTTTCTTGTTAGATTGATACGCAATGTTGTCAATATAACATAGAGTTCTCTTATAACTCGAGAGCTAGTGAGGCCAGGTACATTCGGCAACGTTTATTTTACATTGCAAGTAGTGCCCACAAAATAAACAAACACCTGCTATACCTTTCGTGAACGGACAATTCAATTCAACACGCTGACGAAAAAATAGCGGTAGTTCGGGGGCGATTTTTTTTTTCGTATCAATTATTTGATTGGTGTTCATGAATGTCATTCGGAGATTTTTCAGACGATTAAATTGATATATCTTATTCAAGTCAGTTTCTACAAATTTCTTGACGAGTAGAATGGATTTACAGAGAGCATTCATTAACCCCTATTTCTTGGAACGATCTCTCAGATAAACCCATATTCAGAAATAATGTTCTTCTTTCAATCCATGTTATAGAAATTAGATGAATCGAACGTGGTACATTTCAGACTTGTAGGAAATATTGGTGATAGCAGATTGTTGCTGCGCCTAAGCCATTCTCTCCTTAGGCTCGCAATACCAAAGCATTCCGTGACTAGGTTCCAATAATGTTACACTTGAGCGCCCTCTTTGAGACGACTGATGCTTCAAGCTTATAGATTACAGTTTTCTGCTACGGCTGCTTCATGACATTCTCATTTAAAATAATTTAATGTTTACTGTGAGTATGTCATTGAATATTAATTATTTTTTATCATTTACTTCTTTGTTCAGGTTGTAGAACATGTATATTCGGACTCTATGATATCATAACCTATACAACAATTGTTAACTTAACATCTACTTAGGAAAAGATAATAACTATATTTTCAATTAAAATAATTATCCCTATGATATATGTATAGAAACACTAATTATAATTTCTACTATGATGTTTATTTGATGACAGACAGAACCTACATAATTTTTAGTGCGTAGTTTAAATAGACGATAGCTGCTTTAAGAAAAAACAATTTGAAGAACAAGTATCATATAACAGATGGCTACAAAAAAGCTTTTTCGATCGAATTGTTGTTGGTGTTCTGATATCCAACAACTTGTAGTAATGATATTCGTAGATTTTTCAACATCTCTAGTCGATTGGAAATCAGTATAGATGATTCAATTGTGTGATTAAGTCGGCCTAACTGAAATACATGCAGTTTCCATACTACATATATCAAAAGGGGGAAACATCTCGTTCTTCAACTATTTCAATCCGATTCATAAGCCAAATTCTATCTATTGTTAGGTAAACCAGTATCAGTACAACCCAAGAAATATTTCAGACCAAATGGTGGTTTTTGTGCATAACATTCCTTCTTATTCTTCAACGATTTCAATCAGATTTATTGTTATAGACCAAAAATAGATAGGAGGTTGTTTCGTATTCGGTAGTATCATATATACAGGCTGGTAGGTGACAAATTTATATATATTTCAGAATTCGAACCAGGGACTTTCGTATTATGAGTTTAGGGTCTTATATACTAGACTAGCAATTTGGAATGAGCGGTGAATTGTTGGTCTGATAGGAGGTCGTTTCGTATTCGGCTAGCGGTAGTTCGGGGACGATTTTTTTTTTTTTTTTTGAACATCCAATATTATTTGACGTCCGCACCCATATTCGAGCGTATCTTCCTTCATACGTACCTAATAAATTCGATAGCAACTAAGCTGTATGTGTTGTTGTATAGATATCGGGGGTTGACTGAATTATTTTATTGAAAACAATTTGTAGTGAGTAGTTTAAATAGTCGATAGCTTCTTTAAGAAAAAATACAATTTGAAGAACAAGTATCATTGACTCAATGTTCCACATATTTCAATACCTTATTTTTGTACATACATTCTAGGATCACATAACAGATGGCTACAAAAAGCATCTTCGATCGAATTGGTGTTTCGAACTAAATCTTTAATGATATCCAACAACTTGTTGTAATGATATTCGTAGATTTTTCAACATCTCTAGTCGATTGGAAATCAGTAGATGATTCAATTGTGTGATTAAGTCGGCCCAACTAAAATACATGCAGTTTCCATACTAATCAGTTTAATGATAGGGGGAAACATCTTGTTCTTTAACGATTTCGATCAGATTCATAAGACAAATTCCATCTATTGTTAGGTAAGGAGTATCAGTACAACCCAAGAAATATTTCAGACCAAATGGTTGGTTTTTGTGCATAACATTCCTTTTTATTCTTCAACGATTTCGATCAGATTTATTGTTATAGACCAAAAATAGATCTGCATCAGTTAAAACTGCAGCAGTCGAAGCTGTAGCAGTCAAAACTAGGCTACAAGCTACTTAAGAATTATGGAGCTTCCAAACGGGCGCAGTTGTGAAATGTTTTCGATATATCATATGCTGGTTTTGCGATAACATTATCGAGTACCATTCCCTCCATGAAATTGTAAGAAAATTAGAACGTTTTCTAATAACTATGGCGCTTTTCTTTATGACTCAATAACATACAACTTGTGTGATTGAGAAGTGGAAACTGTTAAAAATCCAGGACTAGTATCGGGAATTTTCTTTCACTGCACTCTAATCGAAAAGCCAACCCCTCTAAAGATCCAAACTGCAGTTTTGACTGCTACACTGTTGTAGTTATGGAAATACTGGAGATTCTTTTTTTCGATATTGAATTTTCTATGGTTCTAATACTATGGCCATGATATTTCATGTGAACATTCAGTATATCGATCTCCATTCATATAATAAATTTCACTCGAATCGGATATTTTTTCATGGAAATTTCTTTTTTCACTATTCCAATTTAATTGTTTTCTACAATGCTACACAAGATTGCTTTTTTTTTGTCTTCTAGAAAATTGCTGTATTATTCATTTTAAACAATGTTTTGTTCGTAAGTGAAGATTTTGAGAATTTCACATGATGTATTTAAAATACGTAAAGTTATATTTGTCAGAAATGTGTTTATAGAATGGAATGTGTCTAGTATGGTGGTTTAGATGTGAATATATGAAAATGTTTATAAAATCCCAGGTCAACTCAGGTGGCTTCTTCCCCATGTGCGTCCGGATCTTGCGTTCCCCCTGCTCCCCGTCTGTATCCCGATGCCATGAATAGGAAGGCGTGGGTCAACTCGTCACTATGTCACCGGACAATTGGACAATAGACTTAACATAGCGCTCGCCTTGAAACACTCCAGGGTTTCAATGAAGACCAATTATTGACTAGGAAGTACACAGATTTTGACCACTGGACGTTTGAGCTCGCTGTCTTGATGGTTACTGTGCGTATTACGTCATCCGTCCCCTTGTGGATTTGTAGAATTCTAACTAGTTTCCATTTCAGAGGTGGAAGGCCGTCTTCTTTAACGAGTACAGTTTTCAGAATATTGGGATGTTTTTTTTTTCCACTTCGTTAGAGTTTGCAAAGTGGACACGTACTCCTTGCTTGGTTCTTCTCTAAAAAAACATTATAAATGTCATATAGTTTTCAAACTTTTTTTTTCCTTGATACCCTTCCAGATCTCATTAAAACTTCTTCCGTTCATAGTTGTCTGTATATTTTTCTTCTGTCATATCATAATCCTCCCCTTGCTCTTCTCCAATATTGATATCTGATAAAGATTCAGTTATTTCATTAGTATCTGATTCCAGAGTGATAGTTACTTCAGGAACAAATTCTGACTCATTTTTTGCTTCACATTCATTCATTTTTTGAAAAGGTTGATTGACATTTTCATTAAATTTTACACAAACTCTCACAAACACATCATCTGTCTTGGGATCTAAAATTCTGTAGACCCTACTAGTTGCACCTATTCCCTCTTTAGCTTTCTCTACCACTTTTCTTTGGGAACAAAGATGTGAGCTTGACTTCCAAAAGTTACAGAATGCATCAAATATGATTTTCTGAGTTCAAATGGTGTTTTTCCTTTAGATCTTGTAGCCAATCTGTTTGAAATATAATTAGCAGCCAATACAGCTTCCACACCAAAATTTATACCTACATACATCTAGCTGATTCGACTAAAGTACGATTTTTTCGTTCTGAAACAGCATTTTGTTCTGGGCAGTATGGTACTGTATATTGAAACTTAATACCAAAATTATTCAGAAAAGTTTTCAAGCTGTTGCTAACATATTCTCCTCCGTTATCCGAGCTGAAAATTTTAGGATACTTTCCAAAAGCATTCTTTAGTTCTACCTAAATTAACATTAGTTTATTGATTACTTCATCTTTTAAACGCATCAAATATATTGCTGAATATCCAGAGTAATCATCGGTAAAACTCACAAAATATTCTTTTCCAGATACTGTATGGTTTTTCATAGAACTACATACGTCCATGTGAATCAAAGCGAAGACCACCTCAGTTTTCGACTTTGAAATTTGTGGAAATGGTCTGCTTGAAAGTTTTCCTTCAATAAGGGATTATATACCATTCGACATTTCCTCAATCTTTGAGTTTCATACCAGTGGCTAAACTTTCCACAACTAAATAAAGCTTAACCTCGCATGTCAAATGTGTACCTAATTTAGATCTATAACTCTTCACATGGTTCAGGGTACTCAAAAGACTCTGTTTCTCACCAAACAGATGCAGTATTCTTTAATTTCCTATTGATTCTTCGAATAGCCAGGGAACAATTTTTCAGATCATCTTTTATCACATTTTCATCATATGTGTTCTGATGAACAAAGCAACTAACGACTGCATCAATTGTAGACAGCCTTTCATATCCGACATTCTCGATGCAGCTGAACAGAAATCATCTAATTAAAGGTATATAGTTTAAGGATGACACCCAAACGAAGATACACGAAGATGCTCGAACATCATGAAACTATGGTGAGATACTCGAATAAGTGGAAAGTGGACATAAAGCAGATATTCATTGATAAAAAACAGATACTCATGAATGAAAACAGATACTCATGAACAAAAAAACGGAAAACAGATACTCAAGAATGAAAACAGATACTCATGAACAAAAAAACGGATATACCGATTTGGAAATTCACATCGAAAACATACAATATACAAGGCATCAGACAGAGAATTCTTCCCTCCAGTTGCACAGATGAATAGGCAAGATAATCAAGTGCGATAACGGAATGAATTCAACTGTCTTACTTAAATAATCTAGTCTTGTAGTATGGTAGGGAACCCGCACTACACGTATAGAGTTTTAAATTTGTCAGGCTGCCCGTAATACTCGATTCAAGTATTTACTGTTGCCTACCATACTAAAGAACTAAGCTCCTCTAAACGATAAAAGAGAGACAAGACTAGAATAATGAAGTAAGTCAACTGAATTCAGTGTGTTACAGCAAGTGATTGTCTCGACTATTCATCTGTGCAACTGGATGGAAAAATTCTCTGACTGAATAAAACCGATATAAAGCGGATACTTAGCAGCCTCATGTTATAAAATAAAGATTTTCAATTGATTTTTTTTTTTCATTTAAAACCATTCATATGAATAAGAATCAAACGTGATGGAAGTCGAACAACACAGTAACGAGTTAACGATTGATAATTTTGACGAATTTGAAGATAAAATCAATAAACATGGTATTCCCATCTAGTTTTCTAATATGTGGTCCGAGTGACTGTGGAAAGAGTAACGTTTTTTCAGAATTACTTTTCCATCGTAATAGTTTACTGAACGTATATATTTTCTCTTAAAAGTTTATATCAGGCAAAATACAAGCTACTAAAAGATATTTTATCGAAAGTTGATGTTGAGAAATATTATCCATACCATAATGAATTTTAAGCCCGTCAGAAGCTGAAGAAATTCTGTTTTTATATCCGATGACGTTGCATGCGATAAACCAAATATGTGCCTGAGAACTGATTCTAAACAGAAGTCTATTGAGTTTCAACGTAAATTGAAAATACGGAAATTAATTGAAGATGTTCATAAAAAATATTTATCACTCAAATTGGAAAAATCGCATGAAGACGAGAACGATTGTATTCCCCTCTAACGAATCAGCTTTGTTCTAAATTTGTAACCACATCATCAATGGATCCTGGGAAGATAGAAACTGACTCTGTTCAGTTTGAAAAAGATCAGTTAAAAACATAGCCATTTCAATCAACAGACTCTAATCCGTTTGAAACAGGTCAGTTGAAAACAGATCAGTCAAAATCAGAGCATATGCAATTAAAAACAAACTCAACAACTTCTCAACCCTCTACCCTGAGCAATCGCATTATTCATTGAGATTATTACAAGGCCATACATCTAGCAAAATTATTCTAAGTTCAAATTTTTCTATTATGTAGAATATATCGAAAACTATAAGTTTTAGCGAAAAAATAATCGAAAAACACCCACCATCACCCTCCTGTCGCTTTTTCAACTTTTCTATAGATCGGTTAAGGCAGCATCAGAAACACCCCATCAATGAAAGTTTTTTTCAATTCTTCAAAAATGAATGTAAGTGCATTCGAAAAATGGTAAACAATAGGAATTGGTTTAATCACCACATCGATTTTATTATCAGCGCTACATGTATCATGTTACCATTATCGCAACGTTACCACTTTCAGAAATAAATCCTGGCAATAGCGAACAAAATGATCATGTATAATTTAGGTTCTGTGCATACTGATATAAAAAAAAACTATACGCATTATGATTTATTTTCTGATTGACATAAAACCCAATATCGATTCTATTTCGGAAATCGCTTTGCGTTTTAATTGTTTGGTTGCTAGCTGATCTGCGATGGATCCGCCAGGTGAGCTGTCTGGAGCTGCCAGGCCAGCTGTCTGGAGCTGCAGGTGAGCTGTCTGGAGCTGCCAGGCGAGCTGTCTGGAGCTGCAGGTGAGCTGTCTGGAGCTGCCAGGCGAGCTGTCTGGAGCTGCAGGTGAGCTGTCTGGAGCTGCCAGGCGAGCTGTCTGGAGCTGCAGGTGAGCTGTCTGGAGCTGCCAGGCGAGCTGTCTGGAGCTGCAGGTGAGCTGTCTGGAGCTGCTAGGTGAGCTGTCTGGAGCTGCAGGTGAGCTGTCTGGAGCTGCCGGTGAGCTGTCTGGAGCTGCAGCTAACTATAAATTTATTACTCAATGGGTCAGATTTCACAAGACTAATTTATATTATAATTTTTTGGATATTACGACTGAATTAAATTTTTTTTTTTATTAACGCTGCTCCTCCCAAAATCCAGCGTACAGCTCCAGACAGCTCAGCGTACAGCTCTAGACAGCTCACCTAGCTCCAGACAGCTCACCTAGCAGCTCCAGACAGCTCACCTGCAGCTCCAGACAGCTCGCCTGGCCTCCAGACAGCTCACCTGCAGCTCCAGACAGCTCGCCTGGCAGCTCCAGACAGCTCACCTGCAGCTCCAGACAGCTCGCCTGGCAGCTCCAGACAGCTCACCTGCAGCTCCAGACAGCTCGCCTGGCAGCTCCAGACAGCTCACCTGCAGCTCCAGACAGCTCGCCTGGCAGCTCCAGACAGCTCACCTGCAGCTCCAGACAGCTGGCCTGGCAGCTCCAGACAGCTCACCTGGCGGATCCATCGCAGATCAGCTAGCAACCAAACAATTAAAACGCAAAGCGATTTCCGAAATAGAATCGATATTGGGTTTTATGTCAATCAGAAAAATAAATAATGCGTATAGTTTTTTTTTATATCAGTATGCACAGAACCTAAATTATACATGATCATTTTGTTCGCTATTGCCAGGATTTATTTCTGAAAGTGGTAACGTTGCGATAATGGTAACATGATACATGTAGCGCTGATAATAAATCGATGTGGTGATTAAACCAATTCCTATTGTTTACCATTTTTCGAATGCACTTACATTCATTTTTTTAGAATTGAAAAAAAACTTTCATTGATGGGGTGTTCTGATGCTGCCTTAACCGATCTATAGAAAAGTTGAAAAAGCGACAGGAGGGTGATGGTGGGTGTTTTTCGATTAATTTTTTCGCTAAAACTTATAGTTTTCGATATATTCTACATAATAGAAAAATTTGAACTTAGAATAATTTTGCTAGATGTATGGCCTTGTAATAATCTCAATGAATAATGCGATTGCTCAGGGTAGAGGGTTGAGAAGTTGTTGAGTTTGTTTTTAATTGCATATGCTCTGATTTTGACTGATCTGTTTTCAACTGACCTGTTTCAAACGGATTAGAGTCTGTTGATTGAAATGGCTATGTTTTTAACTGATCTTTTTCAAACTGAACAGAGTCAGTTTCTATCTTCCCAGGATCCATTGATGATGTGGTTACAAATTTAGAACAAAGCTGATTCGTTAGAGGGGAATACAATCGTTCTCGTCTTCATGCGATTTTTCCAATTTGAGTGATAAATATTTTTTATGAACATCTTCAATTAATTTCCGTATTTTCAATTTACGTTGAAACTCAATAGACTTCTGTTTAGAATCAGTTCTCAGGCACATATTTGGTTTATCGCATGCAACGTCATCGGATATAAAAACAGAATTTCTTCAGCTTCTGACGGGCTTAAAATTCATTATGGTATGGATAATATTTCTCAACATCAACTTTCGATAAAATATCTTTTAGTAGCTTGTATTTTGCCTGATATAAACTTTTAAGAGAAAATATATACGTTCAGTAAACTATTACGATGGAAAAGTAATTCTGAAAAAACGTTACTCTTTCCACAGTCACTCGGACCACATATTAGAAAACTAGATGGGAATACCATGTTTATTGATTTTATCTTCAAATTCGTCAAAATTATCAATCGTTAACTCGTTACTGTGTTGTTCGACTTCCATCACGTTTGATTCTTATTCATATGAATGGTTTTAAATGAAAAAAAAAATCAATTGAAAATCTTTATTTTATAACATGAGGCTGCTAAGTATCCGCTTTATATCGGTTTTATTCAGTCAGAGAATTTTTCCATCCAGTTGCACAGATGAATAGTCGAGACAATCACTTGCTGTAACACACTGAATTCAGTTGACTTACTTCATTATTCTAGTCTTGTCTCTCTTTTATCGTTTAGAGGAGCTTAGTTCTTTAGTATGGTAGGCAACAGTAAATACTTGAATCGAGTATTACGGGCAGCCTGACAAATTTAAAACTCTATACGTGTAGTGCGGGTTCCCTACCATACTACAAGACTAGATTATTTAAGTAAGACAGTTGAATTCATTCCGTTATCGCACTTGATTATCTTGCCTATTCATCTGTGCAACTGGAGGGAAGAATTCTCTGTCTGATGCCTTGTATATTGTATGTTTTCGATGTGAATTTCCAAATCGGTATATCCGTTTTTTTGTTCATGAGTATCTGTTTTCATTCTTGAGTATCTGTTTTCCGTTTTTTGTTCATGAGTATCTGTTTTCATTCATGAGTATCTGTTTTTTATCAATGAATATCTGCTTTATGTCCACTTTCCACTTATTCGAGTATCTCACCATAGTTTCATGATGTTCGAGCATCTTCGTGTATCTTCGTTTGGGTGTCATCGTTAAACTTTATACCTTTAATTAGATGATTTCTGTTCAGCTGCATCGAGAATGTCGGATATGAAAGGCTGTCTACAATTGATGCAGTCGTTAGTTGCTTTGTTCATCAGAACACATATGATGAAAATGTGATAAAAGATGGTCTGAAAAATTGTTCCCTGGCTATTCGAACAATCAATAGGAAATTAAAGAATACTGCATCTGTTTGGTGAGAAACAGAGTCTTTTGAGTACCCTGAACCATGTGAAGAGTTATAGATCTAAATTAGGTACACATTTGACATGCGCGGTTAAGCTTTATTTAGTTGTGGAAAGTTTAGCCACTGGTATGAAACTCAAAGATTGAGGAAATGTCGAATGGTATATAATCCTTTATTGAAGGAAAACTTTCAAGCAGACCATTTCCACAAATTTCAAAGTCGAAAACTGAGGTGGTCTTCGCTTTGATTCACACGGACGTATGTAGTTCTATGAAAAACCATACAGTATCTGGAAAAGAATATTTTGTGAGTTTTACCGATGATTACTCTGGATATTCAGCAATATATTTGATGCGTTCAAAAGATGAAGTAATCAATAAACTAATGTTAATTTAGGTAGAACTAAAGAATGCTTTTGGAAAGTATCCTAAAATTTTCAGCTCGGATAACGGAGGAGAATATGTTAGCAACAGCTTGAAAACTTTTCTGAATAATTTAGGTATTAAGTTTCAATATACAGTACCATACTGCCCAGAACAAAATGCTGTTTCAGAACGAAAAAATCGTACTTTAGTCGAATCAGCTAGATGTATGTAGGTATAAATTTTGGTGTGGAGCTGTATTGGCTGCTAATTATATTTCAAACAGATTGGCTACAAGATCTAAAGGAAAAACACCATTTGAACTCAGAAAATCATATTTGATGCATTCTGTAACTTTTGGAAGTCAAGCTCACATCTTTGTTCCCAAAGAAAAGTGGTAGAGAAAGCTAAAGAGGGAATAGGTGCAACTAGTAGGGTCTACAGAATTTTAGATCCCAAGACAGATGATGTGTTTGTGAGAGTTTGTGTAAAATTTAATGAAAATGTCAATCAACCTTTTCAAAAAATGAATGAATGTGAAGCAAAAAGAGTCAGAATTTGTTCCTGAAGTAACTATCACTCTGGAATCAGATACTAATGAAATAACTGAATCTTTATCAGATATCAATATTGGAGAAGAGCAAGGGAGGATTATGATATGACAGAAGAAAAATATACAGACAACTATGAACGGGAAGAAGTTTTAATGAGATCTGGAAGGGTATCAAGGAAAAAAAAAGTTTGAAAACTATATGACATTTATAATGTTTTTTTAGAAGAACCAAGCAAGGAGTACGTGTCCACTTTGCAAACTCTAACGAAGTGGAAAAAAAAGCATCCCAATATTCTGAAAACTGTATTCGTTAAAGAAGACGGCATTCCACCTCTGAAATGGAAACTAGGTAGAATTCTACAAATCCACAAGGGACGGATGACGTAATACGCACAGTAACCATCAAGACAGCGAGCTCAAACGTCCAGTGGTCAAAATCTGTGTACTTCCTAGTCAAATAATTGGTCTTCATTGAAACCCTGGAGTGTTTCAAGGCGAGCGCTATGTTAAGTCTATTGCCAATTGTCCGGTGACATAGTGACGAGTTGACCCACACCTTCCTATTCATGGTATCGGGATACAGACGGGGAGCAGGGGAACGCAAGATCCGGACGCACATGGGGAAGAAGCCACTTGAGTTGACCTGGGATTTTATAAACATTTTCATATATTCACATCTAAACCACCATACTAGACACATTCCATTCTATAAACACATTTCTGACAAATATAACTTTACGTATTTTAAATACATCACGTGAAATTCTCAAAATCTTCACTTACGAACAAAACATTGTTTAAAATGAATAATACAGTAATTTTCTAGAAGACAAAAAAAGCAATCTTGTGTAGCATTGTAGAAAACAATTAAATTGGAATAGTGAAAAAAGAAATTTCCATGAAAAAATATCCGATTCGAGTGAAATTTATTATATGAAATGGAGATCGATATACTGAATGTTCACATGAAATATCATGGCCATAGTATTAGAACCATAGAAAATTCAATATCGAAAAAAAGAATCTCCAGTATTTCCATAACTACAACAGTGTAGCAGTCAAAACTGCAGTTTGGATCTTTAGAGGGTTTGGCTTTTCGATTAGAGTGCAGTGAAAGAAAATTCCCGATACTAGTCCTGGATTTTTAACAGTTTCCACTTCTCAATCACACAAGTTGTATGTTATTGAGTCATAAAGAAAAGCGCCATAGTTATTAGAAAACGTTCTAATTTTTTACAATTTCATGGAGGGAATGGTACTCGATAATGTTATCGCAAAACCAGCATATGATATATCGAAAACATTTCACAACTGCGCCCGTTGGAAGCTCCATAATTCTTAAGTAGCTTGTAGCCTAGTTTTGACTGCTACAGCTTCGACTGCTGCAGTTTTAACTGATGCAGATCTATTTTTGGTCTATAACAATAAATCTGATCGAAATCGTTGAAGAATAAAAAGGAATGTTATGCACAAAAACCAACCATTTGGTCTGAAATATTTCTTGGGTTGTACTGATACTCCTTACCTAACAATAGATGGAATTTGTCTTATGAATCTGATCGAAATCGTTAAAGAACAAGATGTTTCCCCCTATCATTAAATGATTAGTATGGAAACTGCATGTATTTTAGTTGGGCCGACTTAATCACACAATTGAATCATCTACTGATTTCCAATCGACTAGAGATGTTGAAAAATCTACGAATATCATTACAACAAGTTGTTGGATATCATTAAAGATTTAGTTCGAAACACCAATTCGATCGAAGATGCTTTTTGTAGCCATCTGTTATGTGATCCTAGAATGTATGTACAAAATAAGGTATTGAAATATGTGGAACATTGAGTCAATGATACTTGTTCTTCAAATTGTATTTTTTCTTAAAGAAGCTATCGACTATTTAAACTACTCACTACAAATTGTTTTCAATAAAATAATTCAGTCAACCCCCGATATCTATACAACAACACATACAGCTTAGTTGCTATCGAATTCATTAGGTACGTATGAAGGAAGATACACTCGAATATGGGTGCGGACGTCAAATAATATCGGATGTTCAAAAAAAAAAAATCGTCCCCGAACTACCGCTAGCCGAATACGAAACGACCTCCTATTAGACCAACAATTCACCGCTCATTCCAAATTGCTAGTCTAGTATATAAGACCCTAAACTCATAATACGAAAGTCCCTGGTTCGAATTCTGAAATATATAAAATTTGTCACCTACCAGCCTGTATATATGATACTACCGAATACGAAACAACCTCCTATCTATTTTTGGTCTATAACAATAAATCTGATTGAAATCGTTGAAGAATAAGAAGGAATGTTATGCACAAAAAACCACCATTTGGTCTGAAATATTTCTTGGGTTGTACTGATACTGGTTTACCTAACAATAGATAGAATTTGGCTTATGAATCGGATTGAAATAGTTGAAAGAGAGATGTTTCCCCTTTTGATATATGTAGTATGGAAACTGCATGTATTTCAGTTAGGCCGACTTAATCACACAATTGAATCATCTACTGATTTCCAATCGACTAGAGATGTTGAAAAATCTACGAATATCATTACTACAAGTTGTTGGATATCAGAACACCAACAACAATTCGATCGAAAAAGCTTTTTTGTAGCCATCTGTTATATGATACTTGTTCTTCAAATTGTATTTTTTCTTAAAGCAGCTATCGTCTATTTAAACTACGCACTACAAATTATGTAGGTTCTGTCTGTCATCAAATAAACATCATAGTAGAAATTATAATTAGTGTTTCTATACATATATCATAGGGATAATTATTTTAATTGAAAATATAGTTATTATCTTTTCCTAAGTAGATGTTAAGTTAACAATTGTTGTATAGGTTATGATATCATAGAGTCCGAATATACATGTTCTACAACCTGAACAAAGAAGTAAATGATAAAAAATAATTAATATTCAATGACATACTCACAGTAAACATTAAATTATTTTAAATGAGAATGTCATGAAGCAGCCGTAGCAGAAAACTGTAATCTATAAGCTTGAAGCATCAGTCGTCTCAAAGAGGGCGCTCAAGTGTAACATTATTGGAACCTAGTCACGGAATGCTTTGGTATTGCGAGCCTAAGGAGAGAATGGCTTAGGCGCAGCAACAATCTGCTATCACCAATATTTCCTACAAGTCTGAAATGTACCACGTTCGATTCATCTAATTTCTATAACGTGGATTGAAAGAAGAACATTATTTCTGAATATGGATTTATCTGAGAGATCGTTCCAAGAAATAGGGTCATGAATGCTCTCTGTAAATCCATTCTACTCGTCAAGAAATTTGTAGAAACTGACTTGAATAAGATATATCAATTTAATCGTCTGAAAAATCTCCGAATGACATTCATGAACACCAATCAAATAATTGATACGGAAAAAAAAATCGCCCCCGAACTACCGCTATTTTTTCGTCAGCGTGTTGAATTGAATTGTCCGTTCACGAAGGTATAGCAGGTGTTTTGTTATTTTGTGGGCACTACTTGCAATGTAATAAAACGTTGCCGATGTACCTGGCCTCACTAGCTCTCGATTATAAGAGAACTTATGTTATATTGACAACATTGCGTATCAATCAACAAGAAAATAACAACCTAAAATTTGAATATACACAGTGCCAAATTTGTCAACCAACAGCTCAACCTTTCGTGAACGGCCAAAATCATTTAATTCGACAATTAACATTATGTAATAAAAATCTCATCCTGAAATTATTTTAGTTAAACCACTCAAAGATATTTTGAGAACAAAAATCATGAAAAACATGAGCGAGTCCTTCTAAACACATATTCCTTCTCGAACAATCATGCGCCACTCTGGCTTTATAACACCAAACACCCTAAATTATCATTGCCTCTGTAGCCCTGGGGGTAAACGACCCAACTCTCACGCAAACTTCCCGGGTTCATATCCCGCGTCCATCCAAAAACTTTTTCATCGTCATGGCTGCTGGCACCAATGACGTCATCACTACTGTCATGGCCGCCACCACCAATGACGTCATCAGCATTAATCTGACCCCGGCACCGGGAGGTCAAAGGTCAATTTTGGCCCAGAACGAACATAGCCCTAACTACTA
>CM024241.1:97733203-97967450 GCA_013421045.1 Propylea japonica
AATATCTGGATCGTATTGAGAGAAATAGCACTTGAATTATTACATTTATTATTAAAAACAATTAAAAAAGATCTGGCTCATAATTCGAGTGCGATTTTCTCAACACGAGCCGGAGTTTTTTTTGGAAAATAAGTGTTTTTGAGTAATCACCACTCTTATTATTACTTGGCACTGTTGTTATCTCAGCTAACCTAACCTAACTCAAGCTATTCTAAAATTCTTTTCAAACTAATATTGGAAAAGTTCAACAAAATGAAATTTCCCATCCCATCCTAATAAGTTTAAAGTAACTGGCTATTCGATTTGAGACATTGGCAACGTTGCACAATTCGCGACGGTTGACAGCCGAATACGCCTAAAGGCAAATTATCATGGCTGCCGTAACGAATATGAACAATTTACAAATCTCGTCTTTTTTGACGAAAAGCAGGCTTTATTTTGCAGGATACGCTCAAAAATTGATAAATAAAACATTTCCAACGAGTATTGATTGAGAAAATAGAGGAATACAGGGTGTAACTATGTATAACCTCCCCTACCTGACTGAAACTTTGGAATTGTTTTCGGAGAAAACTAAGATGATTGCAGACTTCTCGTTATCATTTTCGTAATATGGGGCCCAAACTTGGTGATTACAATTCTTTTCATTCCTTCAGCACGATTATTTTAGTTCTGAACCCAAGTTCTTTATTAACTCGATTAGTATTTACTCACTTATGATATTATTCAGTGCATCATTATGAAGTGACGATGGCTCAAGAAAAACTTCCTTTTTCAAACGTCTTTTTTCTTCACCTGCCTCCGCATCTCATAAAAATCCCGATGGCGTGAAAAGTGCTAATAAAAACAGAAAATCCGCGCTAGTGTTTGTAGACAAAGACGACGAGTTTGGGAAACTGGATAAATGGAAGAGTCAGTCGGATTGGGTATTACATCAGAGTCATCTCAGAAATGAAGGAGTAAGTATTTACGAATATTAATTTCTTTTTGATGAGTCAATGTTTACGTATCATTATAGATAGGTATTCTTTCTTATCTTTCTTCCTCTGTATTTTGTGAATGTATATTCTTAAGAGATAGATGAAGATAATAATAAGATAATACAGTCGATGCGATTGCTATGAATAAAATGAAATTCATGCGTTTAAGAGCAATGCAGGTATAATATAAACAATGAAAGCAGAGAATAATATTAATTGATTTAAAATCAACCAATATTTAACCCATGCTTCGAAACTAATCCCGTCAACGCACAAAGAACAGGCATAGTGGTAATATCAACAGATCATAAATAGATAGCTATTTCGCCCTATTTGAGGCTCTTCAGTATGGAGGAGCTCCGTCTGAAAGGCATTCTAGGTCCCCAAATTTGAAGAAATGTCGTCTATCTCCGAGAATAGCAGAAACAAAACGCCATCTCCTGGGATCCTTACGAACACCTACCTCCGATGCATGAACTTGAACTAAGTCGCGAGATTTTATCCTTTTTTATACAAACTGGTGGTACTCCAACTATGTGCGTTGACGGGATTAATTCCGAAGTATGGGTTTAATATTGGTTGATTTCAAATCAATTAATATTATTCTCTGCTTTCATTGTTTATATTATACCTGCGTTACTCTTAAACGCATGAATTTCCATTTTGTATTAATATCACCAAGTCTGGTTTATGCCTATTAAAAGAGCGTTTCCACTTCATCGACTGAAGGTTAAATCCACATAGTTGGACTACCACCAGTTGAATGAAAAACGGATACATATCTCACGACTTTGTTCAAGGTTCATGCATTGGAGGTAGGGTTCGTAGGATCCCAGGAGATGGCGTTCTATTTCTGTTATTCTCAGAGATAGACTACATTTCTTCAAATAAGGGAACCTAGAATGCCTTTCAGACGGAGCTCCTCCATACTGGAGAGTCCCAAATAGGGCGAAATAGCTATCTATGGATGCTCTGTTTGATATTACCACTATGCAATATGCATTGTTCTTTGTTCGTTGACGGGATTAGTTCCGAAGTATGGGTTTAATATTGATTGATTTTAAATCAATTAATATTATTCTCTGCTTTCATTGTTTATTGCTATGAAACGGTATTGCGAATTCTGTTTCGACTGTTATAGCAGTGTTAGGAATTTTGCCGCAGCAATATTGTTTCGAAAATCGGCAATCCAAGAGCTGGCAACACTGTAATATATGATATTTGAACTACTATTTTGAGATTTTGTTATGACATTTCTGTGTTTTCAAACACTTATAATGAGAATTTCAAAAATGTTGCGAAATAGGAAAACCAAAAAAATTTAGATAGAAGCATTGATAAACTTCCTTGAATATAATAGAATTAAAGTGACAGGAAAAACCCACCCATTAGAAATATACAGGAGGTGAATATCAAGTTGGTTGAACTCACAAATTTTGTGAATGCTGTGTAAAATGGGACAAGAAAAGATTGAATGCTTCCTCTGAATGAGATATTTTCATACACAATTATTGATAAATGAAAACACAATCTCAGTACTCTGCCGGATAGCTAAAGCAGTTGGTGTGATGTTATTTGAGACTGAGAAATTTTCACAATTAAATCATTTTTCATTTTATATTTTTTATCAATAAACAATTTCATACAATATCAATAGAAATTTGAAAAAAACTTCTATTTGTTCATTAAATATATGTTCCTGTTGAAAGTCTCCGTCGACAACATTGTTCATTAAAAAATGAAATTTTCTGTATTTTTTCTCTGCATTGCTAGAAAGAGTATTGAGAAATGGAATGGAAAAGGCTGAATAGGGTACCCAAAATTTCCTAGAAGAAAACAATTTCTTCTTCCTTCCACATACTTTGATCTCATGTGCCGATAGATTCTTGAAACATGGCAACCATAGAGAATTCAATTGGAATATTGAAAAGAAGAATCTTTATATTTTCATAACAGGATATTCGATTCGAGTGAAATTCATTTTGTGAATGTAGACTGGTAAGTGAACGTTCATGCAAAATTTAAAAAGGATCGCATTATCACAACCATAGAATTTATTTAGATTAATTTTTCATTTTTTACATATTTCATTTTCTGAGTAATTTCCAGAATATAATTCCGATTGTGCTGAGATTGTGCATTTATACAGGGTGATATTTTTAAGTGTTTCATTAGACGTTTTCGAGGAAGGAATTGTAATACAGATTCAAGATTTTAGATTTTCGTTTTAGAGTACATGAACTTCAATTGTAAAATATTTTCAAGAGGAATCTGCTTCCGGTTTCACCGGAAACGAATGTAACTTCGTTATTTCAAATGCAACACCCTGTATATTTATACATATTCGAATTCTTCGTTCAATTCTACACTGATTTGATGTATAATATGTGCAACCACTCAAGGGGTTCTTGAATTATAGCCTGATCATCAAATTTTTTGCAAAAAAGGTTGTCACAAATTAGTGTCTATATCTTCAAAATCCCTCATTACAAGAATTTCTTTTTGCTAAAGTGGAACAAAAGAAAGTCCGCTGATACTGTTTCTTGTATAACTTATAAGGAAATATTATAAAGGGTGTCTGAAAAAGGGCCCCAAAGTGAGCCTCAATAAAACTATAAAATCTCACTTTTTTCAAATGGCAACCCTATAATTTTATAATTCCAATCGATGGCTCTTCAAAAACCAGTTATGGTGTTCCGAACATTTCATGCCTCTAAAATCAGTAATTTTGCCGTTATTCAATAAAATTCGAAAGTGTTGGGAAAAGCGATAAAAGTCTTGTGACTATGCGGATTATTGCTATCAGAGATTTCTAGTAATAAAATGTTGTCATATGTTATGTGAAAAATCATTTTAATAGATGGTTTATCGTTTAGGAAGTATAACACATTTTGTGAATATCACCCGGTATGACTGTGTCAAGCGGAGATTTCGAATTTTTCTTATTAATTGATTTTTTGTGGTTACGAAAACGAAAAAAACATGATGTTTACGTACAGGGTGTTACAATATTCATGAAAATAGAAAAAATCCGAAATTTTTCTAGTCCGATTCTGATTTATTCAGTTTCTGAAATATTGGAAGATGGCAATCGTAAGTGGTGACAAAACTTTGAAATTTCAGCCATTAGCCATTATATAACCCTGTATATCCCAAACGAAGGCCCTAAACGATTGAAACCTCTTGTTGCGAGTCCTCCTTGATGTCCTTGATTCATGGTATCTGTTTGTCGCATTTTTCCGGGACACCTTGTATACAATTAAACAGGCTACACATTATACATGATCAGTTATTTAATCAACTAGATTATTAAAGACAGCGACTAATGGTCGAGATATTTTACGCGTAAGCGGAGCGAACGCGTCAATAGTTCGAGACCATTAATCGCTCGGTTGATAACAGAGTTGATTACAAGATTTTTCCGACGACTTGAATTGTGTATAAATTCTTGATTGAAATACATTCTCATTTTGCAGAAGACATACATTTGACATAATAAAATGTCTGTTTCTTTGTTCCAGTAGAGTTTTGACATTTCACGTACTCACGTAGTGCTTCTGAATACTTTGTGTACGGTTGCCATAGGAATTACTCATTAAAATAGCATAAATTGAGCATTAAATGGGCCATTAATGCTCAATTTCGTACACATCAAAATCACCTTTTATTACGAAGTCGGCGGAAAAGATATTAACAAAGGTGATAAGCGGAAATCTAATTGATCATTCACGATCGGTAACTTTTATTTGTGCGCATATGAAATGTCAAACATTTCCAACAGATCTAATTGTTTTCCCCTTTCTCCAGTATGTAGAATTTCCGTTCTATTTATATAATGTGGAGCCTGTTTATTTGTATATATTTTCTGTTCAGTCAGTTTTGAAAATGGGACGAAACCCGAAACATGTTAACAGTTTTTTCACATATTTATGTGAACGTATAGTCAAGTGTTTTATTTTCTTTTTATCTATCAAAATGTTTCACCAAGTGTTGAGCGATGAATCTATTTCATTATCAATTTTTGACAAGTTGTTATTTTCTTCCTGATGAAGCTAATAATGCCACTGAAATTATGAATGTGTTATGGAAATTATTAAGTTTTTGCCTTCGCTATGTAATATTTCGTATAAGATGCGAAGTACATATCAGCCACCATTAGAAAAATACTTTTACTTTTTTGAGCACTTCTTACTGGAAACCCCCCTAATTTTATCCATGCTCCATATGTACAGGGTGATTCACTTATCTTGGTAACCTAATTTTTCTCGAAAAGGGATGAATATTTTTTATTCCGTCGACGGTATTTGGTACAAGTCATTGTTGACTTGAGTTGTGCGTTAAAGTCAGAAAAATTAATTAAGACGCCAGGCGTCGCGGCGCTTTCAATTTTTTTTCCCCAGGAACATTCTTTTTTTAATGGGTCATTCGAAAGAGCGGCTCAATAATTTTCTCCTACTTTTACGAACATCTCAAGTCAACATTGCTGCTCTTGTGAACTTTTCTGTTCTATGGCTGAAATAGGAAGTAATTTTTATGCCTGTATTATTTGGGTTTCCTCACTCTCAGGACTGCTCCACATTGGACTGGACACCTTTCGTCTTCTATTTTTTTTTTCATTAGGACCCTGGGCCTGTTGGCAATTTTTTTTATTGATCGAAGGTTTCCTCTCTCAGCAAAATAATTTTTACGTATTGGCATATAGGTTCTCCAGTTTTGCAAGTTATTTATTTTCTCGATTAGTATTTATTCACTTATGATATTATTCAGTGCACCATTATGAAGTGACGATGGCTCAAAGAAAAACTTCTTTTTTCAAACGTCTTTTTTCTTCGCCTGCCTCCGCATCTCATAAAAACCCCGACGGCGTGAAAAGTGCTAATAAAAACAGAAAATCTGCGCTAGTGTTTCTAGACAAAGACGATGATTTCGGGAAACTGGAGAAATGGAAGAGTCAGTCGGATTGGGTATTACATCAGAGTCATCTCAGAAACGAAGGAGTAAGTATTTACGAATATTAATTTCTTTTTCATGAGTCAGTGTTTAAGTATCAGTATAGATAGGTATTCTTTCTAATCTTTCTTCCTCTGTATTTTGTGAATGTATTCTGAAGAGATAGATAAAGGTAATAATGAGATAATACATTATTATGTAAGTTATAGTTAGTCTGTTCACTCAACGATTGCCATGACAAGACTTTACCAGCAATAAACATTTCCATCTAATTTGACGTAGAAATCTCCCTTTGAAAAATAGTACTGCATTGTAATCAAATAAGCATTAGATTGAGATGGAAAGCATTTCACTGCCGCTCTGGGTTGAAGTGAACAATATGTTCGAGTTTCATTCCTACAATTCCTGATGAATGCCTATAATATAACATTTTCGTAATTTTTCCCCAGCTGTAATCACCGGACTAGCCTTAAGGTTGACGCTCACTTGGACGAGACGAAGCGAAGAGTTGTTTTCCGCAGGCACGATTTGCACTGAACCAAATGGGTAGACGCTCACTTGGGAGGCGCAAAGCGAAGATCAGAATCGTTTGATTCAGTGCAAATCGTGGCTGCGGAAAACAACTCTTCGCTTCGTCTCGTCTCGTCCAAGTGAGCGTCAATCTTTGAGCAACAATAAATTGCCACCAGATCAGTAAAATACTTTTGTTTATGAACGTGTAATCAAAATGAAAATGTAAACACATCGCATCCAGAAACTAAACACTAACAGACGATGTTGCCAAACTGACAGAATTGTCTGTAACAGACGCAAGCCGTTAGTATCAGAATAGGGGAGCGGTAAACCAATTATCCCGATACGGACGGAATAAATAAACAGATTCTACTTGGCTGCATAACAAATGCGTGAAGGCAACTCTAGGTTCACTTTTTACTCTGAGGTCTCTCCAGATTAGTCTGAGATCAACTACCAAATTGTTCTGAATAGAGACATGATAATGTAATAAGGGACACAAGTAGTTAATATCAGAATAGGGGAGCGTAGACCAATTATCCCAATACGGAATAAACATACGGCACGAGTTCGCAACGCCGGAATATTGTTCTTGCTTTTACATAGATTTTACTTGGCTACATAACAAATGCGCGAGGGTATCTCTAGATTTACTTTGTACTCTGAGAGAGAGCCTCATGATCAGGACCAATTTTCTATTAACGTATGAATTGAAACAAGTGCTGACTATTTGGTTGGACCTTTCTTTCTACCTAGGAGGTTAAATGATAGTCATATCCCCGCTTTTCTGATGAAAATCCATACATTAACAGAAAATTGGTCCTGGTAATGATTTTCTCTGATCTTGTGTGGATTATCCTCTGCCTAAACATTTAAAAGGAGGGGACTGAGCTGCCTTTATCTGTGTCTAAACGATTTTGGAAGTAATAAAAGGATGGCATGTCAGAATGTATTCGTCGCAGGTACCATTCTCATTGGGAATAATGTGGTGGTCACGAAAATAATTTCAAATTTGAAGAAAAAGAATTGACGTACCACTTTTTCGCCAAATGTATTCGGACAAAAACCTGTAGGAACACCACTGATGAAAATTGGAAATAATTTCGAATTGAAAAAAACCTGTTTTAATTTCTTATCTTAACTTACCAATTCTGTCCGTGAGGCCGTCCGTTAGCACAATAACTTTCGAAGGGATTGTCCAAGAAATTTGAAATTTTCAGGATAAGTTCGGCTCTCAAATGGGTCGGTTAAGTTCGTTAACCAGCCAAATCATACAGGGTGTTCCATAAAATATTTCCATTCAAAATTTTTGTTCCTCAATATCTCAGACAGAACGAAACCAATCAGAATGAATTGTTGCAGCCACATCAAGATGCTCATAATAAGCCTCATGCACAATTTTGTGGCCATAGTGTACACAGAACCATAGAAAATTAAATGGGAATATTGAAAATAAAGAACTTTGTATTTCCATAAAAAGATATCCGATTCGATTGAAATTCATTTTGTGTATGAAGATTGATATACTGAATGTTCATGCAAAATTTTGTGACCACAAGTTAACAGAACCATAGAAAATTAATTTGAAATTTTGAAAAGAAGAATCTTTATATTTCCATAACAGGTAATCCGATTCGGGTGAAATTTCTTTCGTGCATGAAGACTGAGATACCTAATTTTTATGCAAAATTTTTCGGCCATAGTATCAACAAAACCATAGAAAATTGAATTGGAATATTGAGAAGAAGATATTTATATTTCCGTAACAAAATATCCGATTCGAGTAAAAATTAATATGAATGAAGACTGATATACTGAATGTTCATTCAAAATTTCAAGAGGATCGTATCATCAGAACCATAAAATTTAATTTGTTTTAATTATTTATCTTTTACATACATATTTAATTTCCTGAATAATTCCCAGAATATAATTCCGATTGTGCTGAGATTCTGCTATAGTATTATGTAGAAGGACATATTGTCCTCCAATAAAGGTTCAGCTCACCCCTTATTCCTTATTAAGAATTTAGGGTGATAGCCCCTACACCAATATTCGCGGATATATTCTGCTCGAAATATGTCCCCTTCCGAATAAAAATTGACCTGTTCCGGCGTTTTCTCTGAAAACATCCTTCTTGCGACATAATTGGCCTTGCAAGTTATTGAATTGTTACCCTGTGTTTTATAAGAAAAAATTATCTGAGGGTTGAGATCCAGGTTTTACGGAAGCTTTTTCTGAAACACCCTGTATAATAAATCATCCTAAGTAAAGAACAACCTGTACATGCACCTATTCGACTTCTTTACGTAACCATATCGATAAAATAATCATGCTTCCAAGTCGTCCAAGATAAACAGAAGACAGCCCAGTTTGCAGGTCAGATACCACCAGTCTTTTCGCAGTTTTAACACTTTCACTCGGTTCCTGAGATAAAATGGATGGTGTTTGTGCTGGTTATTTACCTTATACGTTGGTCGTTTTACGTTCTATGACCGATATGACGAAATCTGATCGTTTTATTGTTCAATACTAACGTATAGGCTACGTGCAGTTCTGACAGTTGTCTATGGTCTAGGCGAGATTGGAGGACCAACATTAACCAACATGAACTGATTATTGCAATCTGAGTGCGATTTATTGAGGAATTTTGTGGTTTTTCGATACTTGGAACTGTTTATTCATTAAATTATACTTATAAATATAATTTTACCTTGATTCTCTCAAAAAGCAGATCAAATATCTGTTAAATATGCAATATTTCTGTTTATAGAGGGCTGTGACACCATAGAAGGAACGAAAAACTTACAAATTTTAGTTTCTTCAGTTGAATTAAAATATGGAATTTAAATTACAACAATGAAGAATATCACTGATACGAATTTATGCAGTAGTTTGGGTATTTTCATTTCAGTACTGTATAATTGTTAGATGAACTCGACTTATTCATGTTGAAAGTGAGTAAATAATAGACTGTTATTGGATATGAAAAGAAAATCATCCTTTTTGAAGCTCGTTATGAAGACTTTGAGTCCTAAAGTATTAAACATGAAAATGTAATGAGAAATCAGGAAATAAGACATCGGATAAAGCAAGCACTTGGAAGTAGGTACTTACCTTAGACAAAGGTACTGTAATGCTTTCAATTTTAGAAGTCAAAGTCTTCTTAACGAGACTTGAAAATAGAATAGTTGCCATTGTTGTTACAAACTTTACATACATTAAATATTCAACATTCCAAACCAACAACAATTATTATCTTACATTCAATATGAATAAGTCAAATTCAACATCACAATTATAAAGTATTGAAATGAAAGTACCAAAACTACTGCATAAATTCGTGTCAGTTATATCTTCATTGATGTAATCCAATTTATTCAATATAAAACATGAACGTAGGTACCTACTTGCAAGTACTTGCTTCATCCGATGTCTCATTCCTAATTTCCTTTCATTAAAATTGTCATGTTCTATTTTTCATAGCTCAAAATCTTCATAAGAAGCCTTAAAGAAATGTTATCTCTTCAAATCCAATATCAGTCTAATATTTTCTCACTTTCAACATGAAATGTCCAGTTCATCTAAGCAATTATACAGTATTGAAATGAAAATACAATAACTACTGCATAAAATCGTATCAGTGATATTATTCATTGTTGTAATTTAAATTCCA
The DNA here is from genome assembly GCA_013421045.1 of Propylea japonica. Taxonomy (NCBI): domain Eukaryota; kingdom Metazoa; phylum Arthropoda; class Insecta; order Coleoptera; family Coccinellidae; genus Propylea; species Propylea japonica. The sequence goes on from CM024241.1 coordinate 97,743,323, forward strand.
TATTTCAATTCACCTGAAGAAAATAAAATTTTAGAATATTCAGTTCCTTCCTTGCTGTCACAGCCCACTAAAATAAAGAAACGATGGCATATTTAACTGATATTTTGAATATTTGATCTGGATTTGACGGATTCAGGTGAAATTATATTCATTAGTCTAATTTAATATGAATGAATGTTCAAAGTGCCAAAAAACCACAAGATTTCTCAATAAAGGATGATTCACATTATCAGACATGCAACGACACGGCACGGAACGACAAAGACACGACAAACCATTCTTTCTATATAAATAAATACTGATGTACACACTAACAGACAACGACGCAGCAACGACACGTAAAGGCAGCGACGAAGCGGACCGACATTCTTGGCAAGAATGTTTTTCGTGTCTGTGCCTGTACGTGACGCGTACTTGCTTGGAATTGAAACTTTGACATTCGGAAATATTGGTGAAATTTTCTTTCGTCGTCTACCAGTTCTTTATATAAAGTATGATATTCTCCTTCAGTTTTACGTTTTTGTAACATTTTATGCACCCATAATCGTTTTTGTTTCTTCTTTACGGCTTCGTCATCTTCATCAAGCAATACAGCCATTATGGCTAGATCTATATTGGTAAAATTTCTAAACATGACACACGAGGGTTGCTCACTTTGTAGCACTACGCTTCTAATTTTGTTGAGCAAAAACTAAATCATTACAAACAACCCGTCGAGATGTCGAATACGTATCGTATTGTGAATTGCTGCCGCAACTATCGGGTCTTTGTCGTTCCGTGCCGTGTCGTTGCATGTCTGATAATGTGAATCATCCTTAAATCGCACTCAGATTACAAAAATCAGTTCATTATAGGTTAATGTTGGTCCTCCGGTCATGTTCAGCTGTCAGAACTGCTCGTAACCTATACTATATTCTTCGCCAGAATAAAACTAGAGTAAAACAGGATATTTGCATCTTCAATTCGATGCACATATTATTTTGTGGTTATGATAGACCTTCTTGAAAATTTTTATACAGGGTGTTCTCGAAGTTTCCCTGTATTTATTCAGAGAGATAAAATCTTCAAACTGTCCATATTTGTGGATTGTCTTTTCGAGCGCTCGTTCTACGTAAACGAGTGCTATATCGTTTTGCGCAAATGTCTGTAGTTTTCGAATTTTAACCCGAAAATGGTCTCAAACGATAGGGTTAGACTCCCTGAAGACGAATTCGTGGTCAAATTCAATTCTGTCCGTGGGGCCGTGCGTCCATCCGTTAGCACAATAACTTTCCTAGGGATAGTCCTAGAGACTTGAAATTTTCAGGATGAGTTCGGGTCCCAAATGACTCGGTTAAGTTTGTTAACCAGCCAAATCGTAAATGTTCCTCGAAATCTCAGAAAATACGAAACCAATTGGAATGAAATGTTACGGCCAAATGCAAGAAGCTCATAATAAGCCTCATGCAAAACTTTGTGGCCAAAGGGCAAAGTGTGAACAGAACCATAGAAAATTCAATTGGAATAATGAAAAAAAACTTTATACTTCCATAAAAAGATATCCGATTTGCATGAAATTTTTTTGTGAATGGAGATCGATATTCCGAATGTTCATCCAAAATGCCATAGTTTCAACAGAACCATAGAAAATTCAATTGGAACATTGAAAAGAAAAATATTTCCATAACAGGATGTCTAATTCGAGTGAAATTTTTATGTGAATAAAGATTGATATACTGAATCTTCGTGCAAAATTTTGTGGCCATAGTGCATAGAATGTTCAATTAGTATTTTGAAAAAAAATCTTTATATTTTCATAACAGAATATCCGATTCGAGTGAAATTCATTTTGAGAATCAAAACTACTATACTGAATTTCTTAGGAACTTTATAGGTTTCACTCCCAGTCTCTGAAACATAAATAATTAAAAAATGTTTGATTAAGGTGAAGTGCTCCTGCGAGAATCTTTGCACTTATTTGTCAGGAGCAAATTGGTCTTGAAAAAAATTGTTGCCTAACAGTAAAACTGAAAAATGAAACAAATTAAAAGGATATTGTAACGTTTCGGTGGCTATATCAGACACCTTCTTCGGACAAACTCTAAAATTCTTCAGAATTGTGTGTTTTCTCATTTGTAATCTGATTGACATTGATAGTTGTCAATCTATAGAGATGTTGATTTATTTGATTTTGAAATTGCCTGATGTCACTTCCTTCCTCAATAAATCAATCCAAATACGATCTATTCCAACAGAACAATTTGCCAAATTATTCACTTCATCCAACAAAATACATGTAGATTCCTTAATTTTCCTTTTATAATTATCAGGTTCCGTCATGAGGATCTTTGTGTGGTTCCAGTTCATCATATGATCTCCGCTATTTGAACATATATGATCAGCAATTGAAGACCTCGGAGCAATAACCGGGTAACTCCGTTTTCGTGAAATGTTGAGAAATAAGGAAAAACTGCACACTTCGTAGAATTAGTTAATTTTCGTTAAATATTAATGTTTTTTCAGTAGAATGTCATTAAAGGAGGCATTTTTTTTTATTTCAATTCAATCGAAAATATACAGTGATTACGAAAAATATCTGAAAAATTGGAGTTACCTGTTTTTTGCTCCGAATGGAAATTTTTTGACAGAAAAAAAACAAGCCTCCTGTTTTGTGATATTTATTAAGGAAAAAAGGAATTTACTAAGTTTTTATATATAAGAACAATCACTATCTTCTGCATTGTCCTCTGAAAAATCATTTTCTTCAGTGTTATGATCAAAAATTTTTTTATAGTAGTCTTGATCACAAAGTGGAACATATTTATTGACGAGTCCTTTCAAGTTTTTGATTTTCAATGGATTTATCTTTATATATTCCATGTAAACATTAGCCGTCGGCATAGTGAGTTCAAAATTTTCCTGTTTCTTCATTTTAAATTTTGTGTATAAAGGTAGTGCTGCACTCACTGAGCACTCATTTTTGGTATATTTCATCAACCTATATGTAGATATGGAAAACTTTTCTTTTTTATAACCTATTGGTTGTGCTCTAAAGCCCTGTTTGAAATGAAGATGAAAATTTAGTATTAGATTTTGTTCAACAGGAACAACTCTGAAATTTTTTGATGTTTCTTGAACCAATTTGATCCACTCTGATGGTAAATAAATTCTTTCCTTCTTTCTTTTATTTTTCTCAATCAGTCCGAAGGATCTATCACACGGAAGAAAACTGTGTCCTGGTTCGGGGTACTGATGAGTTATATCATTGATACTTGCACTCAAATTGACGAGAGTAAATAAATATTTTGTCAAAGTCTGGTTTTTATTCTGAGCAAACGCGTTGTCAGAAAAAATATGCAAAGTCTTCACTGTCTTCGGTAAATAATTTTGAATATAATGATGAAGAAAGCTTATTACTTCGTTGCTTCCTTTTTTCCCGGTCTGTTCATCGTACATGTAGAATGTTGATATACCTGTCTTCGAAGAATGGATGCAGAAGTTGTACTGCCATAACTGTCTTTTATAGAAGACATCACCTGCTGGCACATGCGGAAGAGGCAGATTTTGCTCGAAATCAAAACATAGAGATTCGATATTTTTATCTTCTTTGGAAAGAATGCTAATCTGCTTCAAATTATTATAGAATGCCTCAGACTTGCGTATGTGTAGGGCTTTTTCGGTTTCTAACGCCATCTTATTCGAATCAGTTGACGTGGCTAGTATGAGGTTTTGTAATCTGTCACAAGTTTGACAAGTATCAGACCTAGGTGTCCCGAAGCTGATTTTATGATGTGTGTTAAAACGTCTATTATAAAAGTCGTAAGTTACATAAGGCTTGGCTTGCTCTCCATTTTCTATAGCTTTGAATGCGTCGTTCTCATATATTTCCAAATACATTCGATGCATCTTGGTAATGTTCAACTCAGCTGGCAAAAAAATTTTTTATCATTTTTATCTCTGCTGTAATGAGAAGACCTTCGAGGAAAACTTCTTATATGGTCGTCAATGTTTTTTAAAGTCTCCTCTGTTATCTTTGTGGGACGACTCTCGTGTCTTCCACGCATATCTGGTGGAGCCGATATGCCAGTTTTGATGGATGAAGCTAGACGGTCCACCCTGTGTTTTGTCACACCATGAATCGACTGAAAAGCTTTTTTGCATATTTTTACTTCTCTTGGCCCATCGCGAACCTACAATAAGCAAATTGTTTTTTAATCAACTGGATTTAATGAAAATTAGATAATTTACCTTATATGAAAAAGACACTTCTTTTTCCTTCCTTTGCCCTGTTGTAGGCCGTTTTCTAGCCACTGGTGTTGATGATATTAATCCACACAAAATATATCCTGCTTTTCTTTATCTGCGTAATTGTTGAATGAGGTCAAAATGAAGTCTCTTTGATTCTCATTTATTTTTTCAAAGCACTTATTCTTACATCGACATGGAGATCCCACTATTCTTTTGCGTATTACCTTTTTTACTGAGTTAATAAACTCCTCACCTGACGTTCTCAATTTTTTTCGCTTATTCCTCTGCCAATTACTTTCATTTCTGATTCGTTTTTTTCCTTTTTTTTTTTAAATTTCCTTCAAAATTCCGCCTAACACGCTTTGTTTTCTTTTTTGTTTTGCCGGACTTTGCACATTCTGGATGTGTTCTTATCATGACACTCGTACTTGGTTGATCCAAATCAGTCGGTAAAAATTCACTTCCCGAATCGTCGAATATTTCACTTTCCGAACTCGAAATCTCCATCATAATGCGTTGCTTCAATGATAAACAAACAAGTTTACACATGTAAGAACTGCAATGTTGTTTATTTACCTAGTCCGCCTCAAGCGATAGTTAATTTCCCCCTCTCACACTAGCTTGTACCACCTCCATAAATTCCGTGTTCTACAGGTAATGAAAATTTCGGTGCAAAAAACGGGCAACTCCAGGACTTGCCTGATTCTTGCGCCGAAATATAAATTCGAGTAAGTCCATTTTGATTGAAACTCCTTACAAACGCGCTGGATTTGCCTCATTGTTGCACCGAAAGTTGCGTACGTTGGATGTTAGCAGCTTGAATATGATATCTCAATTTCGTTAGAAAATGGAGTTACCCGGTTGTTGCACCGAGGTCTTCAATTTGTGATCTTGTGATGTCTCTATTCCTGATGTTATTCTTATGTTCCCGTTTTCTTATTTCTAAAGGTCTTGATGTCTCCCCTGTATAAGATTTTCCACATATACAGGGAATATTGTAAACACAATTTTTTGATTTTTGTGTCTCATTCATTGGTTTTGTTCTAGTTAGAATGGATCTTAAATCATTTTGTGTTTTGAAAACAGTTCTTATGTTGAATTTGGAACCAATTCTTCTTATTTTCTCTGATAGGCCAGGAATATAAGGAATGACGTTCAACAAATTTGGTTGTTCTTGACGGTTTTCTGTTTGTACCTGATCATCATTAGAATTTCGATTAGATATTTTTCGTTCTAAATTTGAAATTGTTCTTTCTATAAAATTTGGTGGGTATTGATTATCTAGTAGGAACTCTTTAATGAAAGAAATTTCATTATTTCTAATTTCAGGTGTAGATGAAATCAAAAAAGCCCTATCATAAAGTGTTTTTATAATACCTGTTTTTACATTTAATTGATGATTGGAATAAAAATTTAGGTATCTATTAGTGTGTGTTTGCTTCCGAAATACACTTGTTTCATAATGATCTATAAATTTTCTTATTAGAACATCTAGAAAAGAAATTTGATTATTGTGTTCTAATTCCATCGTGAATTTAATGGTTGGTTCTTTATTATTGATATAATCAAAAAACTTATTTAATTCCTCTTTGCCGTGTTGCCAAATTACAAAAATATCGTCTACATATCGCCACCAAGTCTTTGGTTTTAGTGAATATGTTTCTACATATTTTTCTTCGAAATATTCCATGAATATATTGCTCATAATAGGAGATAAAGGAGAACCCATGGCCATTCCGAATTTCTGTTTATAGAAAACATCGTCTAATTGAAAATATGTTGAATTTAGGCAAACATCTAACATTTCTATTATATTATCAGCAGTTAATTTAGTATTATCATAAATAGTTGTTTCATCTAACAATTTTCTTCTCACTATTTCAAGTGTTTTACTCACTGGAACGTTTGGAAATAGATTAACAACATCGAAGCTTACCAGAATGTCAGTTTGATTCAAATTTGATGTTCTTAATTTTTGAAGAAAATGCGACGTGTTTTTCAAAAAACTGTTTGACTTTCCTGTTAATGGTTTCAAAAATTGTAACGTATATTTAGCCAAATTTTGACAGGGAGATCCAATCGAGCTAACTATTGGTCTTAATGGAATTGAGGGTTTGTGAATTTTGGGTAGGCCATATAAATGTGGTGGTTTACTATAGGATGGATTTATAAATTTCTTTTCAGCATATGTGAAATTTTGGGAGTTTTTTGATATGATTTTTTTGACTTTCTTCTCTGTAACATTAGTTGGGTCTCTATTGATTTTGGAATATTTATCATTGTCGTTGATAATATCTAACAATTTATTTTTATATTCATCTGAATCCATTATAACTGTGGCGTTTCCTTTATCGGCAGGTAGAATTTTTATATTCATATCATTTTTTAATGAATTAATTGCTTTTTTCTCATCATTATTCAAATTTGGATTCAATTTGAAAGGTTTCTTTAATAAAATTTTGTTGAGAACTCTAAATTCATTTGATTTTTCTATAGGGAGATTTTGAGCAGTCTTTTCAATAGCTGTTATCATATCTAATATTGGTACATTTTTGGAGTTATAGCAAAATTGAGTCCTTTAGATAATACAGATTTTTCAATTTCATTCAAATTTCGTGATGATAAATTGACAACTGTTTTGTTGATGAAGTTATTACTGATCTTCGTAATGTTTGTTCTTCGTCGTTTTTCTTTCATGAGCTCAGTGAATTTGTTGAAATTAGATCGCTTGCTTTTCTGGTATTCATTGGAAGAGGAAATGTTAACACAATGGAAAATATGTTCACTGTCTTCCCTGGATAGGTTTTGAAATATCATTTCTTCCAATCTTGCTATATCTTGTTGTAATATGACCTTATTATATCTTAGATAATTAATTCGTTCTCTTACCAGGGCATGACCGAACTTGTCTTTTATTTTTTGACAGCCATAGCTATCAAATGGAAGCTTAATCCTCAGGAATTTCGGAATTACTTTGTTATCTCTACATTTGCACATGAAGGTGAGGCTATTTTTTGTGTGTGAGAATTTCTTATACAATTCTTCCAATTTTCTGAAACTAGTGATAGAAAAAGGCCCATACCTTTCTTTCAGATATCGATTGAAATATATTCTGGGAGGATTCTGCATTTCTTAGGAACTTTATAGGTTTTCACTCCCAGTCTCTGAAACATAAATAATTAAAAAATGTTTGATTAAGGTGAAGTGCTCCTGCGAGAATCTTTGCACTTATTTGTCAGGAGCAAATTGGTCTTGAAAAAAATTGTTGCCTAACAGTAAAACTGAAAAATGAAACAAATTAAAAGGATATTGTAACGTTTCGGTGGCTATATCAGACACCTTCTTCGGACAAACTCTAAAATTCTTCAGAATTGTGTGTTTTCTCATTTGTAATCTGATTGACATTGATAGTTGTCAATCTATAGAGATGTTGATTTATTTGATTTTGAAATTGCCTAATGTCACTTCCTTCCTCAATAAATCAATCCAAATACGATCTATTCCAACAGAACAATTTGCCAAATTATTCACTTCATCCAACAAAATACATGTAGATTCCTTAATTTTCCTTTTATAATTATCAGGTTCCGTCATGAGGATCTTTGTGTGGTTCCAGTTCATCATATGATCTCCGCTATTTGAACATATATGATCAGCAATTTGTGATCTTGTGATGTCTCTATTCCTGATGTTATTCTTATGTTCCCGTTTTCTTATTTCTAAAGGTCTTGATGTCTCCCCTGTATAAGATTTTCCACATATACAGGGAATATTGTAAACACAATTTTTTGATTTTTGTGTCTCATTCATTGGTTTTGTTCTAGTTAGAATGGATCTTAAATCATTTTGTGTTTTGAAAACAGTTCTTATGTTGAATTTGGAACCAATTCTTCTTATTTTCTCTGATAGGCCAGGAATATAAGGAATGACGTTCAACAAATTTGGTTGTTCTTGACGGTTTTCTGTGTGTACCTGATCATCATTAGAATTTCGATTAGATATTTTTCGTTCTAAATTTGAAATTGTTCTTTCTATAAAATTTGGTGGGTATTGATTATCTAGTAGGAACTCTTTAATGAAAGAAATTTCATTATTTCTAATTTCAGGTGTAGATGAAATCAAAAAAGCCCTATCATAAAGTGTTTTTATAATACCTGTTTTTACATTTAATTGATGATTGGAATAAAAATTTAGGTATCTATTAGTGTGTGTTTGCTTCCGAAATACACTTGTTTCATAATGATCTATAAATTTTCTTATTAGAACATCTAGAAAAGAAATTTGATTATTGTGTTCTAATTCCATCGTGAATTTAATGGTTGGTTCTTTATTATTGATATAATCAAAAAACTTATTTAATTCCTCTTTGCCGTGTTGCCAAATTACAAAAATATCGTCTACATATCGCCACCAAGTCTTTGGTTTTAGTGAATATGTTTCTACATATTTTTCTTCGAAATATTCCATGAATATATTGCTCATAATAGGAGATAAAGGAGAACCCATGGCCATTCCGAATTTCTGTTTATAGAAAACATCGTCTAATTGAAAATATGTTGAATTTAGGCAAACATCTAACATTTCTATTATATTATCAGCAGTTAATTTAGTATTATCATAAATAGTTGTTTCATCTAACAATTTTCTTCTCACTATTTCAAGTGTTTTACTCACTGGAACGTTTGGAAATAGATTAACAACATCGAAGCTTACCAGAATGTCAGTTTGATTCAAATTTGATGTTCTTAATTTTTGAAGAAAATGCGACGTGTTTTTCAAAAAACTGTTTGACTTTCCTGTTAATGGTTTCAAAAATTGTAACGTATATTTAGCCAAATTTTGACAGGGAGATCCAATCGAGCTAACTATTGGTCTTAATGGAATTGAGGGTTTGTGAATTTTGGGTAGGCCATATAAATGTGGTGGTTTACTATAGGATGGATTTATAAATTTCTTTTCAGCATATGTGAAATTTTGGGAGTTTTTTGATATGATTTTTTTGACTTTCTTCTCTGTAACATTAGTTGGGTCTCTATTGATTTTGGAATATTTATCATTGTCGTTGATAATATCTAACAATTTATTTTTATATTCATCTGAATCCATTATAACTGTGGCGTTTCCTTTATCGGCAGGTAGAATTTTTATATTCATATCATTTTTTAATGAATTAATTGCTTTTTTCTCATCATTATTCAAATTTGGATTCAATTTGAAAGGTTTCTTTAATAAAATTTTGTTGAGAACTCTAAATTCATTTGATTTTTCTATAGGGAGATTTTGAGCAGTCTTTTCAATAGCTGTTATCATATCTAATATTGGTACATTTTTTGGAGTTATAGCAAAATTGAGTCCTTTAGATAATACAGATTTTTCAATTTCATTCAAATTTCGTGATGATAAATTGACAACTGTTTTGTTGATGAAGTTATTACTGATCTTCGTAATGTTTGTTCTTCGTCTGACAAATAAGTGCAAAGATTCTCGCAGGAGCACTTCACCTTAATCAAACATTTTTTAATTATTTATGTTTCAGAGACTGGGAGTGAAAACCTATAAAGTTCCTAAGAAATGCAGAATCCTCCCAGAATATATTTCAATCGATATCTGAAAGAAAGGTATGGGCCTTTTTATGTCACTAGTTTCAGAAAATTGGATAAATTGTAGGAGAAATTCTCGCACACAAAAGAGCTTCAGCTTCATGTGCAAATGTACAGATTACAAAGTAATTGCGAAATTTCTGAGGATTAAGCTTCCATTTGATAGCTATGGCTGTCAAAAATAAAAGACAAGTTCGGTCATGCCCTGGTAAGAGAACGAATTAATTATCTAAGATATAATAAGGTCATATTACAACAAGATATAGCAAGATTGGAAGAAATGATATTTCAAAACCTATCCAGGGAAGACAGTGAACATATTTTCCATTGTGTTAACATTTCCTCTTCCAATGAATACCAGAAAAGCAAGCGATCTAATTTCAACAAATTGAGAAAAAAGCAATTAATTCATTAAAAAATGATATGAATATAAAAATTCTACCTGCCGATAAAGGAAACGCCACAGTTATAATGGATTCAGATGAATATAAAAATAAATTGTTAGATATTATCAACGACAATGATAAATATTCCAAAATCAATAGAGACCCAACTAATGTTACAGAGAAGAAAGTCAAAAAAATCATATCAAAAAACTCCCAAAATTTCACATATGCTGAAAAGAAATTTATAAATCCATCCTATAGTAAACCACCACATTTATATGGCCTACCCAAAATTCACAAACCCTCAATTCCATTAAGACCAATAGTTAGCTCGATTGGATCTCCCTGTCAAAATTTGGCTAAATATACGTTACAATTTTTGAAACCATTAACAGGAAAGTCAAACAGTTTTTTGAAAAACACGTCGCATTTTCTTCAAAAATTAAGAACATCAAATTTGAATCAAACTGACATTCTGGTAAGCTTCGATGTTGTTAATCTATTTCCAAACGTTCCAGTGAGTAAAACACTTGAAATAGTGAGAAGAAAATTGTTAGATGAAACAACTATTTATGATAATACTAAATTAACTGCTGATAATATAATAGAAATGTTAGATGTTTGCCTAAATTCAACATATTTTCAATTAGACGATGTTTTCTATAAACAGAAATTCGGAATGGCCATGGGTTCTCCTTTATCTCCTATTATGAGCAATATATTCATGGAATATTTCGAAGAAAAATATGTAGAAACATATTCACTAAAACCAAAGACTTGGTGGCGATATGTAGACGATATTTTTGTAATTTGGCAACACGGCAAAGAGGAATTAAATAAGTTTTTTGATTATATCAATAATAAAGAACCAACCATTAAATTCACGATGGAATTAGAACACAATAATCAAATTTCTTTTCTAGATGTTCTAATAAGAAAATTTATAGATCATTATGAAACAAGTGTATTTCGGAAGCAAACACACACTAATAGATACCTAAATTTTTATTCCAATCATCAATTAAATGTAAAAACAGGTATTATAAAACACTTTATGATAGGGCTTTTTTGATTTCATCTACACCTGAAATTAGAAATAATGAAATTTCTTTCATTAAAGAGTTCCTACTAGATAATCAATACCCACCAAATTTTATAGAAAGAACAATTTCAAATTTAGAACGAAAAATATCTAATCGAAATTCTAATGATGATCAGGTACAAACAGAAAACCGTCAAGAACAACCAAATTTGTTGAACGTCATTCCTTATATTCCTGGCCTATCAGAGAAAATAAGAAGAATTGGTTCCAAATTCAACATAAGAACTGTTTTCAAAACACAAAATGATTTAAGATCCATTCTAACTAGAACAAAACCAATGAATGAGACACAAAGATCAAAAAATTGTGTTTACAATATTCCCTGTATATGTGGAAAATCTTATACAGGGGAGACATCAAGACCTTTAGAAATAAGAAAACGGGAACATAAGAATAACATCAGGAATAGAGACATCACAAGATCACAAATTGCTGATCATATATGTTCAAATAGCGGAGATCATATGATGAACTGGAACCACACAAAGATCCTCATGACGGAACCTGATAATTATAAAAGGAAAATTAAGGAATCTACATGTATTTTGTTGGATGAAGTGAATAATTTGGCAAATTGTTCTGTTGGAATAGATCGTATTTGGATTGATTTATTGAGGAAGGAAGTGACATCAGGCAATTTCAAAATCAAATAAATCAACATCTCTATAGATTGACAACTATCAATGTCAATCAGATTACAAATGAGAAAACACACAATTCTGAAGAATTTTAGAGTTTGTCCGAAGAAGGTGTCTGATATAGCCACCGAAACGTTACAATATCCTTTTAATTTGTTTCATTTTTCAGTTTTACTGTTAGGCAACAATTTTTTTCAAGACCAATTTGCTCCTGACAAATAAGTGCAAAGATTCTCGCAGGAGCACTTCACCTTAATCAAACATTTTTTAATTATTTATGTTTCAGAGACTGGGAGTGAAAACCTATAAAGTTCCTAAGAAATGCAGAATCCTCCCAGAATATATTTCAATCGATACTATACTGAATGTTCATGCACAATTTTAAGGGGACCGCATCATCAGAGATTCTGACTTTATATATTCGGTATCAATCTCAAATCGCATAATATAATATTTTGAGGTGATAATCTTATTGCTCCACCAAAGAACGAGCGCTCAAAAGCTCCTGCTCAGAGCTTTTCTCAAATTTTAGGTTAAAAGTAATTGGCTTCTGCTGACCAGCAGTACTCACTCTGGTGGTGGAAATAGAAATTGAGCTAAGATTGTATCTCGGTGAAATAATTTTGTAATAGTTCATAAGCTTTTGTTTAGAAGAAGTATTCAAAGTAAAATTGAAATCGTTTTCCTTTTGAATATGATTTCGACCAGAAATTACTACTGTTGTGTGCCTCAATGCAATTTATGGTCGAAAAAGTGGCAAATTTAGGATAAAGTTAGCACTTCCTCCCTCGGAAAAACCAAATTAAAATATATATTGAAAATGAGTTTGGAAGAGACTTGATAGTAGAGGAGGGCTTGAATCTTAGATATTTCGAAAATATAAGAAAGTAATTCATATTGTTGCTTTAACCTCTCACGTCAGAATTTCTTGATATCGGAGGTTTTGATATTTTACAGGGCATAACGTCAGCCTTCTGTTGATTCCATTAGCACTTTAATTCTGTCTGTGATATTTCTTCAACGCAAGAAAGATTTTCTGTGCTAAAGGAACACACAACAGAAAAAGCAGAAGGAAAGAAAAACAACGATTTTTGAAAGATACATCTGAATGAATTATTTAGACATGATTATGTTATAAATAGATTAGTAGAAGATCATGCACCTGATTAATTCAATTAAAACAGCTGTTATTCATTCGGCAATTTAAAAACTTCACCTCATGAATAATAATTAATAGCTAAAATTATACGCTTGTTGTATTGTATACTACAGAATTAGAAAAACTCATTTATTATCGGATGTGCATTTAGATAACATTTCTGAATACCGTTATATAAGACCAAACACCTTTGGTCAATTTATCAGATTTCAATTTGGTTTTTATTTTTATCAATACTGATAAACTTGAACAATAAGTATTCATCAAAAACAAGCAAATATATCAATTATGTAATCTCAGTTTTGGTAGTCTCGAAATAGTGATAAGAGTTTTTGAGCGCTCGTTCTACTTAAACGAGTGCTAAGTATATCGTTTTGACCAAATGTCTGTAATTTTCGAATTTTAAGCCGAAAATGGTCTCAAACGATAGGGTTCGACCCTCTGATGACGAATTTGTGGCCAAATTCAATTCTAACCGTGGGGCCGGCCGCTAACACAATAACTTTCGAAGGGATTGTCCTAGAGACTAGTTTTTCAGGGCGAGTTGGATTCCCAAAGGCGGTTAAGTTCGTTAACCAGCCAAATCGTTCAGGGTGTTCCATAGAATATGGGCATCAGAAAATTTTTATTTCTCAATATCTCAGACAGAACGAGACCAAACGAAATACAATTTTAAGGCAACGTGATGCTCATTACAAACCTCATGCAAAATTTTGTGGCCATAGTTCCAATAGATAATAGAACCATGAAAAATCAATTGAAATATTAGAATATTGAAGAATCTTTATATGAATGTTCATGCAACATTTCGAGAGGATCGCATCATCCGAACCATAGAATTTAATTTTTTGATTCATTGTTTTTTTACATATTTCAGTTTTAAAAAAATTTCCAGATTATAATTGCGATCGTGCTGGGATTTTGCATTCATCAACTTAACTTGAATCTCAAATCCTGCACAAAATTTCGAGGCAATAGCATCATTGCTCCACCAATTAACGAGCACCTGCTCAGAGCTTCCTTTAAATTTTTGAGTATAACATCCTGAAGTTTATCGAAATTAATTACTAGCTCACTCTATGATTAATTTATTTTTCCGCCGACCTCGAAATAAAAGGGGATTTTAATGTGTACGAAACCGAGCATTAATAACCCATTTTAATGCTAAATTTTTTTAGCCATTTTAATGTGCAATCTTCATGGCAACCGTTCCCAAAGTATTCAGAAGTACTACGAGAAATGTCAAAACTCTACTGGAACATAGATACATAGAAATTTCACTATGACAAATGTACGTCTTGTGCGAAATGAAAATGTATTTAAATCAAGAATTCATACACTACTCATGTTGAGATCGTCGGAAAAATCTTGTAATCAACTCGGTTATTAATCGAGCGACTAATGGTCCCGAACTATTAAAGCGTTCGCTCCGCTTTAAAATATCTTGACCATTAGTCGCTGTCTTTAATAACCTAGTTGATTAAATAACTATTTCTGTCGATCTCAAAATGAAAGGTGATTTTAATGTGTACAGAATTGACCATTAATGGCCCATTTTAATCCTCAATTTCTGGTATTTTATTGTGCATTTTTCATGTCAACCGTTCAAACAGTATTCAGAAGCACTACGAGAAATGTTCAAACTCTACTAGAACATAGATAAATAGAAATTTTATTATGTGAAATGTTAGTCTTGTGCAAAATGAAAATGTATCTCAATCAATAATTCATACACAATTCATATCGTCGGAAAAATCTTGTAAACAACTCAGTTATTAATCAAGCGACTAATGGTCTCGAACTATTATTGCTTTTGTTCCGCTCACGCGTTGAAATATCATGACCATTAGTCGCTGTTTTTAATAACCTAGTTTATTAAATAACTATTCCGTCGATCGCAAAATGAAAGGTGATTGTAATGTGTACGAAATTGAGCATTAATGGTCCATTTTGATGTTCAATTCTCGATATTTTAATATTCAATTATCATGAGCAACCGTCAGGAGCAATACGAGTAATGTATCTCTTCTGGAACATGGAAAATTATATCAAATGTATTGTGATCAATTTTGTGCAAAAAAAGAATGTATTTCAATCAATAATTTATAAAGTCCGTTCACGAAAGGTTGAGCACATAGTAGGCGTTTCTTTATATATCTGAAGTTAGCAGTATTTGCTGTCATAACGTAAAATAAAGTCAACGTTGCCGAATGTACCCGTCCGACGAGCTTGCAAGTTATCAGACAATTCTATGCAATTTTGACAACATTGCGTATCAATTTGACAGGAAAATAAAGAACATAACCTAAAATTTCAATATACACAGTGGAATATGTCAAATTTCCATGGCCAACCGACGGCTCAACCTTTCGTGAATGGACTATACACAATTCATATTGAGGTTGTCGGAAAAATTTTGTAATCAACTCAGTTATTGATTTAGCGACCAATGGTTTCTAATTATTTAGGCTATATCTTGACTATTAGTCGCTGTCTTTAATAAACTAGTTGGTTAAATAACTATTCTTGTCACAGTTCAGAATAATTATCGAAAAATATGTAACTAGTCCTAATTCATTTCTAATGTTCTCTAGTCTAAGACCAACTAGGTTATTAAAGACAGCGACTAATGGTCAAGATATTTAAATGCGTGAGCGGAGCGAACGCGTAAATAGTTTGAGACCATTAGTCGCTCGATTAACGACTGAGTTGATTACAAGATTTTTCCGACGATCTCATTATGAATTGTGTATGAATTTTTGATTGAAATACATTCTCATTTTGCACAAGACTTACATTTGACATAAAAAAATTCTCTTTATCTATGTTCCAGTAGAGTTTTGACATTTCTCGTAGTGCTTCTGAATACTTTGGGAACGGTTGCCATGAGGATTGCACATTAAAAAAGCATAAATTGAGCATTAAAATAGGCCATTAATTATCAATTTCGTACACATTGAATTCACCTTTTATTTTGAGATCGACGGAAAACCAACATTATTGAGATTGAAATCACCATCGGAATGTTATCCTCAATATCGGATCACCCTGTACGGAATAAAAATATCCCATTCATACAATAATAAACAAACAACGCCCGACATTGTCCCAATACGAATGACCATCACGTCTTCTAGGAAGCCAGTGGAAACCTTCTCCAACGCTCAATTAACCAGCTTGATTAGACCAATTAAAATACATATAGACTCAGTGGTACTGACTTCAATGCAATCGTCATCTCCATCGAAACAAATTGATAGCATGACTAAGTGCATGGCAAATGGGAGTGTCCTCCTTATCAAAGAGATATATTGTGAACGGCCAAGTCGGTACACTACGAAAACTGGGCATTACAAAATAGTAGTCACACGCTGCGAGATCGCGTCTACGAGTATTCACTCCATATCAGTAAATAAACACGCTCGAACATTCGAATTTCCACAGTGTTAACGCTCTTTCACTTTCTACAAAACCGCGAAGTGTTGGCTCATTCGTCGCGTATACAGTATAATCCAACCGGAAGTGGTGTACCGAGTCACCCAGTGGTCCCCCGAAACAGTTGAAAAGCGTTTTTCACACATGACATGTCATATTATCAGAGTGTCAGCGCCTGGCTCAAGGAGATACGTTCGAACGCGGAATACTACGAACCGCTGGCGATCTTCGCGTCGACGTCGTCTTCAGAAGCTGGTGCACCCTACGGGGATGACGCCCACCGAGGCATGGGCGAAGTAGCGCGCACCGACCTGGAGGACGATTTTCGGAAGTGCAACGTGGTGTTTCCGGTGAATTTCGGCGAAGAGAGATGTGTTTCGGTCTTCTTCGGAGAGGTGGTGGAGGACCTTAAGGTGACACCGGTTTTTTACGAAAGCGCCAGGTGGGAGGCGGGCGAAGACGTGATGCAGTGGAGACAGGAGCTTAGGTTCGATATGAAGGAGGAGGAGAGCATTTTGGAAGGCGAGGTAATGTTGATGAAAGTATTCAGAAGCGCTACGCTTAATGTAACAAAATGTTTAGATTTTGGTGTCATTGTATTCATTGAGTCTTCCTGAAACCAACAGGTGGCGGTCTGTCTTGGTTTAGAAAATACGGACCCCCAAAGTTCCAGAAATGTTCCATCTTCACGTCGCTTTTTTCACTATAACACCACAAATTCATTGCTCCAATTTAATCTATAAATCACCTTCGAACTTTCAAATAATTATTTGATTAGATTTATTCAGGTATATTCAATCATTAATACAGAAACATCGAAATTCTAGAGGTATCACATATCCACAAATTCTAAGGAAATCATGCCATTCTTCATGGTAAGTTTGGCACCACTGCTCCGTCATTCGGCGAGTGAGATATCAAACGATGGCGGGATTTACGGAAAGGCATCGTATCATATTCGCGCGAATTAATCTGCGGCATTGCCAAATCTACCATTAAAAACGGTGGGCTCTCCTTAGAATTCGTGGATATGTGGTGCCTCTAAAGTTTCGAAGTTTATGCATTAATTATTGAATATACCTGAAATGAAACTAATCGAATAGTTATTTGAATGTTCGAAGGTGATCTATGGACTAAATTGGAGCAGTGAATTGAGTTTTTATAGTGAAAAAAGCGACGTGAAGACGGAACATTTTTGGAACTTTAGGAGTCCATATTTTCTTAACTAAGACAGACTGTTGGTTTCACTAAGTAATGTTGTTCAGGAAGACGTAATGAATATAATTACACCAAAATCTGGTCCCATGTTTATTGATCTGGCGATTAATAATCTACATAGTTGATTTAATAACTATTTCCGACGACCTCAAATTGAAAGGTGACGTATACAAAATCGATTATAATAACGCATTTTTTTGCTCAATTTTCACTATTTCAATGTGCAATTGTTATTGACAACCAAACATAAAGTATGTATTCAAAAGCAGTAAGAGTAATGTTACGACTCTACGGAAATATATGAATTTACACAATGTCAAATGAGATACTTTCGACGCGGAATAATATTAACCACTGGCAATCTTCGCGTCGACGTCGTCTAGTGCACCCTACGGGGATGACGCCCACCAACGCATGGGCGAAGTAGCGGGGGAGGATTTTCGGAAGTGTAACCTGGTGTTTCCGGTGAATTTCGGCGAAGAAAGATGCGTTTCGGTCTTCTTCGGGGAAGTGGTGGAGGACCTTAAGGTGACCCCGGTTTTTTACGAGTGCGCCAGGTGGGAGGCGGGCGAAGACGTGATGCAGTGGAGTCAGGAGCTTAGGTTCGATATGAAGGAGGAGGAAAGCATTTTGGAAGGCGAGGTAATGTTAATTCAGAACCAATACGAGTTATGTTATTAGTCTACTGAAGCATAGAAACACAGGAATTTATATTATTATGAATCAGTTATGCTAAATAGAAATGTATTTCAATCAAGAATTTGAACTCAATCCATGTAGAGGTCGACGGAAAAGTATTATCAATCAATCTAACGATTAATAAACTAGTTGATCAAGTAACTATCTGCGTCGTTCTTAAAATAAAGGTTGTTTTAACGTATAAAAAATTGGTCGATCATAACGCATTATGTGGCTCAATGTCCACTATTTCAATGTGCAATTGTCATGGTTAACCACATTACACGATTCTAATGAAACATAAGAATTTTTATCATGTCCAATGAGACACTTTTAAACGCGGAATACTACGAACCGCTGGCGATCTTCGCGTCGACGTCGTCTTCGGAAGCTGGTGCACCCTACGGGGATGACGCCCACCGAGGCATGGGCGAAGCAGCGCGCACTGACCTGGAGGAGGATTTTCGGAAGTGCAACGTGGTGTTCCGGTGAATTTCGGCGAAGAAAGATGCGTTTCGGTCTTCTTCGGAGAGGTGGTGGAGGACCTTAAGGTGACGCCGTTTTTTTACGAAAGCGCCAGGTGGGAGGCGGGCGAAGACGTGATGCAATGGAGACAGGAGCTTAGGTTCGATATGAAGGAGGAGTAGAGCGTTTTGGAAGGCGAGGTAATATTAATGAAAGTATTTAGAACCAATACAAGTAATGTTATTAGTCCATTGAAGCAAAGAAACACAGCCATTCATATTATTATGAATCTGTTATGCTGAATAGAAAAGTATTTCAATCGAGAATTTAAACTCAATCCATAACGAGGTCGACGGAAAAGTATTGTCAATCAATCTAACGATTGATAAACTAGTTGATTAAGTAACTATCTGCGTCGATCTTAAAATAAAGGTTATTTTAACGTATAAACAATTTATCGATAATAACGCATTATGTTGCTCAATGTTCACTATTTCAATGTGCAATTGTGATGGTTAACCACATTACACGATTCTACTGAAACATAAGAATTTTATCATGTCCAATGAGACACTTTTAAACGCGGAATACTACGAACCGCTGGCGATCTTCGCGTCGACGTCGTCTTCGGAAGCTGGTGCACCCTACGGGGATGACGCCCACCGAGGCATGGGCGAAGCAGCGCGCACTGACCTGGAGGAGGATTTTCGGAAGTGCAACGTGGTGTTCCGGTGAATTTCGGCGAAGAAAGATGCGTTTCGGTCTTCTTCGGAGAGGTGGTGGAGGACCTTAAGGTGACACCGGTTTTTTTACGAAAGCGCCAGGTGGGAAGCGGGCGAAGACGTGATGCAGTGGAGACAGGAGCTTAGATTCGATATTAATGAGGAGAGCGTTTGGAAGGCGAGGTAATGTTTATGCGACTCGCTAATCGGTGATTCATTGGAGGAATTTTTCCTTCCGGTATGACGTGCGGATGTTCCGGTGTAGATGAGGTACGCGTGAGAGAATTCGCGGGTTAAATGACGTGATGAAATAGGCGGAATGTATTGGTTCGCGACATCAGAATGCGAGAAAAGCACTGAGTGTTCATTATACAGGTTCTTCCCAAACTGCTATATACCGAGGGTCAGACTAGGTGATGAATTACAACTTTTTAACCCTGAGAGATAGCGAAAAATGAATGGCACATTGTGGTCATCTTCTTTCGGGAAACTCATATTGCGGTTGACCGCATTGCATTGTTTTCTTGTGATGAGCCAAAATTGACATTTGAGCGATTTCAGCATTGGGCATTATTTCCGTTCCTGTTTGTTTTGTGACTTGAAACAAGAATATTATACAAACACTTTTTTGATGGGAAACCAGTGGCCTAATATAATTTTTTTCCCTTCGATTTATTACATCAATTTTTGTTTTTTTCATGGAAACAATAATTTTATTCACTTAAAAATAATCACCATTTTTTCTCGTTTCATCAATCTTTAACATGTCATGTATCGCGACTCTAGAGGGGTCAGGAGTGGCTCTGAATTTTCAGTGGAGGTAGTACTGAAGAATGAATGGGTAGAATTTTGTTTAGCAAAGGACATATTTCACAGAGATCAGCAAGAATTAAGGGTAGGGGGCTGAGTCAACTGTTGCCCCCTTAGCATCGCCACCGATACATGGGCAATATATGACTTGTTATATACAGGGTGGTCCAGATCGTTACCAAGAAATTTTAACCACACATTCTTCAATAAGCCTTATTTTGTCATACAAACATATGTCGAGAAATGTTTCCTGTCCGAGATACGGGGTGTTAAGATTATGGAATAAAAATGTTTTTTATTAATAACTTTCACACTGCTTGAAATATTTTCATGAAATTCGAAACATAGATTTTGAGCGTCAAGAAGCACTTTTTTCATAATATCATTTCTTTTCTATTATACGCGTCCATACTGCAGGGAGACTGTATATTTTCTGGTAAAAAATGATACTCCACTGGTTTTTCCAACAATAAAAATTACTATTCAAATCCTCATTTAATTTGGAGCAAATTCGTTCTCTTGACTTTTTGCTGTACGAGGCACCGTTTCCGGTTAAAAAAATGAAACACATTCTAATGCATGAAGAAATCGCACACCTTTCATAATGCATGGGAATATGTTTTATTTTTCTAACCGGAAACGGAGTCTCGTACAGCAAAAAGCCAAGAGACCGAATTTGCTACAAATTAAATTAGGATTTAAATAGTAATTTTTATATTCTTGAAAAACAGTGGCGTATCATTTTTTATCTGAAAATATTCAGTATCGCTGCAGTGCGTACGCCGCTTGTAGAAAAGAAAAGAAATGATATAACTCAAAAAGCGCTACTTGACGCTCAAAATCTATGTCTCAAATTTCATAAAAAGATTTCAACCAGTGTGAAAGTTATTGATAAAAAAACATTTTTTTTTCTATAATTTCAACACTCCGTATCTCGGAGAGAAAACGTTTCTCGACATATTATGTTTATACGACAAACTAGTGCTGATTTTTGATGTAGAATACGTGGTTAAAATTTCTTGGTTACGATCTGGACCACCCTGTATTTTTGAAACGAGAAATTAATAAATATAATATGTATAAATAAATTACTGTTTTCGTAAGAAAAAACAAAAATTGATCTAATAAATCAGGAAGGCAACCCCTTAACAAAAATTAGATTAAGTCACGTGATTCCCATCAAAAAAGTGTCGGTTAAATGTTTTTGCTTCTAGTTCATAGCACAAACCGGAACGGAGATAATGACCAGAATTGAAATTGCCAAAATATCAATTTTGGCTCATAACTCGAAAAACAAAAGACGATAGAGCATTGCGGTTGACGGCATGATCAGTTTCCCCAAAAAGATAACCGCAATGTGCCATACATTTTTCTCTCTTATGGGGTTAAAAAGTTGTAGTTCAGAGATCTACAATTCTGGCCACCCTCCTCTACAGAGCGTACCTAATTTGACACTTTTGAATGGAAAGTCTTCGAACTAAGTGGTGTTATGAAAAAATCTGTGGTGAAAACTGAAAACCGCTTCCGAATATTTTCATAGTTTCTCGAAAAAGTGCATTCTCGAAATACTGCTGTAAGTTTTGTTCTAAAGAAAATTTTGAAATCTGTGAAGATATTATTTCTTGAACTTCGTATGTAGAATCTAATTATGTTCATTGTGAGTATAAAACTATTGCAATATTTGATCAAATGTGGCGTTTCCTAATCAGAAAAGTCTGAATGTTCGTTTTGCCAGTAAGCTGAAAGAATACACTTTTTAACGCCAGATTTTATATGCGCTC
Source organism: Propylea japonica (assembly GCA_013421045.1). Classification (NCBI taxonomy): domain Eukaryota; kingdom Metazoa; phylum Arthropoda; class Insecta; order Coleoptera; family Coccinellidae; genus Propylea; species Propylea japonica. The sequence goes on from CM024241.1 coordinate 97,765,544, forward strand.
CACACTACAGGATGCGCCAAATTGGTGATCCCTGAACAAGGAATTTTAACCTCAAGGAATTGAGAAAAATAGAATGGTACGTTACAATGGTTTTCTCTCCAGAAACTTACAATGCCGCCATGCTGTATTTCTCTCTCTTGTCATTTAATGTTAAAAGTAGATCCTTTCAAAGCGATATCAAACAACAAATGATATCAATTGAGTAGAAAAAATAATAATGTTGTTACCACCCCTCGAGCCGAAGTTGGCAAACCTATGTTAGTATTCTACTTTTCATCTGTAAGTTAAGATACTGTAACATACGATTGATCTGTTACTTGCTGACTTACAGATTCGTAATAATGCAATTCTGGAATTGTTTCTGTAACACTCTCATTTACAGTGTCACTTTTGAACTACACATCGATAAACATAACCTTCAATCGTAAGTTTTGATCATGAAACTTATGCCTTATGAGTAAATGGCTTTGATTTGATTTTGAAAATACATTTATTTTAATGTAGATCGCGTTAATTTCTTTCATCGAGTAAAATGAAAACAGGAAAAACATTTTTTCGTAAAAATTACTGTGGAGCATTTATTAAGTTCACAGTTCACTGCTTCAATCTGAACATTTTCACAAACTGGCCTACAGTATTTCTTAAATCTAAACATTCTCACGAACTGGGCATCCGGCATTTCAAATCGATCCATTTGATCACGCAACCTTTTTCTTCCAATTCTCATGAAAATTCTATTATAAAAAATTGAATGATTTTCAAGTCATGTATATTATTGAACAAAGCCATACTATTTTTCTTCATGAATTTCTTATATTAAAACGTTCGTGTTCATTCAAAAATAAACAGAAGATTCAACATAACCTCACAATATGTCATTCGATAATGCTTCCGATCACCCGTCGAGTACTCGTAAATATTTCTGTAAGCTACAGATGCCTTAAAGAGGTTCAGAATTGCAATTTTCCTGTAAGCTTATGAAACGTTACAGATGAAAACATAATAACACCATTAAACTCAAGAATGCGACATAGATACTGTTGGCAACGTTGGGTTCAAACGAATCGTTGACGTAAACACAGATGGCAATAGTACCAACCTAAGGCAACCATTCCATGGCAAGCCGAATGCGATCTCAAGCTTAAGCTTCCAAATGACTGATACAATTCTCATCTATCAATTGCTTTGACAGTTATTTGTAGCACCCGCTAGAGAAGAACACAGGAAGCGAAGGTAAATATTTGAATTTCGGTGACCAGCAGATACCGACCAGATTTCGGTGTCATTGTATTAATTTAGTCTTCCTGATTTCCATTAGTGAAACCAACAGAAGGCTTAGTTTAGAAAAAAGGATCCCCAAAGTTCGAAAAATATTCCATCGTCACGTCACTTTTTTCACTATAAAACACAAATTCTCTGCTCCAATTTAGCCCATAACACCTTCAAACATTCAAATAACTATTCGATCAGATATATTCAATAATTAATGTAGAAATATCGAAATTGTAGAGGCACCACATATTCATGAATTTTAGGGAAATCTCGCCGTTTTTGATGGTAGATTTGGCACTGCCGCAGATTAATTCGCGCAAATTATTTTATTAATGCCTAATTCTATTACTCTACAAGGTTCAAGTGCGTCCAGCTATGGAATATTGCTCTCATGCTTGGGTTTCAGCTCCTAAGCACTCGTTACTCCTACTTGACTCCGTTCAAAAAAGAGCAGTGCGCCTAATAGATGATCCAACGTTAACTGCCAACCTTCATAGTCTCGATCACCGTAGGAAGGTTGGAGACTTATATGACTTTACAGATACTACTACGGAAGGTGTTCTGCTGCCATTGCCTCAATGATTCCACCAGGGGCTCAATTCGATCGACAAACAAGGCTAGCCGATAATAGTCACCAGTTTGCCGTGCATCTTTCTACAGCTAGGACATCGGTGTTTCAGAAGGCTTCCTTACCGAACTGCAAGGCTATGGAATACCCTACCTCAAGATAAATTCCCCCTTGGTTACAACTTACAGCAGTTTAAGACACGCAAACCGATTTCTTCTAAATTCATCTCGGGGCGCTTGAAAAGGCGCTATAAGCTCAGTCTTTTCCTGAGAGATGCGTATAAAAAATATGAAACGATGCCTTCCCGTGAATCTCGCCATCATTTGATATGTCCCTCACCGAAGAACTAGCAGTGGTGCCACACTTGCCATGAAAAACGGCTGGATTTCTTTAGAATTTATGGATATGCGATACCTCTAGAATTCCGATGTTTCTGCATTAATTATTGAATATTCTTGAAATGAATCTAATCGAATAGTCTATATCTTCTAAACCAAGATGTTGGTTTTACTAATTTTGTTCAGGAAGACTCAATGAATACAATGACACCAAGATCTGGTCGATATCTGCTGGTCACTAAAATTCGATATTTACCGACGCAAAATATACCAGATATTTGAACATCTTATCAAATCAACCAGGCAACTGAAGTACGTGCAAAATCGTTGACCTAGAGCGCCTATTCGCATACAAATAGTCTGGTAACGTGTCATGAAGACAATCACGTAAGTGAAACTTAAGAACCCTTAAATGGCAAACAAAGGACTGCGTAGAACGCCATAATACCACTCGCCATGGTCCTCTGTTGGTTTTTTCAATGAATGAATCACCTGATGATGGGTGTCGCGTCTATTAGCGAAACGTGTAGAATTAAGTAGATTATTTAGGACGCGTTTATTATTTAATTTCGTAACGTTGGTAACAGTTGTTAATTGGCTGTCAGTACGGTTACGACGTGAGTGTTTTCGTTTTTTGAAGCGTATAAGGGGTTAAGATTGTTGTTTTTTGTTGTGACAGTGGTGGGTGTTGTTTTTTCGTTGTACACAGTGTGCTTTGTTGGGGAAAACCATTTCTGATGTGTGGTGAAAGATGTCTCAGCTTGATATAATGATAAGACGACCCTGTCTTCTACAAATTATTTGGAAGGTATGTGGGACTAGCCCAAACAGTTCGTGCTTATGTACTGCAGTTCTGCAGAACGACCAATGCGGTGTGAGCAAAGTTGGTGATTCATCTGGAGCTTGTTGTGGCTTGAGCCAGTTCAGTAAACCAATAGATTCTTTCATATAACTTGTTATTGACATAAAACAGTTTAAAAAAGCCCTGTGTAGGGGCTTTTGAGCGCTCGTTCTTTGGTTGAGCAATAAAATTATTACCTCAAAATTTAATATGGGACTTGAGATTGATACCTTATATATAAATGCAGAATCTCAGCACAATCAGAACTATATTCTGAAAATCATTCAAAAAATGAAATATGTAAAAAATGAATAATTACAAGAATTGAATTCTATGGTTTTGATGATGTGGTCCCCTTGAAATTTTGCATGGACATTCAGTATAGTAGATTTCATTTTCAAATGAATTTCACTCGACTCGGATATTCTGTTGCGGAAATATAAAGATTCTTCTTTCTTGGATATCAGAAAGTGTATTTTGATTTCAATTTTGTTTTTTGTTAGTACTACATTTGATTTTCTTATTTATTTTGAAATGTGTATATCGATCAAGTTGAGCCCCAATTGTATTTTCTTTGAGTTGTATAGGTTATCCTCAACTCTTATTTCGTAAATAATAATAATAATAATATTACAATTGAATTTTTATGGTTCTGTTAATATTATGGCCACAATATTTTGCATGAAGATTCAATATATAAATTTTTATTCACAGAAAAAAATTCACTCGAATCGGATATCCTGTTATAGAAATATGAAGATTTTTCTTTTCAATATTTCAATTGAATTCTATATGGTTCTGTTAAACCTATGGCCTCAAATTTTGCATGAAGGTTGTTATGATTATGATGATGATTGGTTTCGTATTTTATGAGATATTGAGCCATATTTTATGGAACACCCTGAACGATTTGGCTGGTTAAAGAACTTAACCGAGCCATTTGGGACCCGAACTCATCCTGAAAATTTCAAGTCTATATAACAATCCCTTCGAAAGTTATTGTGCTAACGGACGGATGGACGGCTCCACGGACAGAATTGAATTTTACTACTACATTTTCGGCTAAAAATTCGAAAATTACAGACATTTTGGCAAACCGATATAGCACTCGTTTAAGTAGAACGAGCGCTCAAAAATATGCAAAAGCAAATGATTCCATCTCCGAGCTTCCTAATTATTCATTTCACATACATACACATAATTCTAACTATTGTAATGAAAGGGCCAAGATTCAATGCAAACAACTAATGGTATTATAATAGAAATAGACATTCTATCTATTCATGCTGGAACAAACTTATCCACAACCAAAAATTTTTAAAATATTATGTCCAAGCTGGATTTTAAATATTATAAATTTCATTCTGAGTTCCAACCAGAACATTTTTTCAAACTTCTTCCGAATTAGTGTAAAAGTGCGTGTACAATAGTCAGCTATTTCTTTGAGCGTCTCCTGTATCAACCGCTTTTATTCATTCGATTCACAGATTTCAATTTCAAATAAACATTACGGAAGAGTTTTCTCTACCGGTAATTGTTGAAGTTACATCAGAGTCAGACTAACGTCAATGTCTACAATGAGTTAGAAATGCATTCAAACGTTTCATAAAATCAGTTATTCAAGACTTATCATAACTAGCTATTGTCTCTATTAAATTGGTACTTATACAAGGTGATTTCATGAATGAGAACTTGAAATTATTTTGTGAGCTGTTCGTATAAATTTTAGCTTTCGAAGGAAATGAGACGGGGCTTGAATTTCAATACAGGGTGTTTCATCATAAACTGGAGAAACATTTATATTCGTGCAAAGGACACCTGGAGAATCATTTTTGCCTTATACAATAGGGGCGTTCGGCATCGACATCGGACGTGTCGGATCGATCTGAACCGTTCGTTTATTACATCCGGATTAAGGGGAGTACACATCTGGAGCGTTCGTCATAAAAATCTGAGCAATCGGACGTCGATCTTTTCGCTCGGTCTAATCCGACGGAGTAAAGCGATTTTATCCATAGAGTTTTATGTTTTTTATATATTTTTTTATTTTATGTTGAGTTTCCTGATCTGACAACCGATAGATTGAAAAATTCTAACACTTTTATTTTTCTGTTTTCATTTATTCATTAAAAACTTAATTAATTCTTAAAAATTTTTCGATACAGCTATCGTAGTTATGAATGGGCAGGAGGAGATATTCCTTTCTCGTTTCTTTTTCGTGTAATTAATTAATTAGGATCTTTCGGTACATCTATCGCCGTATCGATCGACCAGAAGGGGATATTGCATTCCTCGTTTCCTTTGTATTCAGTGCCTTTGCACCTTATTATTTAATTGAGATTTTACGGAAGAGCTACGAAAAGGGTGAAAGTATCGTTAAAAGATGAGCATATTTCCAAAATAGTCATCTTTGAAATCTCATAATCTATAAAAGTAGAACAGAGCAGTATGTTCTGTGGCAGATGCTCTGTACCGTTCGTTTATTACCAGATATTACAGATGAATCTGTACGATCTGTGGTCACGTGACTAAAAAATCCGTCTGCTCGCGGAGGTCAATGCCGAACGGATATAACAAGGTGTTAAACGTCATTTTTGAGCAAGATTCTTGTGAATGTGGTCAGTTATGTTTGACACTTAAAGGGGCGGTTTTTGGTCAAATCTCAGTAAATCGCAGTATTTTTGGGTGCTCTATTCAGAAAAGTTGACGAACTCGGAAAAAAAATTACCAAATGGCGGAAAACCTGCAATGTTCCTAATTTTTTTTTTTTTGTTTGTCAAATTATTAATTATTATTATTAATTTTATTTTCTGAATGAACACATTTTTTTAAAAATTTCTGTGAAAATTTTTTTCAAAAATCGAACACAATTTTTTACATGTCTACAGCGATAAAAAAATTCACCCAAATGAAAGAAATTTGGTACAATTGTACTTCTTTAATTATCAATCACGAATATGAAAACAGAATTGTAAAATATCAAACGGTTTCGTTACTACAGTCATTCAAATGTTCGTTCATACCTCTGAAATAATGAAAAAAAATTGTTTTGAGTTCTAGAGTCAAAATAATCAAATTTTTGGTATGTCCAAACATTCTAGATGAATTTATAAAAAAAATTCAGTGAAACTTAGTTGGGACTCTAACCAACGTAAGTAGATATTAAATAGGGAAAGAGACTGTTCTAAGGATATCAATATTCGTTGCCAGGCAACGGTAGTTCGTAGTTCATGAACATTTAGTAGGTATATTGATCTTCATTCACAAAATAAAATTCACCCTAATCGGATATCTTGTTATGGAAATATTAAGATTCTTCTTTTCAGTATTTCAATTGAATTTTCTATGGTTCTGATAACACTGGTCGCAAAATTTTGCAAGAGACTTATTCTGAGCATGTGGCCTTCAATTTCGATTGGTTCAGTTTTGTCTGAGATATTGAGGAAGAAAAATTTTGAATGGCCATATTTTAAGGAACATTGTTCCAATGAAATTCAACAACTTTAATCACATCTTAATACATATGACAAATTTGTCCTGAAGAAGATCCCAAATAGGTTCGAAGCGTCGACGATTTGATAGAAGTGTATTATTCACCCTATTAGCAGTCCTGTAGCCAAGTTCCCTTTTTTCTGAGTTGAATGCAAGGATGAGATTTGTTGGATATAAATGAAGGATTTTCCAATTAGACACCGAGATCTTGTGACTTTTTCCTTCGGGGCCACGTGGAAGAGAAGGTTTAAGCCAATAGCCCAGCGTCGATTCAAGATCTCATAGATGGAATGCGTGTGGCTATCCAGGACTTAGTTCAGCCGCTTTGCGATTTGGTTACGGAAAATTTCATAAAAAGGATATGGTCCTGTGAGCGTGGTCGTGGTGGTCATTTGCCTGATGTTATTTTCCACTATTAACGGCATAGCTTCTTCTTTATAATGAAATAAACATCCGATCAATGCATTTTTCTTTGAATATCAAAATAACTCCTCTTATTGGAAAACAACCCACAAACAAATTCAATATATTGCCCTCGAAATCTCTTCGATATTCGAACAAAGGTGCTCAAATTTCGGAATAATAATGAAAAACCAAAGTGGCAGTATTGCAAATAATAATTCGTACAAACTGTTTTTCTCACGCTCAAAGTGAATTCATCTTTATCAGTGTTTATGAAAATGTTTCTGAACGGAAATCAAAAGATACGAAGAATTGATAAGACTATTCAATCATAACCAGATAAACTGCTGTGAGTCAGAATCCGAAAAATTACAGTATTTTCTATTAGCTTTCTCCTCGTTTCCTGGCTTAAAAAACTGCATGAGTAGGGTCAGCAGAGCACCGCAGTAGATAAGGAACATCCTGATTTAACATAATAAATGAACCCATTCCATATACGAGGGGTAATCAAAATCTAATTGGTCCAGTAGTTTGTTTGGCTTGATTACTTCGAATGATAGTGTTTTCTTCACCAGGTAGGAAAAGCCTTACATGCCTGGATAACTGTCAAGGGTTTTTACCAAAATAGAGTCCAGGCTCTTCCTACAGGATAAACATTATTTCGCAAATAATTCGTACTTCGACAGTTATCAATTAATTTTAAAGAATCGCGAAAAAATTAATTTGCAAAAATGTGTTTCTCTGAAATTCACTAGAAATTTACTAGGATAATTTTTTTTTAAAAGCCCTGAACAGGAGCTTTTGAGCGCTCGTTCTTTGGTGGAGCAATAAGATCATTACCTCAAAAAAAGAGAGAAAATTTCAAATCTATTTTTTTCAGAAATGGTGCATCTGGGCGTTATTATACAAGAGCATCTTTTTTCAAAAAAAAAAACATCAGAGTTTATGAATATGATGTAAATCTCGCGAAATAATGAAAGTTAAAAAAGTTCCAACTAAAAAAACCCTATGAAATAGAAATAAATTTAAGAAAAGCCCTGAGCAGGATCTTTTGAGCGCTCGGATATGGAAATATAAAGATTCGTCTTTCAATATTGCAATTGAATTTTCCATGGTTCTGTTAGCACTATGGTCACGAAATTTTGCTTGCAGAATACTGAATCTGCAAGCAAAATTCGGTGAAACTTAGTTGGGACTCTAACCAATGTAGGTATTAAAAAGGGAAAGAGACTGTCCTCATCATATCAATATTCGTTGCCAGGCAACGGTAGTTCGTAGTTCATGAACATTCAGTCTATTAATTTTTATTCACATTCCAATCGGATATCCTGTTATGGAAATATAAAAGATTCTTCTTTTCAATATTCCAATTGAATTTTCTATGGTTCTGTTAATACTATGGCTACGAAATTTTGGATGAACATTCAGAATATTGATCTCCATTGACAAAAAAATCACTCGAATCGGATATCTTTTTATTGGAATATGAAGTTTTTTTTCGATTTTGAACAAAGGACCTCGCACATTTTGTATGGAAATTGGCTCCCGGTGGATTTGGCTGAAAATTTGATATGATGTTCTACTAATCCTTCTGATCAAATGTCTCCACAGTCAGGAAGCTGAAAAATGCATACTTCTAGGAGTTTTTAACGATTTTTTGTATCCATTATGGCTTACGTATTACCGTTCACACAGAAATGTTTGAAAATATTTCGAATTGACAGAATCTGCTTTCAATAATCACGAAATATTTTCAAACATTTCTGTGTGAACGGTAATACGTAAGCCATAATGGATACAAAAAATCGCTAAAAACTCCTAGAAGTATGCATTTTTCAGCTTCGTGACTGTAGAGACATTTGATCAGAAGGATTAGTAGAACATCATATCAAATTTTCAGCCAAATCCACCGGGAGCCAATTCTCATACAAAATGTGCGGGGTCCTTTGAATGTCCATATTTTATGGAACACCTGTACGATTTGGCTGGTTAACGAACTTAACCGAGCCATTTCGGACGCGAACTCACCCTGATAATTTCAAGTCTCTGGTATAATCCCATCGAAAGTTATTTTGCTAACGGGCGGCCGGACGGTTCCACGGACAAAATTGAATTCGACCAGTTTGAGACCATTGTCGGATCAAATTTCGAAAATTACAGACATTTGGACAAATCGATGCAGTACTCGTTGAATATGATGAGATGGTCCTTTGGTTAATGATGTTGGTAAATATTCAACTCACCCACCCGTCCTGATGAAATCAATTATTTATAAATATTTCCATAAACCTTATCGCATGACGAGATATTTTCGACCGACCCCTGTAAAAATCATTATAGCTGATTATGCGTCTGCAAGTTCTTGCCACTCATTATTTTACGCTCCATTCATTCCAGTAGGCGACAACATCCATAAACGGGATGTTCGCGTACGTATTTCCTGTGAAAAATCGAATTTTTTTACGCGTGAACTGATACGACGCGCGTGCGCTATAAGGTACCTTTTTACGGGGTGGTATGTATGAGGGTGAATCAAAAAAAGGAAGACAAGTCTGAAAATTTGTAGTGTTTTGAATAATCTGTTTGAAGAATTAGTGTTGAGTGATACGACCTTCTATATCAATTAGGCAGAGAATGTTATTGTTTTTATGCGTTGTGTGAATTATTGAGGAGTGGTCTTATTAGGTGACAGGTTTGAGGAGAATATCTAAATCCCTGATATAAGAACTTTAGAAAATATAGTAACAATGCATAAACATTATCCTTAAGAGACCACAAGTTAGAATAGTTTAATAAAACGTTCAACGTAAGAAACATTGAAATAATTGTATTACGTTTGTTCCCATCCAAAATCGAAAATTTTATGAGGGTTAATATTACGAGCTTCGGTCTTTTTCAATGATTTGTTACATATTCTCACCCTATTGTTGTGCGTTTGTTTCTATTTCATATTTTTTTCTCGAATATCTGCTATTTTCGAATGACGAAAAATGACCAGTCTATAAGTCTAAAGTGTCATGTGGTTACTCTGAACATTGAATATGATCACAAATGGCAAGAAGATCGATAGTACTCACAAACTTGTTGGTTATAATCGATGAATATTTCTTTATTGCCAATTGTGATGTAATGCATTTGGCCTCTCGGTGTGAAACTTATACTTCAAAGGTTTGAAAAGGGTTTTCCAATAAGAGGTGTTATTTTGAGATTCAAAGAGAAATGCCATTTTAATATAAATGATCAGATTTCATTATAAAGAAGAAGCTATGCCGTTAATAGTGGAAAATAACATCAGGCAAATGACCATCACGACCATGCTTTCAGGATCATATCCTATTAATGAAATTTTCCATAACCAAATCACAAAGTGGCTGCCCTATGTCCTCGATAGCCTCACGAATTCCATCTTTGAGGTCTTAAATCGACGCTGGGCTATTATTGGCGTAAAACTTCCCTTTCACGTGGCCCCAAAGGAAGAAGTCGCGAATTGTTAACCCACAAGATCTCGGTGGCCAATAACGGTGATCACCTCTTCAAGAGATAACACGGTCCGGAAACTTTTCCCACAAAAAATCAATGGTTTCGTTGCTTGTGTACTATCCAATTGCGGCCATAAAAAAACATCCATTCACCGTAACTGTTACTCTAGCCTTATTTTCGAAAAAGTAACGTCCAATGACTCCGCCGGACTATGAACTGCACCAAACAGTCACACGTTGAGGATAGAGAGGCTTTTCAACAATAACTCTTGGGATTTCCGAGACCCATATGCGACAATTTTGCTTATTGACGAACCCACCGAGGTGGAAATGGCCTCATCACTCAAGATGATTGTTCGATGGAATTCCGGATCATTTCCATGCATTTCAACGACCCAATCAGCAAAGACACGACGTTGTTCATGATCGGCCGGCTTGAGATCTTGTGTTAACTGAACTTTATAAGCCTTAAGACCCAAAGCTTTATGCAAAATACGGTGTAATGACGTTTGTGGAATGCCTTATTCCAAAGAACGACGAGGAATAGACAAACCTGGATTTTCTTCAACACTTTCGGTTACAGCAGCAATATTCTCGGCTGTTCTTGAGCGACGTGCCGGATTTTATTCTTCACATCACTAACTTGTTCTAAAAGCTCAAAATTTTCCACCAATGTCTTTATTGCGGTCCGACGAGGTGTTCACGACGACCCAAAAATATTTACGAATCGTCTCTGCCGAATTTTCATCATTTTTGTAGTGAATTTTAATAATTTCATTGCGTTCTTGAAGCTTGTATCGTTCCATTTTTATTAATGGCGTAGTTTCTACTTGTCAAATGTCAAAAATGACGGCTTCAAACGTGACATCTACCGAAATAGCGGGCTATTCAAAATAACACCTCTTATTGGAAAACCCTTTATTCGTTCAATATATGGACCAGTAAGTTTATCCGGCAATTACTACTCAGGTGTATTATTTGTCGATAAATTATTTTGTCTACGAGAGGCCTAATAAGAATGACTGGAAATAAATTCCGAAAACTGCTTGGCTTTCGGTATTCCTGGCCTCTAGCAATGTTTATGGCCTCAACCATAGAATTCATTCCAATAATTCACCTTTTAATCACACAGGATTATGTCCATAAATCATAACTATAATTACTGAAGAATTTCAGTATTTTTCATCTCATTCGAAAACTATCCAAAATAAATAATCAGTGTAAGACTGCCATTAATTTTTCATTTAGCATCGTATACTGTGAATTATATAATATATATAATTATATAATTATGAATATCCCGAAATATTTCAATTTTAAGTGCCACATTTTCGGAAACCTTACGATTTATCAGAATACTGAATAAACCACATGAATGCATGGATTCTCTACTATGAAACTGCTGAGTTTGAATCTGTTCGCACAGAAAATAATCGAGATATTGCATTTCCAAACTGGCAATGCAGATGTCAAAAATTTCAAAAATTTATGCACAACTTGGCAACAGTGCATGGCAGAGAATTCTTTTTAGTAGGTTAATTCGAATTTGGTATTGAATCGATACATAAATAAAAATATAGGTAGTTGCATTTGAAATAAGAAAGTAGATTGGCGTTTTAGATAGACGTAGCAACACCGTCGACTCGAAAATATTTTAGGCGAAGAGTTCCTTCATCCTCGCGGCTTGACCTAAAATTTCAGATGTATAGTCCGTTCACGAAAGGTTGAGCCGTCGGTTGGCCATGATAATTTGACATATTCCACTGTGTATATTAAAATTTTAGGTTATGATGTTTATTTTCTTGTCATATTTATACGCAATGTTGTCAATATTGCATAGAGTTGTCTGATAACTCGCAAGCTCGTCGGACGAGGCCGGGTACATTCGGCAACATTGAATTTATTTTACGTTATGACAGCAAATACTACCAACTTCAGATAAATAGAGAAACGCCTACTATGTGCTCAACCTTTCGTGAACGGAGTATAAATATCCATTATTTCTCCGAAAACGTCTAATAGGCCAACTTTTTTTCATATTTTATGGTCTTCTATCGCGTGGCACTATGCATGGTACTTTTTTCTTGACACCCTGTAGATATTTAAATACAACTCTCCTCAATCCAAAGCTTGAAATCGTTTCATCTCACAATAATAACCCACTTTCAACGTCCATATTTCCATAAGACCAAGGACCCCATCTGAGACTTATCCACAATGTTTACACAACGTCTAAAATGATATTACATTACCGCATCGAATCAACGTAGAGTAATGTAATCGATCTTTTCGAATAATATGAAATGAATATCCGATAACTTATCGCTGAACGAACGACTGCTACAACTTGGATTTGGTTTTCTAATGTTTAGTACCATGTGCTACGCTGGGAGACAGAGTGATTACTGGCAGTGATTTGATTACCGAGAAATGCGCGATTGTTTTCGAGAACGAGTGCTGTAATGTGCTTGATGAAATGATAACGGACGACCATGACGTCCTACGACAGATTGCCCGATAGGTTAAGGGCCGAACTTGAGGTGAGAAGGAGATTGGTTGGTTTTTAAGCGGATTGTAGAATGTACTGTAAAGTTTTTAGGGGTTGAACAAAATTATTTTGTGCTTCATATCCAATATACTTACACAACTACTTAACACACATATTCATCTACATAACTAACACTTATTTATTAACAATAACGAACACCAACTTATTTACACACTTAAAGATCTATATTCACTTTGAACAGTTCGGTTTAAATCGCTCTACTGATTTCAAACTGACTGTGAAGTGCGAGTCCAACGCGCGCTTCTTTATATGCGATCACGGTCCTGTTTCAGAAATACCTAGACTATTCGAGAAAGTTCCAGCACGTCCTTCTTAAAGCAGGTCCTAGACAATGCGTGTATTTGACGAATGTTCGGCATTGGTGGTGCTTCGCGTAGTGTGTGGGAGTTCAACTTCGGGTATCATTTGGCATTCGCCTGCTATCCGAAGTCTTGTCGGTACGGACTGCACGAACCAAAGGAAGACGAAGTACATTCGCGCTCATTCGTGTTAGCTCCCAGACAATGTGTTTATCTACGCGTACTATATGGGTTATTCTGTCTTCAGTCCGAGTCGTGCGACGTGATTTCACGGTGTTTTTAGGTATTATTTGTTTAGCCATCATGGAATGGTCTAATAAATTAATAATGGAGTTCTCTTTTCAATTATCGAGAGTAATTCCGAATAATTTTTGATTTCTGACACAGCAATGAGATCAAGTTACAAATAGGTGTTGTGATTTTTATTGTAATTGTAAATGATTATTGTCTGATTTGTCTAGTTTCTGAACATATTTTCCTATAGCTCCAAAGTTTTTAAAATAGATAAATATGACATAACGGTACAGAGCATCTGCCACAGAATATAATGCTCTGTTCTACTTTTATAGATTATGAGATTTCAAAGATCACTATTTTCGGAAATATGCTCATCTTTTAACGATACTTTCACCCTTTTCGTAGCTCTTCAGTAAAATCTCAATTAAATAATTAGATGCAGAGGCACTGAATGCAAAGGAAACGAGGAATGCAATATCCCTTACTGGTCGTTCAATACGGCGATAGTTGTACCGAAAGATCCTAATTAATTAATTACACGAAAAAGAAACGAGAAAGCAATATCTCCCCCTGCCCATTTATAACTACGATAGCTATATCGAAAATTTTTAATAAAATAATTAAGGTTTTAATGAATAAATGAAAACAGAAGAGTAAAAGTGTTAGAATTTTTCAATCTATCGGTTGTCAGATCAGGAAACTCAACATAAAACATAAAAATATATAAAAAACATAAAACTCTATGGATAAAATCGCTTTGCTCCGTCGAAATAGACCGAGCGAAAAGATCGACGTCCGATCGCTCAGATGTCTACGCCCCTTAATCCGGAAGTTGGTCGACAATTGTCGAATCGCGAATACTACATTTTTCAAGAATCACCCCCCAGATTGATCCGACACGTCTGATGTCGATGCCGAACGCCCCTTCTACTGACTGCTCTCCGCTACTGTTCTATACTGAGGCCGTTTGGCGAACGTTTGTCAACAGAGAAACGAATGTCGAACATTTCGCGATTGCCGCAGTGTCTGGGAGGGTACCCGAAGACGAACTACGAAGGCACATTCGCCGAATGCACGCATTGTCTGGGACCGGCTTAAGACAAGGCCGGGTGCCTCAACCGGCAACGCCGCAAAGGATGAGCTTTGGGAGGTATACCGCATGCACGAGCCGATATTTAATGTGTTTTCCGATGAATATCTGAAAAAAGGGTGGAACTATCCTATGTCAATAAATTGAATAAAAATGGAAAAATTGGAACTAAAGCGAATTGGTTGGTGGTTTAATCAATAATTTATTGTGCAGCAAAAACCACATGAAGGTGTCTCTCGCCAAAAAACTTGAACTCAAATATTACTCTCAAAATGAAATTAACTCAAATTAAATTCTCTGAGATTATTCCTACTACTTCTACCTATGTGATAATCATTCTACGTATTCTTCACGTAATTATTGAGAAATGTTTGGAAAACTGGAACAAAGCGAATTTAGAACCACAAGTACAATTTTCTGTGAATTTCGAATAGGTACCTAATAAAAGTCCAATCCAATGCTATGAATAGTCAGTTCACATGAAATTGATTTTTGTTCGGAACTCTTCAAAAAAATGTGATCCTTGATCGAGATATTTCAATACATTTTTATTTTGCATAAGAGATACATCTAACATAATATAAATTTCTATATTTTAGTAGAGTTATAACATTACTCGTATTGGTTCTCAATACTCTACGCTCGGTGGCCCACGACAATTATACATTAAAAAGGGATAATCATGCATAAGAACGGATCATTATTCTTTCTAATATGAAATAAATATCCGATAACTTATCACTGAACGAACGACTGCTACAACTTGGATTTGGTTTTCTAATGTTTAGTACCATGTGCTACGCTGGGAGACAGAGTGATTACTGGCAGTGATTTGATTACCGAGAAATGCGCGATTGTTTTCGAGAACGAGTGCTGTAATGTGCTTGATGAAATGATAACGGACGACCATGACGTCCTACGACAGATTGCCCGATAGGTTAAGGGCCGAACTTGAGGTGAGAAGGAGATTGGTTGGTTTTTAAGCGGATTGTAGAATGTACTGTAAAGTTTTTCGGGGTTAAACAAATTTCTTTTGTGCTTTTTGTCCAATTTGATCACACAACTACTTAACTTAATATTTATCTACAATAACTTGCACTTATTTATTAACAATAACCAACACTAACTTATTTACATACTCGAAGATTTATATTCACTTTAAACATTAACTGACTGTAAGTCCAACGAGCGTCTTTATATGTGATGACGCTCCTGTTCCAGAAATACCTAGACTATTCTTGAGAGTTCCAACACGGCCTTCTTAAGACATGACAAGCTTTGGGAGGTATACCACTTGCACAAGAGATCCGATATTTAATGTGTTTTACGATGAATATCTGATAAAAGGGTGGAGGTGTGGAATGCCCTACGCAGTCGATAAATTGAATATAAATGGAAAAAATTGGAACTAACGCGAATTGGTTGATTAATTAATCAATTTATTGTGCAGCAAAAACCGCGCGGAAGTGTCTCTTGCCAAAAAACTTTAACTCAAGTATTACTCTCAAAATGAAATTAACTCAAATAAAATTCTCTGAGATTATTCCTACTACTTCTACTAAAGGTTGGCGCTCACTTGGACGAGACGAGACGAAGCGAAGAGTTGTTTTACGCAGGCACGATTTGCACTGAATCAAACGATTCTGATCTTCGCTTCGCGCCTCCCAAGTGAGCGTCTACCCATTTGATTCAGTGCAATCGTGCCTGCGGAAAACAACTCTTCGCTTCGTCTCGTCCAAGTGAGCGTCAACCTTAAGCCTCTAAAAAGGGGAGTATACCAGACAGCCATGCTGGGTCCAACCACAGACTCGAAAATTACAGAACAATTCGAATGAAATGAAATGTGTAATCGAATAAGTGAAGTCTGTAATCAAATGTAATAATTTATTTTTTATGTTGGTGCATAACCCCGATAGATGGCGATGAAAATTTGCGAGTGATCTGTAATTTTCGAGTCTATGGTTAGACCCAGTCAGCCTGTCTGGCATACCTATCTTTCTAGTGCTCTACTTCTACCTATGTTATAATCATTCTACGTATTCTTCACGTAATTATTGAGAAATGTTTGGAAAACTGGAACAAAGCGAATTTAGAATGAACTTCGAATTCGAGCCACAAGTACAATTTTCTGTGAATTTCGAATAGGTACCTAATTAAAGTCCAATCCAATGCTATGAATAGTCAGTTCACATGAAATTGATTTTTGTTCGGAACTCTTCAAAAAAATGTGATCCTTGATCGAGATATTTCAATACATTTTTATTTTGCATAAGAGATACATCTGACATAATACAAATTTCTATATTTTAGTAGAGTTATAACATTACTCGTATTGGTTCTCAATACTCTACGTTCGGTGGCCCATGACAATCATACATTAAAAAAGGGCTAATCATGCATTAGAACGGATCATTATTCTTTCTAATATGAAATAAATATCCGATAACTTATCGCTGAACGAACGACTGCTACAACTTGGATTTGGTTTTCTAATGTTTAGTACCATGTGCTACGCTGGGAGACGGAGTGATTACTGGCAGTAAATTGATTACCGAGAAATGCGCGATTGTTTTCGAGAACGAGTGCTGTTATGTGCTTGATGAAATGATAACGTACGACCATGACGTCCTACGACAGATTGCCCGATAGGTTAAGGGCCGAACTTGAGGTGAGAAGGAGATTGGTTGGTTTTTAAGCGGATTGTAGAATGTACTGTAAAGTTTTTCGGGGTTAATTAAATTTCTTTTGTGCTTTTTGTCCAATTTGATCACACAACTACTTAACTTAATATTTATCTACAATAACTCGCACCTATTTATTAACCAACACTAACTTATTTACATACTCGAAGATATACCGATTCGGAAATTCACATCGAAAACATACGATAAACAAGGCATCAGACAAATAATTCTTCCCTCCAGTTGCACAGATGAATAGGCGATATAATCAAGTGCGATAACTGAATTAATTCAACTGTCTTACTGCAATAATCTAGTCTTGTCTCTCTCTTATCGCAGTATGTTAGGGAACCCGCACTGCACGTATAGAATTTTTAATTTGTCAGGCTGCCCGTAATACTCGATTCAAGTATTTACTGTTGCCTACCATACTGAAGAATAACGCTCCTCTAAACGATAAGAGAGAGACTAGAATAAAGAAGTAAGACAACTGAATTCAGTGTGTTACAGCAAGTGATTGTCTCGACTATTCATCTGTGCAACTGGAGGGAAGAATTCTCTGTCTGATGCATTGTATATCGTATATTTCAAACCTGTATATTCACTTTGCACAGTTCGGTATAAAGCGCTCTACTGACTTCAAACTTTAACTGACTGTGAGTCCAACGCGCGTCTTTATATGTGATGACGGTCCTGTTCCAGAAATACCTAGACTATTCTAGAGAGTTCCAACACGGCCTTCTTAAGACATGACGAGCTTTGGGAGGTATACCACTTGCACAAGAGATCCGATATTTAATGTGTTTTACGATGAATATCTGATAAAAGAGTGGAGGTATGCCCTACTCAGTCGATCAATTGAATATAAATGGAAAAAATTGGAACTAACGCGAATTGGTTGATTAATTAATCAATTTATTGTGCAGCAAAAACCGCGGGGAAGTGTCTCTTGCCAAAAAACTTGAACTCAAATATTACTCTCAAAATGAAATTAACTCAAATAAAATTCTCTGAGATTATTCCTACTACTTCTACCTATGTGATAATCATTCTACGTATTCTTCACGTAATTATTGAGAAATGTTTGGAAAACTGGAATAAAGCAAATTTAGAATGAACTTCGAATTCGAGCCACAAGTACAATTTACTGTGAATTTCGAATAGGAACCTAATAAAAGTCCAATCCAATGCTATGAATAGTCAGTTCACATGAAATTGATTTTTGTTCGGAACTCTTCAAAAAAATGTGATCCTTGATCGAGATATTTCAATACATTTTTATTTTGCATAAGAGATACATCTAACATAATATAAATTTCTATATTTTAGTAGAGTTATAACATTACTCGTATATTGGTTCTCAATACTCTACGTTCGGTGGTCCATGACAATCATACATTAAAAAGGGCTAATCATGCATTAGAACGGATCATTATTCTTTCTAATATGAAATAAATATCCGATAATTTATCTCTGAACGAACGACTGCTACAACTTGGATTTTGTTTTCTAATGTTTAGTACCATGTACTACGTTGGGAGACAGAGTGATTACTGGCAGTAAATTGATTACCGAGAAATGCGCGATTGTTTTCGAGAACGAGTGCTGTTATGTGCTTGATGAAATGATAACGTACGACCACGACGTCCTACGATAGATTGCCCGACAGGTTAAGGGCCGAACTTGAGGTGAGAAAGAGATTGGTTGGTTTTTAAGCGGATTGGAGAATACACTGTAACGTTTTTCAGGGTTGAACAAATTTCTTTTGTGCTTTTTGTCCAATTTGATCACACAACTACTTAACTTAATATTTATCTACAATAACTCGCACTTATTTATTAACCAACACTAACTTATTTACATACTCGAAGATATACCGATTCGGAAATTCACATCGAAAACATACGATATACAAGCCATCAGACAGAGAATTCTTCCCTCCAGTTGCACAGATGAATAGGCGAGATAATCAAGTGCGATAACTGAATTAATTCAACTGTCTTACTGCAATAATCTAGTCTTGTCTCTCTCTTATCGCAGTATGTTAGGGAACCCGCACTGCACGTATAGAATTTATAATTTGTCAGGCTGCCCGTAATACTCGATTCAAGTATTTACTGTTGCCTACCATACTGAAGAATTACGCTCCTCTAAACGATAAGAGAGAGACAAGACTAGAATAATGAAGTAAGACAACTGAATTCAGTGTGTTACAGCAAGTGATTGTCTCGACTATTCATCTGTGCAACTGGAGGGAAGAATTCTCTGTCTGATGCATTGTATATCGTATATTTCAGATATGAATTTCCAAACCTGTATATCCACTTTAAACAGTTCGGTATAAAGCGCTCTACTGATTTCAAACTTTAACTGACTGTGAGTCCAACGCGCGTCTTTATATGTGATGATGGTCCTGTTCCAGAAATACTTAGACTATTCTAGAGAGTTCCAACACGGCCTTCTTAAGACATGACGAGCTTTGGGAGGTATACCACTTGCACGAGAGATCCGATATTCAATGTGTTTTACGATGAATATCTGAAAAAAGGGTGGAAGTATGCCGTACTCAGTCGATCAATTGAATATAAATGGAAAAAATTGGAACTACGCGAATTGAGACTACATTAAATGGAGCGGATTTTGAACCAATCAGAGAGCAGTAGGGATTTTCAAATTTGACAGACGACATCTGTTTACATTTTCGTCAGATGTCAGCTTGACTTTTGAAAACATTACGGTTTTTACCTATTTTAAACATTATTTAGAGCTTGAAATAATGGGATTCTCAATTAAAACTCAAGAAAGAGGAGATTGTTGTACGCATTTCCGTTAGATGAAATTATTTCATTTTCGATGTTGATATGAAAATGGGCAATGACTTTGCTACTTAGAGGTAAACTTTATCCCTAATTTTCATTATTGAGAATTCCTTTGACTATTGATATTATTTCAGGTTTCATCTTATTCAGCAAGCCAGGGAAAATGTGCCATCAATTAAGAGCCTGAACAATGACTCTCAAGATGAAAAGAACATGCACACGAATCAATTGATATTTTCTAACGGTCTACATAACATAGACTTCATTCAGCATCTATTATTATAATCGTTTTAATTTTATCTTGCATTTTTCAGTTAGTTTAAAAAAATCAAGATCAAATGAAGTTTCTCTACGACAGAACTACTTATTATACCAGAAAAATATTATGCCATGAATTGTGATCCATATTTCCTCCTGTTTTATTATGATTCCAACAATAATTACTAGTTTTGTCCTATATCAGTTACCTAACCCTGTTTTATTTTCTATTTGTTTCAGTGAAGTCCTTCAGCATTTGTGCAATAGTACCTTTGATCATATTCAGAAATTTTTTACTAATTAAACACATATTGTACTTCCCAACATTAATATTTTCAATAATCGAGAGCATTAAAAGATTATACCATACAAAGAATTATTGTTTACAATTGAATTATACGACTAATGAAAGCATGGTTAGTATCGAACTGAAGTTTCATGTTGAACGCAGACTCAAAATCAGGGTTAAACAATTTACACTTTTCTGAAACAATTATGCTCAACTTATTCGCTGTGGGTTGAAATGAAAATATTGTTATCGATTTCAATCCTCTTTCCGAAAAGAACATCAAAATATCTGGTACCTGTTCATCAAGATCCCAGGCCAAAATTAATAAAAGCATTGATCAGGCACTAAAGGTAATCATTCATCAAATCTTTCAATACGAATAATTGATTTCCAATATTCCTGTTCAGTTGTGAGAGTGCACATAATTGAAATACCTACATATAAGTAAAGGACAAGAAAGTGAATTTGAAAAGTGATACGGTTCTTTCTTTTTGAATAAATATTAGATAGTGGTTCAAATAATGTGTTTATTCTTCGTTTAGATACATCAGTTTTCTCGTTCATTCACTTCAATTAAGCCTGATAGAAATTTTATGCAGTAACACCTTCAATCGTTCACTTATTTATGAAAATAGAACTTTATGTGCTTAATTACATTCATAGTCTCTGCTAACATTATACCCAATTCAGTAAAAATTAACCACAAACAAATCCATCATCGAAACTTATTCATTTATTTTCTTAACTTCTTAATCAATTATTCATTTATCTTGTAAGATCAGCACATGATTAGATATCACAAGTTAACTACTAACTAAATACTTGTATTCTGGGCAAAGAGTAAGAATTCAATTTACACTAGATTATACTTTTACACATACTGAAAAAAAACTTGACATATCAAATGCTTCTTATAATAACACAACGATTTATTCACATCCAACTTGAATAATGATAAGATTGACCGAGTCAAATGACCATTGACCGAAGTTCTTCAGCCCTCATCGAACTATTTTCTCTATTTGTGAATCATGTAGACATAAGTCCATCAATTGAATTTTGTCTTGATACATTGATTTCTCTCCTTCTTTATTGATAATTGGAATATAAGAATACATTTTCAAACCAATTTGATGGCTCAAACAAGTTTCAAAGTACATCATTCCATTATATTCGTATTGATGGCACATTTTTCCTGGCATACTGGACAAATAAGATGAAATCTGAAAATCAAATGAATACTTGAAAATATTATCAATAATGGATATTAGGGATAAAGTTACCTTCGAACAGTAAAGTCATCATTGCCCAGTTTCATTATGTTCATACCATCATCGAAAATGAAATAATTCCAATTTCCAGCTAACACAAATGCGTACAACAATCTCCTCTTACTTGAGTTATAATTGAGAATCCCATAAATTCAAGCTCCAAAATCCAAATAACGTTTAAAATAAGTAAAATCCGGAATGTTGTCAAATGTCAAGATGACATCTGACGAAAATGTAAACAGATTTCGTCTGTCAAATTTAAAAATCCCTACTGCTCTCTGATTGGTTCAAAATCCGCTCCTTTTAATGTAGTCTCGCGAATTGGTTGATTAATTAATCAATTTATTGTGCAATAAAAACCGCGGGGAAGTGTCTTTTGCCAAAAAACTTGAACTCAAATATTACTCTCAAAATGAAATTAACTCAAATAAAATTCTATGAGATTATCCCTACTACTTCTACTAAAGATTGGCGCTCACTTGGACGAGACGAGACGAAGCGAAGAGTTGTTTTACGCAGGCACGATTTGCACTGAATCAAACGATTCTGATCTTCGCTTCGCGCCTCCCAAGTCCCAAGTCGAAATTACTTTTTTCCCCGGGAAAAAAGTACTCACTTTTCTGCCGGATTAATTTCGTGAAAAGTTATATTTCTTTCCATCGTCATTTTTCTAGTCACAGAAAAGAATTATGTATTATACAAGGGAAAAAGTACTAGATTTTAGATCGAGGTTATGTTGTCTTCCAACGAGAAGCGGAGGGTGACAAAAACCGAGAGTTATTTTTTTTAAAACTATACAGGGTGATTTTTTTAAGTGTTTCATTAGACGTTTCCGAGGAAGGAATTGTAATACAGATTCAAGATTTTGGATTTTCGTTTTAGAGTAAATGAACTTTAATTGTAAAATATTTTCAAGAGAAATCTACTTCCGGTTTCACCGGAAACGAATGTAACTTCGTTATTTCAAATGCAACACCCTGTATATTTATACATATTCGAATTCTTCGTTCAATTCTACACTGATTTGATGTATGATATGTGCAACCACTCAAGCGGTTCTTGAATTATAGCCTGATTATCAAATTTTTTGAAAAAAAGGTTGTCACAAATTATGGTCCATATCTTCAAAATCCCTCATTACAAAAATTTCTTTTTGCAAAAGTGGAACAAAAGAAAGTACGATGATGCTGTTTCTTGTATAACTTATGAGGAAATATTATACAGGGTGTCTGAAAAAGGGCCTCAAAGGGAGCCTCAATAAAACTATGAAATCTCACTTTTTTCAAATGGCAACCCTATAATTTTGTAATTCCAATCGATTGCTTGTCAAAAACCAGTTATAGTGTCCCGAACGTTTCATGCCTCTAAAATCAGTATTTTGGCCGTTATTCAATAAAATTCGAATTTCACGATTAAAGACAGGTTTCGCACAGTTTATAAGCTTGCATTTTTGAAGTAGGCTATGTTAGGAACTGTCATTCTTACTTTTTCTTACAGATCAAGCACTAAGCATAACATGCAATAATAATTTCACTGGAATGGTATATCAAGGGTATGTTTTTTATTTGCGGCAAATAAAACAAATTCGTAGAACAGGTAATTAGAAATTCAACGAACGAAATTCACATTTACTGACTTTAACGGAATCAAAGTTCAGGAGGTATCAAAACAATTTTCTCCGTACTGGAAGCCTTAGCCCTAAACGGACACGAGAGAATACAGTAATAGATAATGAATGATCTGTTACTGTATTCACACGATTCCGTTTTAGGTTAATGCTTCCACTACGGAGAAAATTGTTTTGATACTTCCTGAACTTCGATTTTGTTAAAGGTGGTAAATGTGGATTTCTTTCGTTAAAAATTCTGACTGCCCTTTCTAATATTTTGTTACATTCACCATAAATGAAGGACATATTCAATACATCACTGTTACTGTAATTCATATTTTGCATAGTGCCCGATGGATCAAAAAAGTATAAATGACAGTTCTCTAAAATGCATTATAAATCAACAGAAACAGCCTTCTTGAAAATTTCTATCCTAATAAATGCATGGTTAGACTAAGAAACCTTGATTCAATCCTGAAATTCGAATTTTATTCAATAACGGCAAAACTGCTGATTTTAGAGGCATGAAATGTTCGGGACACCCTAACTAGTTTTTGACGAGCCATCGATTGGAATTAAAAATTATAGGGTTGCCATTTGAAAAAAGTGAGATTTCATAGTTTTATTGAGGCTCCCTTTGAGGCCCTTTTTCAGACACCCTGTATAATATTTCCTCATAATGTATACAAGAAACAGCATCATCGTACTTTCTTTTGTTCCACTTTTCCAAAAAGAAATTCTTGTAATGAGGGATTTTGAAGATATGGACCATAATTTGTGACAACCTTTTTTTCAAAAAAATTGATAATCAGGCTATAATTCAAGAACCGCTTGAGTGGTTGCACATATCATACATCAAATCAGTGTAGAATTGAACGAAGAATTCGAATATGTATAAATATACAAGGTGTTGCATTTGAAATAACGAAGTTACATTCGTTTCCGGTGAAACCGGAAGTAGATTCCTCTTGAAAATATTTTACAATTAAAGTTCATGTACTCTAAAACGAAACTCCAAAATCTTGAATCTGTATTACAATTCCTTCCTCGAAAACGTCTAATGAAACACTTAAAAAATCACCCTGTATATAAAATCATTGATACGAAATGTTTATTTTCTCTTTAACTGATTGAAAAAATTAAGTATTAATCTAATTCTTTCATTCTGGTGATTTCAGAAAAAAATACTTTTCCTACGACAATATCGAAAAATTTCCAGTAATATGTTCTGGAAAGTTGCATTTTTTATTACCTTGCTGCATACCGCTTACCTGTATAAGCTTCAAATCAGACTAATTTATATTCACTTTATTCTGAATATACTTTTGCCGGGGCGGTAAAATCTCTGGCGCTGTCCCTGGTTATTTTTGTGTATGGTCAGCCACAAGGCCGTAGCTAGAAAAAAATTTCGGGGTGTCCACCGTATGACAGAATGACAATTTTTCTAGTCCTGTACTTCAGAAAAAATTCGGGTCCAATGGGGTCCGGACCTTCCCCTTCGCTACGGCCTTGGTCAGACATGAAACATTTGTAAGAATCGTGTTTTGGTCATGATCATGTTTTAATTGGGAATTTTTCAATGAAATCTTCGTAGTTCTTCATCCAGGAATACAATTAAATATAAATAATTGATAAGAAATGCTTATTTTCTCTTTAACCGATTAAAAAAAAACAAAGCAAGTAGTAATCGAAAGTTCAATGTTTGCATATCATATATCCCTCAAAGGAATTATTCCACAGTTTTCCAATTCTATCAGATATTTTAATTTCTTCGGAAGAAGGGTTCCTCAATATTTTGTTGTATTTACATAATAAAATACCTATCCTTCAGACGATTTGAATTCACATTCACAGTTGTACAAAATACATGAATGTTGTTCGTTTTGTATATAAATTTCGTTTTTCCAGATCTCAATCGAGAAAATTCTAACCAACACTCTCATGAGCCATTTAAAACAAACTCATTTCACACAAATTCAAAAATAACTGTGTATTTCCCCATTGACAAAATTCGAGTACAAAATTGGAAATACAGCGCGCCGAACTTCCCGGCCACATGCCCCAAAGATCTTCCTGGCGACCAACGACTTGCCGCCTCGCTGATCCTCGCTTCGCGTCTCCTAGGTGCGTGTCTACCCATTTATTTCAATGCAAAAGATCCCAGCGGAAAACGACGCGTTCCTTCCGACCGCTTCGCTTCGTCCAAGTGCGCGTCTAATCTGCTTCGCGCCTAACGATTCTGATCTTCGCTTCGCGCCTCCAAAGTGAGCGTCTACCCATTTGATTCAGTGCAAATCGTGCCTGAGGAAAACAACTCTTCGCTTAGTCTCGTCTCGTCTCGTCCAAGTGAGCGTCAACCTTAACTGACTGTGAGTCCAACGCGCGCTTCTTTATGTGATCACGGTCCTGTTCCAGAAATACCTAGACTATTCTAGAGAGTTCCAGCACGGCCTTCTTAAGACATGACGAGCTTTGGGAGGAATATCTGATAAAAGGGTGGAAGGGGAAGTGTCTCTCGCCAAAAAACTTGAACTCAAATCTAACTCTCAAAATGAAATTAACTCAAATAAAATTCGCTGAGATTATTACTACTACTTCTACCTATGTGATTATCATTCTTCGTATTCTTCACGTAATTATTGAGAAATGTTTCGAAAACTGGAACAAAGCGAATTTAGAATGAACTTCGTATTCAAACCCCAAGCGACAACGCCGCAAAAGACACGAGTGATCCGATATAATGTGTTTTCCGATGAATATCTGAAATGTCCTATGGAAAAATTTGGAAGTAAAGCGAATTGGTTGATGGTTTAACAATTTTTTGTGCAAGTCCAATCCAATGCTATGAATAGTCAGTTCACATGAAATTGATTTTTGTCGAACTCTTCAAAAAAATGGGCCATTATATTCGAATATGGAATGACAATGATCCTTGATCGAGATATTACAATACATTTTTATTTTGGCGATTTTGGTGATTTGATTACCGAGAAATGCGCAATTTTTTCTAGAACGAGTGCTGCAATGTGCTTGATGAAATGATAACGGACGACCATGACGTCCTACGATAGATTGCCCGATAGGTTAAGGGCCGAACTTGAGGTGAGAAGGAGATTGGTTGGTTTTAAAGCTGTAACGTTATTATTTTGAACTTGTCATAAAATGTAGTTTTGCCATCTTTTTCCAGAAATTATTAGTTCATTTTCTAAATTTCCTTATTGTTGTGATTATTCACTTCGTTTACCTACCTATTCGAATTGTTTTCCCTCAGAAGACGGTTTGTTTATTATTTGAAAATTGTGAGGTTAATGTTTGTTGTCATATTTGTTGGTTAGTTGGAATTGTTTGGCCTCAGTAAAGTACTTCGGAAAATCGTGGAGGAATTATAGAAATGGATTTATAGAGACCCTCCTCTGTTATAAACTGCGTAAATTATTAGTAACGTAACGATTCCTTTATATTTTGGTTTTGATGTGTTTTTCTTCTTCTTCGCTATGACAACCAGGACAACTGATAGGCTCTGTGAACTTTGAGTGTCCGGAAATTTCTGTGCGTCTATCAAAGCCGACATTTTGGTGTGATACGAAAATCTTGTTGAAAGTAGACACATTTTTCGAAGATAAATTTTGAATCTAGATTCATCCTCGTTGTGAGGGATTATAACTTCGAGTGTCATTATTCCCTGGAGAGTATTTTGGAATATTTTGGGAAAAATACGTTTCATACGTGATCATAAACTTTTCCACAGGAAATTCGTTAGGTATGCATACATTTTCTACCTTGAACCAGTTGTCTTACCATCTTCTTTATAGGTTGTTGTGTAGCGAATATTATTGGAATTATTTCGAACAAATTCTCGACTGAATTGGAGGTTGAACCTATCTCCCTCGAACAACAGAGGTAACTAAGATATCCTTTTATAGCTTATGAACCGTTTCTTATAGTATTTTGTTAGGGTCCACGTACTGGGGTATTTCCACCCACCAGGGTTATCCACGTACTGGGGTATTTCCATCCACTCTGTCAGTTATTCTACGTGCCTGGCGTTATGTCATTCCATAGCCGCGTGAGGTATTTTGGAATGTTAAGACTTAGGTACTAACGAAGCTGTCAGTTAGAGGTATCGATTGGCATCCACTCTGTCAGTTATTCCACGTGCCTGGCATTTATGTCATTCCATAGCCGCGTGAGGTATTTTGGAATGTTAAGACTTAGGTACTAACGAAGCTGTCAGTTCGAGGTGCCCACGATTTTGTGAAGGTAACCAGTGTGTAGCACTGGCTTTAATATTGTAAATTGTTGGTTTTTCTATTTTGATAATTTGTGATATTGTTTTGTAAGGTAATGTTATATACGTATACGTATACGTTATATCGTATAGTTGTGAGCAATTATAATGAGGTGCACTTCATAAGTTGCGTTGGGTACCAACCAGGGTGCTCGTGTATCCCTTCAGGATTTTGTGATAAGATAATTGATCGGTGTTCCCTTCAGGAACCATTGTTTATATAAAGTAGTTGTTGATTAGGTCGGTTGCTATTGTTAGCTCAGATGATTCGTTTTCATATAATGTAGTGTATTAGTAAGTTTTCCTTATGACTACCCCTTGGGGGAGATCATTTTTGTGCTTAGATTATTTGGTGTTTTCCTTCTGACTACCCCTTGGGGAAAAATATTTATCCGTATTGTATCAACCACTGCACATACATTTTTGTTTTGTTGATAAATTGTTGTGACTTGGATTTTGAGGGATTTTAATTAACTGTTACTCTGGTAGAGGAGTAAGCAGCTCATTTACCTTGAGTAGGCAGGCATTACTCTACCTGGCGCCCATTACATTCTATCATATATAACTCACTCCCTTCTCCACTGAGTGTGGTCGCGAGCCTATTGCATTGAAGCCGGCTTTCCCCAAAGTCAACGTTTCAAAGCGGATTCTACTTTTCTGATTTGATGTTCGTCGTCTGTCGACTACGAATCTGCGCCCTTCTCTTTTTTCAAATATTCTTTGTTGATTCCTTTCATTTCTGGCCTCTTACGATTGTGTTGCACGTAACTGCGCCAAGTAAAAGCGGCCCCTACACGCTGAAACAATCTGCGATGCTATGCATCGACTCAAGGATTCATGAAAAGTGCCTACTTAAATCGAAACCTTTTTGCGATGCTTGAACCGACCCAATTTTCATGGAACAAAAGAACAGTCGGGTGAAGTTATAAATTACTAGGGAGTGAACTCATTATCAGAAGTAGATCGTTAAGAATAAAATGGAAACGTTTTGCCAACACCTGTTTCAATAGAAGTAGTTGGGACACTCTCTATATTATCTGAAAGAAGAAGAAAAAGAAAATGGTCTAAAAGACGGTTTATCGAAAGGAAAATTTATTCAAATGCAAAGGACCCAGCACATTTACTTAGGAAAAGCGGGCCCAGTGAATTTTCCCCATTTTACATATTATATTTATATCAACCTTAGGAACGATATATCAGGTTTTTACGAAATTCATCCGGTTTGGTCTTCAGGGCGTTCCAAAGTTGCAGCTCCCAAAAAAATTATATTTAACTGACTTGATGATAATCCTTCTAATTTTCAGGATTTTATCATTATGCCTTGGGTTCTGAATAACAAGAGAACACAGATCACCAAACAGGGTGTTTCATGAAGCTGTATAAGTAACTGAATTCTGAAGTTGACAAAATTAGCCCTAATCTTCCAATGGTTCTTTCGATGAAACATTAATAATTATGCACACATTTTCTTTTCAGTAAAAATACCCCATTGAGCGTACTTTCGAATGACATATCAACTTTTGTTTTAGCTGGTCATCCTCCGCCATAATATCATGGCTAACATGATAACAACGAAAAAGTCTAAAAATTCCGAACCTAAATTTGCTCTATTTTGAAGCTCTTCGTGATTGAATCTTAATGTAATTTTATGGAAATCATCGATTCATCTGTTACCTGTAGATGCTATGATCGAACTTACATTTTTTAGGTGGTACATACTAGAATAATTTAGTAGAGTGGGGAGCCATAGGATACAGGGTTATCCATTTTGCGGTTTCAAAAGTAAACGTGAATAAAACACATAAAAAATATTTTTTGTACAACTGTCAAAAAAACTTGACTTTTCTTCATCACTATGAATGCGTAAAATATTACTTTTTTTCACCGTTAAAAAAGTCTTTTTTCACCGTTAAAAAAAGTCTTTTTTTCACCGCTGATACCCAAAATTAGGACAACCTACAAATAATGAATATTTTAATTACAACTAATTTCACAAAATTATGATTGTATCTGTACCTTATAAAGTAAATTAGTTTCGTCATCAGCATCTCTAAGAAATTTATTTATATCATCCCACTATAACACTTTAGATTTCTTTCCTCGGTATCCGACGCTTTTGTTTTTAATAAGCGGGACCAATTTTGAAAAAGTCCTTATATGTATCACTATTTTCCTTGACATTCAATGTTTTTTCTAACATTGAGCTCCATAACGTGGAAGGTTTCAAAATTTTAGATTTTTCCTCGAAATAGCATGTGAACACATTTTCAGAAAGCTTTTTTACGTTGTTCTTGTTGCACCGTTCTCGAAATTGGTTATATGTTTTCTCATATATTAGCTTTGATTTGGCTGGTAACATATTAGATACAATTGTATTTGCTTCTTCAGCCATATCTGCGGGGGTATAACTACCACTAACATGTTCAACATTCATCTCCTTTAAAATAATTCGAAATTGAAGCAACTACGAGCAAATACTGTCAAAGATTCAAACAGTTTCAACAAACTGTTTCTATTGAGCAAAATACAACTCTATGCGACCCTAGCGGCGTTACGTAGAACTATCCCGAAACGAGTATTCCAAAACGCGGGACGGGATATGACACTCGATTGTTTGTGCCTAAGAAATGAGAATGCCTGAAGAAATGAGATTTGTATTGTGTGTTCATTATAAATTTGTCTAGTTAGTTGGTTTTTAATCTGATTTAAAGATGACTAAAGAAAATACAGTGAAGAACACTAATAGTTGCCGTGTTTATGGATGAAGCTCTAAAGAGTTCTTTCACAGGTCACTATTTTATAGGATTGTGGTTATGAAAAAATAATATTTTATCAGTTGATCACCAGTTTGCACTAGAGGAAGCATTTCAGACGTTTAGTGCAGTCAAAATCAAGAAAACAAAGAGATTAGCCAGTTTCAGGATTCATATTTGGACTTAAATATAGTACATTATAGGATGTATTTCCAATTCACTCGTTAAAGAAAACAGATGAAGATTACTCGTTAATTGACAAAATTGTTGTGATAACTTAAGTTTTTATGAATATATGCCCTGAAATCATATCACTTGGCTAAAACTTATCTGGATGTTCTTTCAAGTTGCAGTATATCTTTTGTTTTTTATATGAGACAAGTAGAAGGTAACTGCTATATTCACTATTTTATAAAAAATAGCATACACATACTTACTTTAACTCTGTATTGTAAAATTAATTATCATTTCTTATTAGATAATTAAGTTTTTGTTTATACCAGGGAATAAAATTTGTTGGTTTGTATTGAATGATAAATGCTTCACTTACGACAAAATATTAATGAATTTTTCTGATTTGTATTCAATAAAAATAGTTTTTGATGTTGTGAATAATTGAAATTAAGTTGTTTATTTTCATAAAGTCTTTCATTTCTGTAATAAAATCATCATGGAATTCAACGGCTTTCATTTCAATAACAAATATTGTCATTTTTTCTTTCTATATATTGAAGAATAAATATTATAAATATAATTTGATTCACTGCAGCAGGATTCCTTGTTTCTACTAAATAACTAATCATATCAGGATAATTTTATTTTTGAAATGAGCCAAGTTAGATGGTTAAATATCTTCCTTCTGCAGAGTGCAGTTGACAAGGGTGAATGCCCAAAACTGATATTTTTCTACTTATCGTCCTCGATGTATATGATATGAACTTAATAAATCATTTCATAGGTCCATTTTCACGATTGTTCAGTCAAAAGACTAAATAAATCAACTGAAACACTTGAGAAACACCAGAATCTCTCTTGTTTTGCTTTGACGTGCACGAAACAATACTCGTTTCGGGAACAGCTGATTCGGCGATTGCAGCGCCGCGTCGGTAATTATTTATCCCAATAGTTACGACACAAAAAGATCACTGGATTCATTTAAATATTGTACTGAAAGCATTATCTTCAATAATTATACGTATTTCAGACGATTTAAATTCACATTCACAGTTGTACAAAAAATGTTGTTTGTATTTCGTGCGTGTAAAATTCGTGTTTTCATGGCACATTCGAGTGAATTTTTAGCCTCGACCTGCGGTCTCGGCCAAAATTGACACTCTCATGTGCCATGAAAAAAACACTCATTTTACGCACTTAATACAAAAATAACTATTTCATCATGATATTTCTTTTTTATTATGAAGTTTGAACGTTGACATTTTTGTGAAACACTACATCATTTAAATGACAACCACCCAAATTGTTGCAAGCATCGATTCTTTTGAGGTAATTTTCGACCACCTTTTGACACATATTGGGCGGTATCTCAGCCATAACTTGACGAATATTGGTTTTTAACTACTCAAGAGTTGAAGGTTTATCTGCCCCACAAAAAAAAGTCAAGCAGTGTCAAATCGCATGATCTTGGTGGCCAGTTGATATCGCCGTCCACCGCCGGTTGTTCAAGCACCCATTCGACGTATCCTCGATGTTGATGTGAATGGTCGGCTGGCTTCAGTTGTTGTGTGAGCTGGATTTTATTTGGGTGTAGGTGCAGATCTTAATGCAAAATACGCCATAATGTGCCGTAAGACAGTCCTAATTCCTGA
This sequence comes from Propylea japonica, assembly GCA_013421045.1. Lineage (NCBI taxonomy): Eukaryota > Metazoa > Arthropoda > Insecta > Coleoptera > Coccinellidae > Propylea > Propylea japonica. The sequence goes on from CM024241.1 coordinate 97,797,925, forward strand.
GAATGACGAGGAATCGACAGATTCGGGTCTTCGTCAACACTTTCACTTACAGTAGCGATATTTTCAGTGGTACGAGCAAAACGATGATGCACAGGGCTTACAATATCTGTAACCAATCCAGTCTCTTCACAATTTTACCAATTGCTTGCGTAGTTGGACGATTTTGTAAACCAAAATCTGCTCTTAAAGCACGATATGTGGCTGTGGCAGAATCGCCATTTTTGTATTAGGTTTTTACAATTTTCATGCGTTGCGCGATAGTCAAGCGATCCATTTTCATAAATGTCAGACTTTCAACTAAACAAAAAAAAATTTTTTTTAAACTTCGTTTGACAGATATCGAATTCCAGCCGTATACTTTTGAAACCGCGAAATGGATAACCCGTTATTATGGACTGATAAGGCTACTTTCACAGAATCAGGTTGATTAATTTACGGAATGACCATGTGTGGTAGTGATAAAACTGTCATGCGACTATTGTTGACTTTTCCAACATTAATTAAATCTCAACGTGAGGTTGACGGTCATGGGGACGAACTTTTCGGAACAATTATACTCACCGATCACTTTAATAATAATAATAATAATAATAATAATAAAAGCCTCAGGGGCTCTGGAATGGTAAGTTCTAGAGTACGGGCTTAGCAAACCCGAGGTACCCGAGCTAAACCTGGCAGTAGGTATAAAATGCAACCCATAATGATGGTGCAATTAAGGAGTAGAAATATTGAGTCGCTGCCTGAGGATCGTCAGGGCATGTCTGGAGCTGGCGCTGGACATGACAGCATGCGGGACGTCAGTGGCAGGGCGCTGAGGAGGCGGGCCCCTGTCATACAAAACACTACAGCTCAACAGGAAGAACCAAGGAGGCAAACAACAGCAGTGCCACCCCCTACAAATAGTGCTACGCAGGATCTTCAACCAGCGTTCACTCAAGCAGGGTTACCCAGAAGACGCATGAAATGGACAAGTTGTATCAATGAAACGATCATGCGCATCTACTATAAAATAACAAACCTGGGTCAAGAACTAACTGGATACAGACAACGGTTATTCAATGAATTCAAGCGATGTTTTCCAGATCTACAAGTAACTGAACAGAGGATAGCTGACCAATATCGCGTAATCCTCAGAAACAAACTTATATCAGAAGACAGATTGCAGGAAATTAAAAATGAAGTTGTCAATGAATTAAACAACGAAGAAAACCATAATAGGGAAGAACACACAACTTCTGGAAACAGAGAGCACAACCATGGAGCAACACATGAAGAAAGAACTGAACTCCAATTACCGCTCCAAGAAGATATTCAAACGGACGACGAAACACAGAATGAACATTCATCACCTCAGGTTCATACCTCGGTAGAAACTGCCCATAAAATTTCGAACGAAGAACGACAAGCTCTAGTGGAACGTCTTGAATCAGCAATGCACAGATTATTCACCGAATACAACGGCACTGATCCACTCTCCAGACCAACACTACCTAGGATCAGATCATCCAAAAAGCTTGCAGTCATCCTCAAGATAATGAACACTGATGTCATACCAAAATTCCTTTCAATGGCAACACAACTGGAAACGATCCATCTCATCCTTTATTGTGCCGCAACAACTGTAGTGGAAGTGCTGGGCATGAAGACCAAACCAAGACAGCACTCAAATCAACCCTGTCCACAACCTCGCCTACCTCACTGGCAAAGGAGGCTGGAGGAAAAAGTTCAACGCTCTCGGCAGGACATAGGAAGGCTGACACAATATGAAAATGGAATAAGAACAATCAAGCTGAAATCGTTGGTGGAATCGATAATCTATCGAAATCGCAAGCACTCAAGCTATGAAGAAGAAAACACAACAGTAAAGCAGTGCATCGACACACTGAAACAAAAACTCAGTGTCTACTCCGAGAGATTGCGAAGATATAAAGAGAGCAACAGGAGGAAGCAAGATAACATCTCCTTTGAAAACTCGGAGAAAAATTTCTACAGACATCTGGATGAAAAACAACAGAACTCCCCAAACATCTATCCGAATAAGGATGACATGGAAAAATTCTGGACCGAACAACTGTCAACACCTACTACTTACAACAAAAATGCCGAGTGGATAAAAAACGAAGAGAAAACTCAAACCAACACCGCACAAATGTCCCTTACGGTCATCACAGAACAAGAGCTTTCGGATATTCTCAAAAAAATGCACAACTGGAAATCACCTGGACCAGACGGGCTCCACAGTTTTTGGCTGAAAAAATTCAACTGTTTGCATAGTAATTTAACTAACGCAGTTAATGAAATTCTACGAGATCCAGAGAGTATGCCCTCCTTCCTGACAGAGGGTATAACTTATCTTCTGCCAAAAAATCACCAAAGTACAGACGATCCAGCAACGTACAGGCCAGTGACATGCCTGCCAACTATGTACAAGCTCATAACATCTTGCATTACACGTCGACTATACTCCCATTGCGAACGAAATAATATAATTGCATCAGAACAGAAAGGATGCTCCAGAGGTGCAATGGGATCCAAAGAACAACTGATAATCGACTCTATAATCTGCAACCAAGCCCATAAGAAGAGGAGAAATTTGTTCACGGCTTATCTTGACTACAAGAAAGCTTTCGACTCCATGCCGCATGAATGGCTCATAAAAGTTTTAGAGATCTATAAAGTAGATCCAAGAATAGTGAGCTTTCTCAAAACAGTTATGTCAACTTGGCGAACTAACATCGAAATCAGCGGAACAGGCATAAGAACTGGCACAGTATCCATCAGGAGAGGAATTTTTCAAGGAGACTCTTTGAGTTCATTGTGGTTCTGCATGGCAATGAACCCGTTATCAACTATTTTAAAATCCTCCAGAAATGGATTCAACCTGAAAGGCAACACTAGCAATATGTTGATTAACCATCTTTTATACGTCGATGACTTAAAACTGATTGCAGCAAACAAAGACTAACTAGAGTGCCTACTACGACTAGTGGAGATGTTTTCCAAAGACGTCAGCATGAACTTTGGACTGGACAAATGTCGTTCCCTAAATATAGCAGGAGGGAAAATCCAACAGACACCTCTCATCTTATCTAACGGAGAAAAAATGAAGGCAATGCTGGCAGGTGATCTATACAAATACCTAGGTATGAAGCAATGTCAAAGAATAGACCAACGAGTGATGAAGGACGAACTAACAGCAGAGTTCACCAGAAGAATGAGAGCGTTCTGAAAACGAAACTGAACAGCAGAAATCTCACAAAAGCTGTTAACAGCTACGCTTGCTCAGTTCTCACCTACTCTTTCGGAATAGTAAAGTGGAGTAATACAGATCTCGATCGTCTCCAACGGAAAATGAGAACACTATGTACAAAGGCCAACAAGCATCATCCTAAATGCTGTGTTGAAAGAACAACAATTCCAAGAACTCAAGGCGGACAAGGCTTTGTGGACATAAAGAAAATGGCAGCTGAACAAATAAACAACTTGAGAAATTATTTTACAGATAAAGCAAACACATCGGACTTACATAAGATACTGATTGAAGCAGATTGTTCAACACCTCTATTACTAAGCGAGCACCCTCATGAAAACACCACACAGACGGATAGTGATAAAATTCAAAGATGGAGAGAAAAGCCCCTACATGGAAGACACCTGAACGAGGTCACCCAGGAACATGTCGACATTCCTGCGTCGAACTACTGGCTGACTTCTGGAAGATTGTTTCCTGAGACAGAAGGTTTCCTCCTTGCCATTCAAGATCAAGTAGTGCAAACTAAAAACTATCAGAAATATATCATGAAGGATAGGAGCCTCACCGACGATAGATGCCGCTACGGATGCCAAACATCAGAAACAATCCAACATATCACAGGAGGCTGCCAAATGTTTGCTGGAAATGAATATAAGAGTCGACATGATGCAGTTTGTAAAATACTTCATCAGGAACTAGCCACCCAACTGAAGATTCTGCAGTCCGAAACAATTCCATATTATAAGTATCAGCCTGAAGTAATACTGGAGAACAACCTTTACAGGTTATACTGGGACCGCACAGTACTTACAAATTTAACAGTTGCTAATAACAGGCCAGATATAATCCTAGTGAAGAAAAAAGAGAAGAGAGCAATACTTATAGACGTAGCCATCCCGAACAACAACAATCTACGTCAAAAATATGCTGAAAAAATATCGAAATATCGAGAGCTTGAACTTCAGATTAAAAGGCAGTGGGGAATGTCTAGTACCAGAACCATTCCCATTCTCATATCAACCACAGGAATTATTCCTAAGAGCCTCAAGTCCAACCTCAAGGAGCTAGATTTGGATGAAAACCTGTTTAAAGTAATGCAAAAAGCAGTACTTCTTGGTACTGCTAGAACGGTAAGGAAGTTTGTAGGTCACGATGGACACCAGGAACAACCATGGAGGGAAACATTGCAAAACCAACTACCACGACATCAACCGAGAGATCCAGGACCAAGCAACGAAGGACGAACAACCCAGGACCCAGGAGAAGAAGAACACCGAAGACCTCAGAGCTCAATCCCCCTGATACTTGCTATCCGGGATGAGTGAATGTTCCCCTTAGTAGGGAGTGTGATAGCCGATCGCTAGGGGGTGTGAGAAATCACACCCTTTCTACGCTAATAGGCTCAAGTCGATAATAATAATACCAGTACCAGAACCATTCCCATTCTCATATCAACCACAGGAATTATTCCTAAGAGCCTCAAGTCCAACCTCAAGGAGCTAGATTTGGATGAAAACCTGTTTAAAGTAATGCAAAAAGCAGTACTTCTTGGTACTGCTAGAACGGTAAGGAAGTTTGTAGGTCACGATGGACACCAGGAACAACCATGGAGGGAAACATTGCAAAACCAACTACCACGACATCAACCGAGAGATCCAGGACCAAGCAACGAAGGACGAACAACCCAGGACCCAGGAGAAGAAGAACACCGAAGACCTCAGAGCTCAATCCCCTGATACTTGCTATCCGGGATGAGTGAATGTTCCCCTTAGTAGGGAGTGTGATAGCCGATCGCTAGGGGTGTGAAAAATCACACCCTTTCTACGCTAATAGGCTCAAGTCGATAATAATAATATAAGTTTATTCAAGAAAGAAATCTTTACAAGGAATAATCACATTTAAAATTTAATATCATCGAACAAACAAGGTCGATAAGTGATTGAACACTTGTTTCGACAACAAAATCACATAAAAAGTTAACAGAGCACTATAGTTAATATAAATGACAAAAAACACAATAACGCAAGCAGATGTCGGTGCTACAAAGAAACCCAACGGTGCAATGATCCAGAGGCTTGAACCTCCTTATGGTAACCACAAAACGCAAGACGCTTTACCATCACAGACAAAAAGTAAAACAACAAGAATCGAAAAAACCGAACAACAGAACGGGAGAGCTCCAACCAACACATATATGCGTGAAAAAACAAAACACGAAAGTACAAATTAAAATTGTAGTATAAACGCAACAAATGTAGAAATGTATAAATATATTGTCATGTAAATAAAATAAGTATAAATAAGTAAAAATAAAAGTTGTATAGATAAAATTGAAGATCAATCAGAATAAATAAGTAAAAATATATTGTTGTATAGATAAATTACTATAAATAAGTTAAAAGAAGAAGTTGTATAGATAAAATTGTAGATTAATCAGAATAAATAAGTAAAATTAAATTGTTGTATAGTTAAAACCATCATAAATTAGTTGAAAGAAAAAGCTGTACAGATAAAATTGGAGATCAGTCAGAACGAACAAGTAAAAAGGGATAGCCGTTTAGACAAAGCCAGTATAAACAGGCATGAACAAATCCACAGACGAAATCACGTTAAGCAAAAAAATTAAGAACGTACTATGTACTTAGACAACCTTCAGTTTTCAAAGAGTCTCAGTTGACCTCGAAACCGAGTCATGTTGCGTAAATTCTTGAGATACTGCGGTAATGAATTGTACATCTTGTTACGACCTAAATGGTCGCTTTGGGTTCGATTCTATTTTTCGTGGATTAATATTTCGTTGGTAGGAGATATGGTTGATCAAAAGAACAAAATATAAGTTTCAGTTGAATATATTACCTATTTTTATACAATGGCTAAAATTTAATGAGATTATAATTATCGATAACAATTTATAATTAATACTAGGAAAACTTAACTTTGGGCAGATTACAGATGACTTCCTTTCCTTTGGTACAGCTTGAACACTCAATCCTCCGAATTGGCGAATAATGATCTGGATACCTTTCAACCCAAAAATTCCCCTATCGAACAAAATATTCTTGCTGGGACTGCTGGGAGAAACAATCACTCCGTTGATGAACAATGGTTTTCTTCTTCCGTGGATATCTATTCAGACTTTCCGAGAACACAATTAATTGAATCCGCTAATCAGCGACTTATTTCAAGACTAAATTCTTCTCAAAATATGAATATAAATTTGCTCTGCAATTCCGTTTATAAACGACTGGCTCAAACTGAAATGGCTATCAGAGACAAATTTAACAATTGTTATTTCTCTAGAAGCGAGATTTGAAAAAAAAAGAACACGATTTCGATCGTTTTCTGGTTTTATTATTCTTATCAAAATTTTTTATATAATTGAAACAAAACAATGATGTTCATTCCATCCGACACCTGGCGCTCTGGTGGCTATGCGCGTTAGTTTATCATTGGCGTACCAATACCTGGGGAAAGGGTAACACCATCCCTCCAAAAGGTGAAAATACGTAGTATTTTCAAAAGAAATACCAACAGCGCAAAATGTCGGACAAAACATCCACGAAGCTACTCCTCAATCTTGCCATCAACGGTTGAAAGTTTAAAGTCTGAACAAAATTGCCATAATATTCAGAGGTGCTCTGAATTCCATTTCACTCTGAGGTATGCCCCAACACCAACATGAACCAAAATAAGCTAAAATGAGAAAGAGGAAACTTTGAGGAAGTTAAGTCCTCAGAATTATCCATATGTTTATTCATGATCAAATTGTAAAGTTAAAAAGAAATTTGAAGCTTTACTTGTAGGTATTAATAATTTTTCAAAATTAAAATCGAAAAGTTCTGACCAGCAAACCACATCAAAGGTAAAGGCATTAACAACATTTGACAAAATTGATACCTGCTTCTGAACTATTGCTTTGAATGTTTTCATTCAATTAGTTTATAATTGAACCATAATGAACAAGTCGAAGGCCTAGAAATCATCTGTATATATGAAAAAACGGTTGCTATGTTGATTAAAATAAGTTGTTATGTTCAACTGAAACGTACACCACCCACAGAAGAATTAAAAAACAGTAATCTTCCCTAAATATCCAAAAATGTAATGTTCTAACCAGGCTCAATTTGAGTTGTGTCTGGTTTTAAATCCTTGATATGAAAATTACCCAAAACTTTTCCTTCTTCACTTTCCAGTTCATAAACGTTTGAACCTAACTTTTTACGTACTTTGTGAGGACCACTGAATTTCTTAGCTAATTTGGCAGAGAAATGTTTACCAGCATCAGAAAGTGCAAATTCTTTTTTCCAAACTAAATCGCCAACTTTAAACGAAATAGGTCTCCTTCGAAGATCATATCTACTTTTGGAATTTGAATATGCCTTTTCAATGTTTTTTCTTATATTTTGATGCAATTTATTCAGACCCTCACTTTTCCAGTTTAAGTCAATTTTTTGTTTCCGGCCGGGTTTATCTCTAAGGTAACTGAAATCTGTTCCATTTGTTATCATTTCGCGTCCGAAATTGGCGAAATACGGTGTACATTTTATTGTTTCATGCTTAGCTGTTCTCAAAGCACATCCCAAATGGGGAAGATTATAACTCCAATTTGTTTGATGTTCATCAATATAAGAACTGATCACAGTTTTCAGAACTCTATTTACCCTTTCTGTTGGGTTGTTTTGAGGGTGATAATTTGCATTCAACAAAGCTTTTACACCATACTTCTCCAAAAACTGACAAAATTCCGTACTACGACCGTATTGTGTACCATTGTCCGCTATCATAAACTCAGGAACACCGAACACAAGAAAAATTTGCTGTTCTATACTTTTTATTACATTTTGAGCCGTAGCTGTTCGAAGTGGAGTAAGGACACTAAATTTACTGAAATAGTCAGTTGTTACCAAAATGTACTTATACCCATTACTGGAAGGTAAGGGGCCAAACAAATCACTAGAAATCATCTGCCAACAGTGATACACTTCAGGTCTTTTGCCCATTTCTCCGGCTGGTGAGGAGAATAATGGTTTTAAGCTACAACAAATAGTACATTTTTGTATATAACGATACACATCGGCTTTCATACGTGGCCAGAAGTAATTCCGAAGAAGACGATTGTAAGTTTTGTATACTCCAAGATGAGCACCGGTGGTGATGTCGTCATGAAATTTCTTAATTAGGTTATTTCTTTCATGCTTCGGAATTACCTCTTTCCATTCATCTATCTCTAGCATTAATTCCTTAAAGCCGTTTGGAATATGTTTAAAAATTCTGTTTCCCACTATCCGAAATTTAAGAAAGCGTAACGGGTGTTTCTGTATATTCTCGCGCAGCTTTTCGTACCAAGGATCGTTAATATTCTGATTTACAATTTCGGGAGGGTCCCCCTCGCTAGTCCTCTGAGAGTTTGATACTTCAGAACAGAGTGAAGATATTTGCTCAGGAGCCCTAGACAAACAATCGGGTACTACATTCAGTTTACCTTTTCTATGTACTACATCAAAATCATAACTCTGTAATTTCAAGCACCATCTACCCTAGGGATCTTTTAAATTATTAATCCATTTCAGAGCATAATTATCAGTGACAACGGTAAAGTGCTGACCTTCAATGTATCCTCTTAACTTTTCAATTGCCCAAATAACTGCTAAAATTTCTAACTGCGTGGAACCAAACTTAGATTCGTTTTTCGTTAATGACCTTGAAAGATAACTAATGACATGTTCGGTACTGTCATACTTTTGATAGAGAATACAACCAAGTCCACAGGAAGAAGCATCTGTCTGAATTATAAATGGATGATCCCAATTTGGACAAGAAAGAATAGGAGGGGAAACCAAAAGTGATTTGATATTTTTTAAAGACTCTTCACATTCTGTAGTCCAATTCCATTTAACATTCTTTTTAGTTAAGTTATTTAACGGCGCAACTACTGTAGAAAAGTTAGGTACAAATCTTCGGTACCATGATAACATGCCGATAATTCTTTTCACATCCTTCGGGCACTTTGGAATTGGTAAATTTAAAATTGCGCTAATTTTCTTTGGATTAATCGACAAACCACTTCTATTTACTACGTAACCTAAGTATTCTAATTCCTCCCTGCAAAATTTACATTTTTCCCTTTTGAGAGTGAGGTTGTTTTCTTTCAATCGAGTGAAAACTTCTTTTAAAATTTTATTATGAGTTTCTAAATCTGGCCCAACAACAATTAAATCATCCAAATAAACGAAAACGTAGGGCTTTAGATCACCAAAAAGTTTGTCCACTAAACTCTGAAAAGTTTGTGTGGAACCATGCAGACCCATTGCTAGTTTTTTATATTGAAAGTGGCCACGGCCAGGCACAGTGAATGCTGTATATTTTCTTGACTTTTTGAAAGTGGGACTTGCCAAAACGCATGCAAAATATCTAGAGAGCTCATATACTTAGCATGGCCCAATGAATCAATTATTTGATGAACAAAAGGCAAGGGGTAACTAGGCTTTTCTGAGACTTTATTTAATTGTCTAAAATCTGTGACAAATCTGTAGGATCCATCTTTTTTTGCTACCATTAAAATTGGTGAAGACCATTCTGATTTACTATGTTCAATAACATCGAGTTCTAATAAATTGTCAACTGCATCATTGATTTTATTTTGCATAATGGGACTAACCCGATAATACTTTTGTCTAACTGGTTTTGCATCTTTTTTCAATTCTATAGTATGTTCTATAGCAGTGGTACTACCTAATTTTATGTCCTTAATGCTGTCAAAGTATTCTTCTATGATAGAATTAAGTTCTTCCAGTTGTTCTGAATTCAAACTAGAAGTATCTTTCAAAGAACAAGTGTTATTTAATACTATTTCATCCTCCAAATGTTCACTAGAAAAGAACCATGTGCTCTTCCGCAAGTCTGGTATGATACCCATTGTTTTCCAAAAATCAGTGCCAAGAATTAGTGTATGTCGTAATGATGGTACTATCAGAATATCAAAGATACAAGTTTTATTTTCTAAACTTATTGGCACAGAAACTTGACCAATACAAGTTAAACTTTCATTGTTGGCTACAATGCATGACAAATGATCTGTTTCTTTTAATTCTAAACCAATGTTCTTCAGAATATTCCACCCTTCTGCGTTCATAAAAATCCGGTTTGCTCCACTATCTAATAGTGAATTTATTTTTATACCAAAAATATCAACTGTGACGTATGGACACTGATTTTCATCAACTTGAGTGAGAATATATTGTAGGCAATATTCTATTTTTTTGTTTTCTGTGTCATTGGAAAATGAAAATTGATTAATCGATTTTGATTGTGAATTTGGGTCTAGACTACGATTAAGGTCTGGACCGACTAATAGTTTTTTGACCTGCTACAATTTGGACACGTCTTGAGGGTGAAACCCACTTTTTTACATTTAAAACACTTAATAATTCTTGATGGGCAATCATTGGCCAAATGGTCATAAGAGTCACATTTAAAGCATTGTTTACCAATTCTCCCAGATGGTTTTTGTCCACCACGTGAGTTATTCCTATTATAGTTATTACTGTTATAATAGTTTGTATTTGATCTTTTGGAATGGTAATTATTATGATTTGTTGAGTTTTCCGAATAACGTGAGTCTCTACTACTTGAACGATTTCTATTTCGGTTTGAATCATGTGAACGTTTGTCATTATAAGAACTTTTACCACTAGAGCAACTACTATTTGCTGACTTATCTCTCTGTCTACTAGACTTTTCCCTAGATCTGTGATGATTGTCATTATTATTGGAAAAGGAAATTGATGTTGCAGATGAAGTTGAAGGACCCATGTTAACCGAACTTGAATATTCTGATTGATTCGGTGTTAAGAGTTGCATATCTGAAAATGTCACTTCTGTACTGCTAGAATTTAAGTCTATTTTGTTGATTAATTGAATTAAATTATTTTCTGATACAATATCTTCAAGAACAATTTTTTCTTTGTATCTTTTCAATAAATTATTTCTAATTTTTCTGAAACGTTTTTCTTTAGAATATGGAGTTGGTAAATAATCCATGAGTTCTCCAATTCTGGCCAAGTAAGTGCCTATGCCTTCACTTTCCATTTGTTTGCAATTCTTTATAAGTTGTTTAACGAGTTTTTCAAAATTTACTGGTAAAAATTCATTTTTCAAACGTCCACATAAATCTTCCCAAGAAGTGATCTGAGATCTAATATGTCTGAACCATGTTTCTGCATTTCCTTCAAGAAGGAGATCAAATGAACCCAATAATTTTTCTTCAGAAACTCTACATGCTTTGCGACGGCTGTTAATCTTGCTAATGAAAATCAATACATCTATCTATACTATTTTACATGAACCTTTGAATTTGATATCCCATTTAGATATAGGCAAATAATCTAAGTCATTAATGACTAAATGCTTACATTTCGACTCTGGGTTTGGTGTAGAAATATTGTCATCGTTTGGATTGAGTGAATCATTAAAAAGAAATGAACGAAGTTCATCAAATTCTGTTTGAAGATCCTTTACTGTATTGTTCAAAGTGGAAACTAGTTCACTTTGTTCCTCAGTGGAGGGGTTTAGAAGAGAAATTCTGTTTTTAGTGTGCCAAAATGCAACATCCAAATATGAAACTAATTTTTCAGTGAAAATGCACTTAGTTTTCTTCTGCAATGTCTCTAAAATATCTTTACAAGTTTGAATCTCGGATGCAAAATCTAAAGAGACTTTCGAAGCTTTCAAATCTACTTTAGGGCCTTTTCTATCTATGTAACCTTTAAGGTGCTTTGCTAGATCAGATTTGTTTTCTTTTGACACTGTATAACCTCTGATATTCAGTTCATAAACAATCCAAGATCGTTCTAACAATTCAAAATCATATTCTGACATCTTGTTCAAAGTAGATAATAAAATTTTATTTTAATACCCAAATATAATATGGCAAGATGGAAAAGTTTAACTTTCTTACCACAATTTCTTTCGAGCAATCTAACTGTTTTCCTGTTTGCCGATGCTTATGACTAGTTGAATCCCGTCAACAAGTGGAATGATTGTCTCTCCTGCTATCACCAACAACTCCCAAAACAAATTGTCTGCTCTCAAGCCCCTCAAAATGAATGTACCTCTGATTCGAAAGGAAGTCCTCTGTCTCTGGAGTACAAATCAATCTGAAATTTCAAAGATATTAGCTGTGATGAAAAGATTACAACGTTCAACGATATCAACCGTAAAATCCAAAACCAACAAAATATTTTTCGAGAGAGAACCCGTATCGGAACCAATTTGTTACGACCTAAATGGTCGCTTTGGGTTCGATTCTATTTTTCGTGGATTAATATTTCATTGGTAGGACATATGGTTGATCAAAAGAACAAAATACAAGTTTCAGTTGAATATATTACCTATTTTTATACAATGGCTAAAATTTAATGAGATTATAATTATCGATAACAATTTATAATTAATACTAGGTAAACTTAACTTTGGGCAGATTACAGATGACTTCCTTTCCTTTGGTACAGCTTGAACACTCAATCCTCCGAATTGGCGAATAATGATCTGGATACCTTTCAACCCAAAAATTCCCCTATCGAACAAAATTATTCTTGCTGGGACTGCTGGGAGAAACAATCACTCCGTTGATGAACAATGGTTTTCTTCTTCCGTGGATATCTATTCAGACTTTCCGAGAACACAATTAATTGAATCCGCTAATCAGCGATTTATTTCAAGACTAAATTCTTCTCAAAATATGAATATAAATTTGCTCTGCAATTCCGTTTATAAACGACTGGCTCAAACTGAAATGGCTATCAGAGACAAATTTAACAATTGTTATTTCTCTAGAAGCGAGATTTGAAAAAAAAAGAACACGATTTCGATCGTTTTCTGGTTTTATTATTCTTATCAAAATTTTTTATATAATTGAAACAAAACAATGATGTTCATTCCATCCGACACCTGGCGCTCTGGTGGCTATGCGCATTAGTTTATCATTGGCGTACCAATACCTGGGGAAAGGGTAACAATCTTTGGTGCGTTATATGCGAAGCTCGTTCTGGTAAGAGACCTATTCAATTGTGGAACGATGTGGTTTCGTCTCTGTCTGGTGTCATATTCATGTGAGGGCAAGATTCGCGGGTTTCCTGACATATGATATTTCATAAGGACATTATAGGAATATAGTTGCTTGATATCAAGAACTCCGGATTCTCTGAAGAGTTCATCGGTTGGAAATCGTAACTTCTTGCCCAGGATAATTTTAAGGAAACGCCGCTGAACTATGTGTAAAGGCATAATATGAGTCTTCAGTGCTCCGCCCCACGCAGCAATGCCGTAGCGAAGATGGCTTTCCACCAGTGCGTAGTAAAGTGTAAGGAGCTGAGGGATGGGTAACATTTTTTTAAGACATCTCATCTTGTATAAAATGCATTTAAGCTTTTCTACTGTATAATTAATGTGAACGTCCCATCTTAAGTGGGAATCTATTATAACACCCAAATATTTCACTTCAGTTGCAGGCATGATAATGAATTGTTTTCCCCCAAAAAAACCTGAATCGGCTGGAAGATAGGTAATTTTGTTTTTGTGCAACTGAATGGTAGGTAGCAGGTCTTTTCTAGGTTCATTTTCAACATGTTACTCTGAAGCCATCCCTTAATCACCACAAAGTCCAACCCGACCATTCGAAACAACTCCTCCCAAGTGTCCGCCGTGTAGAAGATCGCAATATCATCAGCGAAGCCCATTATTTCACCCTTACTTTTAAGAAAAAATAAATCATTTATATATATATTGAAAAGCAAGGGCCCAAGTACGGTTCCCTGAGGCACTCCGCAGCGCACCATTAACGGTTCGCTAATAGCGTTGTTTACCCTGACTATTTGGTGTCTCCCAGATATATAGCTACGAAATAGCTCGAGACATGTACCTCTCACTCCAACCCTCTCCAGAGACCGTATCAGGTGTTCGTGACTGACGGTGTCGAAGGCTTTCGATAAATCAACAAACACTCCAAGACACGACTTACCCTCATCCAGTGAACTATAGATTCTCCCAGTTAAGTCCAAGATAGCATCCTGGGTTGATGTTCCCTCCCTGAACCCGTATTGTTTTTTTGAAAGGATATTGTATTTATCTAAATATTTCTGTAACCTACACTGTAGAAGTCTCTCAAAGATCTTCGATAAATGGGTAATCAGGGAGATTGGTCTGTAATTCCCAACTATCTGTGGATCTCCTTTTTTGAGTACCGGTACAATAACGGATTTTTTGAAGGCCGTAGGCCATATACCGTCTTCTAAACATCTATTGAATATTTTACTCAAGGGCTCGCTAATGAAGGTTTCAATTTCCCTTATAGTCTTGGCCCTAATATCATCTACCCCACAGATTTCTTTATTTTCAGTTCGTTTATTATGCTTTTAAACTCGTATGGATCGGTGGGAAGCAGAACAAAGGAGTTAGATGCTCTTGCCTTCATTATTTCAAATTTAGGTTCTCTATTTGTTTTTGCGCTATGTCTTTTATCGATATTATTGAATATTCTATTGAATTCGTTAGCCATTTCTACGTTATTCGTCAACAATTCACCCGACCCGTCTTTTATACCCTTGACATCCACTTTCCTTCTCCCATTACCACTCACCTCTCTGACTACATTCCAGAGAACTTTAGAATCCTTCCTATTCGACTCAATTTTGTTCCTATAATAATCAAACTTTGTTTTTTCGATTAGTGCCGTTAACTTGTTGCGATAGGTTTTATAGCGAATTTTCAGCTCACTATCATGAGGACTTTGGCGTACTAATTTAGCTAACTTGTTCTTTGTATTAACCGATTTCAACAAAGCACCAGTCATCCAAGGACACTTCTTAGTGTTCTTTCTCCTAATAGTTTTAACCTGCGTACACTCATTCAGTGCTGCCTGCAAGATTTCAACAAAGTATTGACAGCCGAGTCAGGACTTGGATCAGCGTATAATGAACTCCAATCTTGTTCGCTAAGCAGATTTTGAAGTTTCCTATGGTTGATGTATTTTCTATGAATCTGACATTCTCTGGCATTTGTACGATGTAGTACGATTTGAAGAATTGTGGCGAAGTGATCGGTAATATCACTCTCCAAAACCAAAGGTATCGTCTGATCCAGAATGTCGCTCTTGAATTTAACAAAAATGTGGTCTATACAAGATATTTGCTTCCCCTGTACTCTCGTAGGACAATTTACGGCGGAAATATAGCCGAATTCTCGTAAAATACTGGTATAATCGGTTGTAATCCCATTTTTCTTCAGTATATCAATGTTTAGGTCGCCAATGAATATATTGTATTCTTCAGAACCATATCTAGGGTCTTCGAAATACTGCTGAAGGCTTATATTGAATTGTCCGGGGTCGGTGTTGGGGACCTATATAGTGCATTAATAAGTATATTATCATTGTCATTCACGCGGACTATTATCCGTAGTATTCGAACATTATCCACTTGTATTACCGAGTAGTTATATTTGTATTGTGATCTTATATAGACTAATACGCCATCGTTTTGGTTGAGCGCTCCCCGCTATATAAAGTATCATATCCGCTCAGTTCATATAGGTTCTCGTCCCGCAAAATCCACGTCTCAGTCAACACGATACAATCGAAATTAACGCTAAAATCATCCAGTAGCATTTTAAATGCATCCAAATTTTTGTTCACGCTACGGATATTGTTATGAATAACTTTGAAATTCTGAAATTTATCGTTTACTGTAAGAATTTCATTGCACCCCTGGGAATCCGGTACAGAATATGTTTCAACAGCATCAACTTCAAAGTCCCTTATATATTGACTCATCCCGCACCGACTAAAAAAAACAAAAAAAAAAACAAATACAAAACAAAAACAATCGATCAGCAAAGGACACTGACGATTACAACAGAAAAAAATACTTCCTTATTTTATTGTCTAGAAGTATTTCGAGTTATCGGTCCTTCTCGTCCCGGCTGAATATCTTCCGCTGTATATTAGATCTCGGAGTAGGAGGTGGGATCTGGATTTGCGTCTCAACAGGCACAGAAGTGTTTGTTGCTCCAGCCTCCGGATGAGTAGTTGGTGTTGATGGTGCACTACTCACTCTTCGCACAGCTTCTCCCGCCTGTGCCTCAGTCTTCAGAAGGTCTTCCGTAGTGTAAGGCACACCTGCTATATATAACTTGCCGCCCTTGATATGACAGCTTTTACCGTCCTGTCTGGATAGTGCTAAATGTCGTCTGAGGATTTTTTGGTCCCTCTGTTGTTGCGGGGTTAAGTCGTTAGCAATCGAGATATTCGTGCCCTTCAACCTCGAGCAGCTCCTAAGTACCTTGTTTTTAGTGAGATAAGATACAATTCTATCTTTATGGGTCTGTTGGTAGCTTTTCCCAATGGATATATATCATTGAACTCAGACTCATCCAAATCAATATCCAGGAGAGACTTCAGTGTTTCGCCAACAAACTGACCATTCACCTCCCTATCCGTCGTGTCCAGTCCAAAACCAGTATATTATTCCTCTCACTCCTCCTCAACACTTCAACCTCCTTCTTGAGCTCTGAATTTTCTTTCTCTAATCTCAGTACTGTGCTCTTTAATTCTTCCATCCTCAACAACAGTCTGGCTTCGCCAGCCTCTATTAAATTCTTAATCTCTCTCCGTTTCTTAATATTTCTTCGTAAATTTGTTCAGCTGTAAATTTCTCCTGAGAAGTCGACATTATAACGTAACGCAAGATCCTCAGTGTATGAGCCGCTTTATTCTCTCGGAATAGGAAGTAGGAAGCAGGAAAACAGAGTCAAGAACAGGGACACACACTTCACTCCTCTGTGGCCGTCAGGGAGACTTCAGAACAGACAAACAGAAAAGGCCAGGGACAAAAAAAAGGAACTCGAATAAACAAATGAAATGAAATCAGGCGAGAATATGAACGGACATGTATGTCGATCCTTACGCCAGGGAATTCCCGCTATCAGTCTGGTCAGATGTTCCGCGACTCGATAAGATAATTAACACTCGAGGTAAATAAACAATGACTTGCCTCGATCAAAATGCGGGTGAAAATCGCCAAATACAAAAGTTTAATGTGTTATGATTAGACAATACTCACAGCGATTTACACTTCTCGCCAATTCAATTTAAATATACACACATATATATCACCAGGGCAATCAAAAGAAACTATTCGTAGCGCTCTGAAATACGTGCACACGTTGCGTAATGCTGAAGAATTTATTAGATTATAGCCGGGTTTCACAAAAACTCCAATCAGCTTGATTATTTAAATGTCATTATTTCTGTGTAATTTTCAGTTCATTTTTGACATAAACCATCGACTTAATTCAAAATCAACGATTTGATTGCCCAATCAAGCTTTATGAAACCCACGGTGAATCAAAGCAACTTGATAGACTTATTGGATGAAATGCACCTGTCTAACAGATAAAATAAAATGTCTGGTTTCAAATGAATGGCTGCCCAGCACATCATAGTCTTAATGTCGAGATCTATTCAATGAATATATTGCTTTACAACGGATTGGAAGATACGGCTAGATGATGGCCACAGAGGAGCCCCGACCTGACGTCTTTGGATTTTTATGTCTAGAATACTTTGAAAGAGAAAGTATATTTAAATCGCTTTCTGACTCTGAAGGATTTCATCGACAGAATAGAATTGTGTTGTGTAGAAATGCTTGAGAAATGCTATGAACTTTGCAGAATTGTAGATTCAGTACGAAAACGCTTGAAAGGGCGTTATAAGCTCAGTCTTTTCCCGAGAGATGCGTATAAAAAAAATCAAATGTATTGAAGAAGGTGCTTAATTTTTGGTTATTATTTTGATGCGAGACGAATTGATGATTTTTATAAAATAACATTAAAATTCGACCACTAAAGTTTAAACGTAGAGCAAATTTAAATTCGAAATTGTTGGAATTTTTCGTTGTTATCACGTTAGCCATGATATCTTGGCGGAGGATGAGCAGCTAACACAAAAGTATATATGTCATTCGAAAGTACACTAAATGAGGTAATTTATACTGGAACGAAACGTCTGCATAATAATTAATTTCATGGAAAAAACCATTGGAAAAATAGGACTAATATTGTTAACTTCAGGATCGTGATATGCACCTCCTTACCACGCCCGCAATAAGAGTTTTTTCTGCACACAGACTCTCTTATCTTGTAGCAAATTTATTGCCCTTTCTGAATATGTGGTCAAATTTGATGAGACTACCAGGAAAAAATGAATAATGATAATTTTATGGAAAAAAATTCGAAATATTTCGTGAAATCGACACCAACATTTCGAGCATATGTTATATCAAATTTTTTTGCCAATCACTCGTATAATCTTCCTTCGAAGTTTGTCCACTTTAAAAGTAGACACCCTATACAGGGTGTTTCATTGGGAAAGGGAAATACTTCACAGGTGCATAGGTGGCACCAAGACGGTTCTAGAGATACCCCATTTTTTGAGTCTCACTGTCTTCGTAGCCGAGATACAGGGTGTTTTATGAATTTTGCCCGTTTCTTCCTGAGGCCGTACCAGACGAACCACCCGGTATATTTTCTTCATATTTGGCAAATATGTTTCTAATTGGGAGCCCAAACAGATCATGGAATAACCGCCTCGAAAATCCAGGTCCGGGTTAACAAAAAATTATGAATCGTTTGAATCCTCCAAACAACACCCTGTACATCGTAATTTTGAAAATCTCTTTAATATTCGAAATCACCACTAAAAACTAAACTGAGACGTATACTTCAAATTTTCGCGCAGAAAGTTTTACTGCACAAATTTTCAAGGTAAAAATGAAGTTTTTAGGAACTTGGATACCCGAAAGTGGTTTGAAGTGACTTTAACAATGAATTATCAACAATATTGAATCCATAATTATTTAAACATTACTTCGTAATTCATTTTTACATTGGTTTTCCTTTTTATAGCCGTATACTTGAAAATCCAGGTCCGGGTTAACGAAAATTACGGATCGTTTGAATCCTAGAAACAACACCCTGTACATCGGAATTTTGAAAATCTGCTTTAAAATTCGAAAATACCACTAAAAACTGAACTGAAACGTACACTTCAAATTTTCGCGCAGATAGTTTCAATGCACAAATTTTCAACGTAAAAGTGAAGTTTTTAAGAACTAAGTTACCTGAAAATGGTTTAAGTGACTTTTAACAATGAATTATCAATAATATTGAATCCATAATTATTTCAACATTACTTTACAATTCATTTCCACATTAGTTTTCATTTATTGAGAAGTGAGGTGCATTATAACGTATAATAATTATGGATTTCAATACTTTGATAATTAATTAAAAGTCACTTCAAACCACTTTCAGGTATCCAAGTTCTTAATAATTTCACTTTCACGTTGAAAATTTGTGCATTGAAACTATCTGCGCAAAAATTTGAAGTGTACGTCTCAGTTCAGTTTTTAGTGGTTTTTTTCGAATTTTAAAACAGATTTTCAAAATTCCTATGTACTGGGTATGTTTCGAGGATTCAAACGATTCATAATTTTCGTTAACCCGGACCTGGATTTTCAAGTATACGGCTATAAAAAGGAAAACCAATGTGAAAATGAATTAAAAAGTAAAGTTGAAATAATTATGGATTCAATATTGTTGATAATTCATTGTTGAAGTCACTTCAAACCACTTTCTGGTATCCAAGTTCCTAAAAACTTCACATTTACCTCGAAAATTTGTGCAGTAAAACTTTCTGCGCGAAAATTTGAAGTATACGTCTCAGTTTAGTTTTTAGTGGTGTTTTCGAATATTAAAACAGATTTTCAAAATTCCGATGTACAGAGTGTTGTTTCAAGTATTCAAACGATTCATAATTTTTTTGTCAACCCGGACCTGGATTTTCGAGGCCGTTATTGGATGATATGTTTGGGCTATCAATTAGGAACATATATGCCAAATATGAAGAAAATATACCGGGTGGTTCGTGTGGTACGGCCTCAGGAAGGAACGGGCAAAATTCATAAAACACCCTGTATCTCGGCTATGAAGACAGTGAGACCTAATAAATGGGGTATCTCTAGAACCGTCTTGGTGCCACCTATGTACCTGTGAAGTATTTCCCTTTCCCAATGAAACACCCTGTATAAAAGAAATAAGCTAACTACTGATTCCTAGGAAGATGCAATCGCTTAAGTCTATAATCTCCAGAAGCCTTCATGATGCAATTTATACGTTCATTCGAATAATTGAACCGTAAATGAATACCATCTTTGTGTTCGGTTCATATCAGGTCAAAATTGGTAGACTATAATAACAAGCTTCAACTTTTTCATGCAGTGGATTCTTGCTACTTCGATATAAAAATATCACTTCTTTTAAATGAATAATAAAACTAATTTCCGCCTTTTTTTGGTTTCAGGAATTCATCAATTCAATAAAAATAGAAGATGATTCTCCGCATTCCTATCCAAAACCACCTAAATTTCCAGTTTTGGAAGATCCGGTGGTGGTTAGAAAGAAGACCCAGCCGAATGCTGTCAGAGCCAAAACACTCAACTATGATCTATCTGGTTTTTCTCAGTAAGTGTTCAGTTGAATTGATAGTATAGTTATAGGTTACTCATTCATAAATCGGAAATCCACACGTAGATGGCGCATGCGCTTGGTTCAACCAGGGACCTGTAACACAAACCTTACAAGTTAACAAGTCTACAAGTTACAAGTAATTTGCCTGTAACTACAAGTCCAACCCAATTCGATGTCACAATGCGAATGGCTACAATTGTAGAAATTAAATAATTTTGTACATGTGTAGCTACACATATAATGCAAATATCATAGAATTAATTATTATTTGATTCCTACTATATGACAAAACTTGTCAATATAAGTAGTATTGCGGCTCTTCTGTTTGCATTATGTCTTCAAAACAAATTGTTTTCGAACGTAAAATGCAATTTTAATTAAGATAAGAGAAAATAGACACATATTTTTCGGAACTTTCTCGGATAAACTGAGAAAGCAAGATAAAGTAGAAAAGTGGAAAGAAATGGCCAATTTGGCTCAAAGTAATTGTTAAGTACCAGCGGATAAAGATTGGACTTATGTAAAGGATACATTAGATATGGCAGAATTTGAAAAAAATTGCTATAGTCAGCAAAACTTGGAACTTGCAAGATTATTGTTATCGACATATGGTACATATTTATAGAGTAAAATTGATAATGCGAAGAAAACTGGCTCTGGTGGAATGGGGAATCTAACGGAAGTGGAAAAAATTGTACTGGAAATAATTGGGAAAGACTCTCCTGTAATATGCGGTCTTGGAGTAGCTGAGTTTTTCGAAAAACTCAAGCAACCAAGCCGTAAACTGACGTAGAGAATAATAATGCTGAAGATATTGCCAATAAAAGTGGACCAATCAGTGCTCACGAAACCCCATCTATTCCAAAGCAATTCAATGATACCTAATTCTTTTCGAAGCAAAATAATAGAATAATAATAGAAAATGCATTTTTATACAGGAAAAAGGAAGCAAGATAGAGTCAATAATTCCGATTCGGAAAAAGTTGCTCAGATAAAACAAGAAGGGCTTGCTTTGCAAGTAGAATATCTAAGGTTGAAGAACCATAAAACTGAACTGGAAATTGTAAAATTAGAACAAGAGCTCCAACTGCCCATGTCAGAGTTCACGGCATTGTTACCACAATATAAAGAAGATGAAAATGGCTGCTGCTTTTTCAATTTGTGATAGTAGTTGGGTACAATCCCTTATAAGGAACATATAATTACTCAGTTGTGATTTTTTGTTAATTTTTGCAAATACATTAAAATGTGTTGTATTTACCTAGAGTTGGAGATATGTAAAACATTATCTACACTTGTAGAAAATTCCGTGACACGATTATACAAGTGTGAACTTTATGTTACAGAAAAAGTTTACATAAGTAGAGATTTGACGTAATTACTAGTCCGTACTTGTAATTACAAGATGGTTTGTGTTATGAAACAGTTACAAGTGTAGAATATATTCTTACAATTGTAGGACTTGTAGTGCTTGTGTTACAGGCCCCAGATGTTTTTGTTCAACAGGAATGAAGGTCATCCTGGAATTTTGGACTTATAAGGCGTTTTCCGATACGCGTTAACTCGATTCCTATAACCTTGGCGTTCGTTTACCTATCCCGAACATCCAACCCGTGTTCGGAAAGTACGGTGCTTTCAACTCGATCATTGACTCAGGTTGATCTATCGTAACCCTACACGAGAGCAGAGTCGTAGAGTCACCGCATGCGCACTGCAGTTTAATTTTGTATTGAATGAGTCTTTTTATCTTTTCTTAGTAATTTCATAATATTCTATCCTCAAAAATTATGGAAAGAGAGGAGAATTTTTCTCAATGTAAAATGTGTGGTTCCATGATCCGAGTAAATAATGTGAAACAACTTCTTCATAATTTGTTATGCAGATATTTCTGCGTTAAATCTGAAGCTTTCTTCACTTATTTAACGAAGGTACTCAAAGATAACATTGAACGTGCGAGGGCACACCAGAAATTATAAGAAAGATTTCCCAGAAGCCAATCAAGCCAAGCAAACCTAGAGACAATCAGTAAATGAACAGAAACTGAAAAAATGAATTTTCTATTTCTTCAACATAGATACTCCATAACCGAATATTTGATTCGAGTGAAATTCATTTTGTGTATGAAGATTGATATACTGAATGTTCATGCGAAATTTCAGAACCATAGAATTAAATTGTTTAATTGTCAAGATTTTACATATTTCATTTTTTTAATCAAGTTCCTGAAGTTTTTCACAAAATTTTGAGTTAATAGCCTCATTGCTCCACCAATGAATGAGCGCTCAAAAGCACCTGCTCGGGGTTTTCACAATAATTTTTTAATATTTCTATTCCTTATTTGGTTCTGGGGGGGCGCTACACTTTCAGCAGAAATTTTGGTAGAGTGCATAGGGTAAAAGGTTTGGAACCCTTCTCTTAATAGTACGGTGTTATTAACCTAAAAAAAGGCTAACCTTCACATCCAAAGTAAAAGTTTTATTCCAACCCCAAATTGTTCTATACAGGGTGTTTCATTGGGAAAGGAAATATCACAGGTGCATAGGTGGCACCAAGGCGGTTCTAGAGATACCCCATTTATTGGGTCTCACTGTCTTCGTAGCCGAGATACAGGGTGTTTATGAATTTTGCCCGTTTCTTCCTGAGGCCGTACCAGACGAACCACCCTATATATTTTCTTCACATTTGGTGAATATGTTCCTAATTGAGAGCCCAAACATATCATGCAATAACCGCCTCGAAAATCCAGGTCCGGGTTAACAAAAAATTATGAATCGTTTGAATACTCGAAACAACACCCTGTACATCGGAATTTTGAAAATCTGTTTTAATATTCAAAAACACCACTAAAAACTAAACTGAGACGTATACTTCAAATTTTCGCGCAGAAAGTTTTACTGTACAAATTTTCAGGGTAAAAGTGAAGTTTTTAGGAACTTGGATACCCGAAAGTGGTTTGAAGTAAATTATCAACAATATTGAATCCATAATTATTGCAACATTACTTTGTAATTCATTTCCACATTGGTTTCCCTTTTTATAGCCGTATACTTAAAAATCCAGGTCCGGGTTAAAGAAAATTATGAATCGTTTGAATCCTCGAAACAACACCCTGTACATCGGAATTTTGAAAATCTGTTTTAAAATTCGAAAATACCACTAAAAACTGAACTGAGACGTACACTTCAAATTTCGCGCAGATAGTTTCAATGCACAAATTTTCAACGTAAAAGTGAAGTTTTTAAGAACTTGGATACCTGAAAGGGGATTGGAGTGACTTTTAAAAATGAATTATCAAAATGTTGAATATCCATAATTATTATACGTTATAATGCAACTCACTTCTCAATAAATGAAAACTGATGTGGAAATGAATTACTAAGTAATGTTGAAATAATACGGATATTCAATATTGTTGATAATTCATTGTTAAAAGTCACTTCAAACCACTTTCAGGTATCCTAGTTCTTAAAACTTCACTTTTACGTTGAAAATTTGTGCATTGAAACTATCTGCGCGAAAATTTGAAGTGTACGTATCAGTTAAGTTTTTAGTGGTATTTTCGAATTTTAAAACAGATATTCAAAATTCCGATGTACAGGGTGTTGTTTCGAGGATTCAAACGATTCATAATTTTCTTTAACCCGGACCTGGATTTTTAAGTATACGGCTATAAAAAGGGAAACCAATGTGGAAATGAATTACAAAGTAATGTTGCAATAATTATGGATTCAATATTGTTGATAATTCACTTCAAACCACTTTCGGGTATCCAAGTTCCTAAAAACTTCACTTTTACCCTGAAAATTTGTACAGTAAAACTTTGCTGCGAAAATTTGAAGTATACGTCTCAGTTAGTTTTTAGTGGTGTTTTCGGATATTAAAACAGATTTTCAAAATTCCGATGTACCGGGTGTTGTTTCGAGTATTCAAACGATTCATAATTTTTTTAACCCGGACCTGGATTTTCGAGGCGGGGTTATTGCATGATATGTTTGGGCTCTCAATTACGAACATATTTGCCAAATATGAAGAAATATACGGGTGGTTCGTCTGGTACGGCCTCAGAAGAAGAAACGGGCAAATTCATTAAACACCCTGTATCTCGGCTACGAAGACAGTGAGACCCAATAAATGGGGTATCTCTAGAACCGTCTTGGTGCCACCTATGCACCTGTGAAGTATTTCCTTCCCCAATGAAACACCCTGTATAACCCCCTTTATTGTTGGTAAAAAGTTACACCATTTCGAGCGTCGGGTTGGGGGGGGGGGAAGGGGAGAAAAAGTAGGAAATTTAGTAGTTTTTTTAGTTGTTGGAAAATGGTTGAAAACTAAGCTGTTTAGCACAAAAGAGTGTTATATACAAAAATATTCTACATGAAATTTTAAACTAAAAATGTCCTATGCATATTCCCTGTAAAATTTACGGTTCATGAGTTGCAGACGGGTGTAAAAATAAAAATGATATAATCACTACATAGTACATATAAAACAAAGTCGCTTTCTCTGTCCCTATGTCCCTTTGTATACTTGAATCTTTGAAATACGCAACGGATTTTGATGGGTTTTTTTAATAGATAGAGTGATTCAAGAGGAAAGTTTATATGTATAATAACATCCATTAAATAGTGGAGAAGTACTGTTATTTTTGAGGTTTCTTATGTGATGTCGTAAATAATCGGGTATAAAACGTATGAAAGCCAAAGCAGCGGAAGACGTGCGAGGCGAGGGCTTCGGTTTAATCGGTTGGTTAGCGTTCGTGCTCGCTTCAGGAGAAGGGGGCGTGGCCTTTTACATCTGAGTGCAGCTCAGTCGCGTTATCTGTGCCCTGTGGACCTTTGGTCGCGTGGTCGGCTCCTTACGCAGCGGAATTGAATTTCGAAACAATATTAGCACACTTTCGATATTCGGCCACATAACAATGGAACGGACATACTACTGATACGTTCGTACGATACCAATGAGTTGTCAGTTTTTATTAATGAAAATTAACCGAAATTAGTCAAAGACCAGAGACAAGCTTTTGATGAACTAAATTTATATTGCGCTTAATAACAGAGATATAACTTTCTTTCTTGACGCCCCGGAAGGCACTGGCAAAACGTTTCTTGCAAATTTGGTATTGGCAAAAGTAAGACAATCCAGGAGAAATGCCGTTGCCTCTTCAAGGAATGCCGCTACTCTGTTAAATGATGGGAAATCAGCACACTCCACCTTTAAGCTACCTCTGACAGTCTAACTAGAGCAACAGTCAGTTTGTTCCATACGTAAAAATGGGCCATTCGGGAAACTTTTACGAGAAACATCTTTAATTATAGGACGAATGCACCATGAGTCATAGAGCTCATGTTGAAGCAGTAAACCGAACGCTCAAAGACCTCAGAAAGTCTGATGCCGATGTCATCAGAGCATGCTTAAAATCATCTCACTTATGGAGTTCGGTTGTATCTCTCAATTTACGAACAAACATGAGATCCCATTTGAGCGAAAACGCCGATGACGACTTTCCCCGTAAACTACTCAATCTTAGCGAAGGAAAAATTGTCTCTTCTAACACCAACAGCAATGACGTTAATTTGACGAGACATTAGGATACATATTGCACAGGTTTGTAACATCTTATTGATGCAATATATCCCGGTCTTGAAAATTTATGGAGAGAGATTATCATATTATCTTATTTTTTTTAAAAATTATCAAAATTACGAAAAAGTTAACATTTACACCATCTGTAACTCTTGAACCGTACAATTTAGAGTGATTATGAAAAGGAGCATTCTTATTTAAAAATTAACGTAGAACATTTTTGTATATAACAATGTTTAGAATAACCGCTTAGTTTTTGAAATATTTACGAAAAACTAAAAAAACTAGTGATTTTTCAAATTCCAACCCCCCTCACCCCCAAACCCGACGCTCAAAATGGTGTAACTTTTTACCATAGAATAAGGGGACTATGTAGACCAATTTGGTGTTGGAGGAAAACTTTTACTTTGGATGTTGAGGTTTAGGTCTAATTACACCGTACTATAAGTAATTCAAATTAAACTGCAGAATTCCGTACTCCGCCACTTCATTCATACTTGCCGAAGTGTCATATATTTAGTGTGTTTTTTTTACTACTTACTAGAATGTTATTAGTCATTTGCTGACTGTATAAGGTAATCATTACTGTATATGTTAATCTTTTTTTTTTATTCTAGGGGCAAGTTGAACGAGATAAAAGGAGTATCCAAAATGTGTGATAGGTGACGAACTGTGCGCGAAAATAAATAGACAAGAGAAATTAGTGTTCGAAGATAATGAAATCCATATAATTGGCAGATCTGGACAAAATAAAGTGAGTTCTTATAATTCCTATTTATACATACAGGTTTTTCCTTTCAAGTGGCCTATCAGACGTTTTTGGAGAACTAGTGAATATTTCGTTCTGAAATTTAGGTAGAGCCTTTGGGAAGAAGGAATTCTTCGCTAAAATATTTTCAAGTCGACAGTGTTGCCACGTCTATTTCTATGTATAGATTCAATACCAAATGCACAGTATAACATACTGAAAAAAATTCCTTGCCATACACTGTTGCCAAGTTATGCCAATTTCTTGAATTTTTTGACATCTGCATTGCTAGTTTGGAAATGCAAAATCTCGATTATTTTCTGTGTAAACGGAACCAAACTTAGCATTGTCATAGTTGAAATGCCATGTGCAATGTGGTATATTAAGTATTTTGTATCGTGGGGTTCTTCGAAAATTTTGATCCGAAATTGTGGAACTAAAATTGAAATATTTCCAGATTTTCAAATGACAACCCCATATTTATTTTACAACATTCGATGCGAAATGAAAAATTAATGGCAGTCTTCTTTTACGCTAATTATTTATTTCAGATAGTTTTCGAACGAATGAAAAATACTGAAAATTTCAGTATTAGAGTCATGATTTATGGACATAATGCTTTGTGATTATAAGGTGAATTATTGGAATGAATTCTATGGTTAAGGCCAAGAACATTGAGCCAAACCCGGGATTTATTTCCAGTCATTCTTGTTTAATGCGAATAACGATCGTTGAAGGTCCTACAGGTCCTTTCAATATTTTTTTGGCATTCCTTTTGAATTCTGAAACAACCTGAATCGTGTTTGAATAACATGGGTTAACTTTTTTATGACATCCATGATCATCGAACACTTTTTATGATTTCAATCATAGAATCTACCTCAATAATTTACCTCATAATCATTGAGCCATTTCATCATAAACACGACCATAGATTATGACTTTAAATACTGAAGAATTTCAGTATTTTTCATCTCAATCGAAAACTATCCAGAATAAAGAATTAGTGTAAAAGAATACTGACATTCATCTTCCATTTCGAATCGAATGCTGTTGAATAAATATGGGGTTCCCGTTTGAAAATCTCGAAATATTTCAATTTCAAGTTCCTCATTTTCGGAACCAATAAACATAAACATAAACATTACTTTATTCTCATAATCAATGTATTACAAAGGAAAAAGAGAAAACGTCAAAGACAACAAGAAAATAACTTACAATATGATCAGAAAGGATATTCCATAAATTCCTTAATCGAATATGGTTCAATTTTCAAAATAAGCTTAGTTATTTCTGTTTTAAATTTTTTATTATCAGATAAGATGATGAAATTTCTGGGTAATAAGTTTTAAAAAGCTTTATGCACATGTATTTTGTGTTTTTCTCCGTAAGAGTCAAGGAATGCCTTGGAAAATGGTATGGAACTGTGCGCCAGGGGCCTATTGCACCAAATACTTTGCAACTTTTCACTTTGCACTTTTCACTTTTCAAATGAATTTCGTTGCACGAAACGCATTCATAATTGAAAAGTACAATGTGGAAAGTCAAGTGCAGAGTGAAAACACTTCGCAGAATGTAAATGTTGAGAGAAATCTTGTGCAACATAATTAATTTTCAATTTTGAAATTTGTCAGAATGCAAAGTGCAAAGTGAAAAGTTGTAAATATTTGGTGCAATAGGCCCCTGGTATTATTTTATTTAATAGGTCCTCAAAATATTCAGGATGTTTTCTCACAAACAAAACACACTCCAGCACGAACAGCCCTGGAAGTGTGAGCATGGAATTTTCCCTAAAACGACCCCTACATGATTCGATATAGCCTAATCCTATAATGGCTCTTAATGCAAATTTCTGCAGAATAAATAATCGGTTTAAATCGCTACAACCACCCCATACAACAAGCCCATACCTGAGAATGGAAACAAAATTTGAAAAGTAGATCGTTTTCAGGAGTTCCACGTCCACCTTTCGAGACAGTACCCTAATCATGTAGAGCACTCTATTCAATTTTTGCTGACCTGATCCACATGGTCAACCCATCTAAGATGACAGTCTAACAAAACTCCAAGAAATTTTGTAGAAGTTGACAAATGTTCGAAGAACCTCACGATGTATCAAAAACTGAATATAACACATGAATGCATGACATTCTACTACGAGACTGCTTAGTTTGGTTCCGTTCGCATAGAAAATAATCGAGATATTGTATTTCCAAACTTCCAATGCAGATGTCAAAAATTTCAAGAATTTGTGCATATCTTCGAAACAGTGCATGGGAGAGAATTTTTTGTAGGTATACTGCGAATTTATTATTGCATCGATACATAAATAAAAATAGAGGGTATTTCTTAGAAAAACTTATAGGTTTTCACTCCCAGTATCTGAAACATAAATAATTAAAAAATGTTTGATTAAGGTGAAGTGCTCCTGCGAAAATCTTTGCACTTATTTGTCAGGAGCAAATTGGTCTTGAAAAAAAATTGTTGCCTAACAGTAAAACTGAAAAATGAAACAAATTAAAAGGATATTGTAACGTTTCGGTGGCTATATCAGACACCTTCTTCAGACAAACTCTAAAATCCAACAAAATACATGTAGATTCCTTAATTTTCCTTTATAATTATCAGGCTCCGTCATGAGGATCTTTGTGTGGTTCCAGTTCATCATATGATCTCCGCTATTTGAAACATATATGATCAGCATTTGTGATCTTGTGATGTCTCTATTCCTGATGTTATCTTATGTTCCGTTTTCTTATTTCTAAAGGTCTTAATGTCTCCCCTGTATAAGATTTTCCACATATACAGGGAATATTGTAAACAGAATTTTTGATTTTGTGTCTCATTCATTGGTTTTGTTCTGGTTAGAATGGATCTCAAATCATTTTGTGTTTTGAAAACAGTTCTTATGTTGAATTTGGAACCAATTCTTCTTATTTTCTCTGATAGGCCAGTAATATAAGGAATGACGTTCAACAAATTTGGTTGTTCTTGACGGTTTTCTGTTTTCACCTGATCATCATTAGAATTTCGATTAGATATTTTTCGTTCTAAATTTGAAATTGTTCTTTCTATAAAATTTGGTGGGTATTGATTATCTAGTAGGAACTCTTTAATGAAAGAAATTTCATTATTTCTAATTTCAGGTGTAGATGAAATTAAAAAGGCCCTATCATAAAGTGTTTTTTATAATGCCTGTTTTTACATTTAATTGATGCTTGGAATAAAAATTAGGTATCTATTAGTGTCGTTTGTTTCCGAAATACACTTGTTTGATAATGATCTATAATTTCTTTATTAGAACATCTAGAGAAAGAAATTTGATTATTGTGTCTAATTCCATCGTTAGTTTAATGGTTGGTTCTTTATTATGATATAATCAAAAAACTTATTTAATTGCTCTAAAGTTTCTAAGAAATGCAGAATCCTCTCAGAATATATTTCAATCGATATCTAGAACAATAGACCTTGAGGTCGCAGTGAACGTAACCCCTTTTTAAACTATAACTAGAACTAACTATAATTCTGTTGAGCCAATCTCCTCATATGCTTCCTTACTTGAGAATGTCTACTAGAAAGCCAGTAAGGATGCGTTACTTATTCTGGACGAGCTCAAGATGTTTTTGAACATTGCAGTTTCTAAGTTCTGAAGGTTAAGTTTAAGAATGATCCTTTTTTGAAGATTCTCAAGAGTGCTCATTTTTCAGATTATTTTTTCTAATAGGTGCATTTACACCACAAATGGTTTCTGAGCCAGTAGGAAGCATGTGTGCTCCTTTTCTGGCTAGTGTGTTAGCCTCTTGAGTAACCTGGAACCAGAGTAAAGAATTCTTGTCCTCCTACTTCTTGTGTACAACAACTCCGTTAACTCCGTCTAAGGTTTCAATCAAAGCTGACTTTAATAGATATATTCATCATGTTGAATATGTTTGCAACATAATCCTGGGAGATTTTGGAATTCGCTTCATTAAAAAACAACAACTCAGTAAAATACTGCAAGAATAAGTTGGGGTAATAATTGTGCGAATAGTGGTTCAGAGATCAGCGGCATGTTCGGTGATTATTTTCGGAGCGTTTTTGTACCGGAAAGTTATGTGTTTACGGGCAATCCACGAGAAAATCAGACATCGGATAGCCTGTGTAGTATGGTTTTTCATCGTGACGAGGTTTTGAGGTCCTGGAAAATCTTGATCCTAAGAAGGGAGCTGGTCCTGATAGGTTACCGTCAATTTTCATAAAAAAAATTGTGCCATTTCTCTTTTACACCATTAACGATCATCTACAACATTTCAATGAAATTGGGTCAATTTCCGGATAAGGAAGAAGATAGCTATGGTTGTACCCATCTTCAAAGGGGGACAGAAAGATAACGTCGAAAATTATCGACCAAAAGTACAATATCATTATTGCAAAGGTCTTCGAGAAACTTGTGTATGACCATTTATTATGTTTTTTAAGAATATTATAGTTCCAGAACAGCACGGATTCTTCAAAGGTCGTTCTCTTGATACAAACCTTTTCGTCTTTACCGAGTACGTACATGATAATATGGATAGAAGAGTTCAGGTTGATACCATCTACACCGACTTCAGCAAAGCTTTCGATAAAATAAGTCATAACATATTGCTGAGCCGCTTGGCTGAGGTCGGTGTGGAAGGGAGTCTTCTCAGATGGGTTGAGTCTTATATAAAGAATCGCTCACAATTTATTTCCGTGTTGGGGTTTGTGTCAGGGTTGTACAGAATTACTTCGGGTGTACCCCAAGGCTCGCACCTTGGGCCTTTACTCTTCCTAATTTATATAAACAAGGTGGCAACCTGTTTTCATTATAGTAAGTTTTTAATGTTCGCTGACGATTTGAAATTCTATGTTTCTTGTATTTAATGATCAGGATTGCGCACATTTACAAGAAGATTTAGATCGCCTCTTTGCTTTTTGTAAACAGAATGGGTTATACCTGAATTTTTTCTAAGTGTGCATCCATGACGTTCACAAGAAACCACAATCCTGTTACCTCGAACATACTATATTGATAGCAAGCCAATTAAATCTTTGGATTGTGTCAAGGACTTGGGAGTTATCTTTGATACCAAGCTTATCTTCGATCTCCATGTGGAATCCGTGGTAAATTCATCTTCACGAATGTTGGGATATATAACTAGAAAATGTAAGACTTTCGTAACTGCCACACCAATCAGGGTCCTTTTTTAATGCTTTCGTCCGCAGTAGACTAATTTTGCCGCCATTGTGTGGAATCCAAGACAGAAATCCAACATTGATCGCATCGAGAGTATCCAGAATAGGTTCATAAGGTTTCTAGCTAACAGACCAATATGTCTTGACCGATAGAGATTATGCTGGGGCACGTGCACATTTTGTTTGATGTCGTTTGGGGCGTACGCATGGTCTCTGAGGCACTATTTTTGTATAAGATCTTGAACAATATAATTCAAGACCGGATGTCCTTGCTCGTTTGAATGTTTCCCAAAGATCCCTTAGGGCGAGTGAACTTTTTAGTGTCCCATTTGGTACACTATACATCTCCGAGTTCACCACTATGTCGAATTGCTCGAACCGGTAATGAAATTTTGTGCATGTTGACTATTTCTCGATGACCCTCCACCAGGTTAGAAATGTTCTGCAGAAAAATCTAGAGGGTTGAAATGGTTTTGTTAGAGTGAAGCTTTTTTTTTTGTAATTGTAAACTTCAATAAAGGTGTTAATTTTAAGATGTTGTTCCAATGTTGTATGGAAATCATTTATAGTTCAAATAATTTATGTAATTTCGTTTTTTCAATATGTAGATACTGTAGTGGGTTTTTAACCTGTTTGTATCTCTGGTATCAAATAAATAAATAAATAATCTAGCATAACCAAAGAACAGAACAGAACAGAACAGAACAGAAATGAACAGACTCAAATCCCTAACTTTCTTTCTGCAAAGGGTATAAAAGGAAAGAATAAAGCATTGTATAGAATAAAGCAAATTGTAGTGGCACAGATTCCAACAATATTCAAACGAGCCTCGGGCCATTTGCTTTCAGTTGGGCCCAAAACAAGCGAATTTATCGATACCCTTGAAACGCTATGAAATAGCTGGTAGTTTAACATCATCGTTAAGAATTATCGCTGTGAGAGAGCTGTAAAATCCAACGTAATAAAGTGGCCCCTCTTGGAGCGGCCTCTGCTGGGGAAAACGGTTGAAAACTCATAACTTTACGCCCGATTCATAAAGAGATCTAACGGAATACGAGCATGAAATATGATCAAGTGGCTTCCTTTGTAGCTATTTGGCCTTGCGGTCAGCACTTGGGGCCAGAAGAAAAATCAACGGCACATACACGCTCTGAATTGAAATTAGAAATCGGAATGGTAATGCTCTTCACACTTTTGTGCGCTTTTTCTTTTTGAGGGTTCGTTCTACTTAAACGAGTGCTATACCGTTTTGCCCAAATGGCTATAATTTACGAGTTTTGAGCCGAAAATAGTCTCAAACGATAGGGTTTGAGTCCTGATATCGAATACGAATTCGCCCACGGATAGAATTGAATTTGACCACGAGGTCAAATTCAATTCTATCCGGGGGCCGTCCGGCTGTCTGTTAGCACAATAACTGTCGAAAGGCACACCAAGAGACTTGAAAAATTTTCAGAACGAGTTCGTGTCCCAAATGGCTCGGTTAAGTTCATTAACCACCCAAATTGTACAGGGTGTTCCATAATATAAAATTTTTGTTCCTCAATATCTCAGAAAATACGAAACCAATCGAAATGTGAGGAAACATATGAGGAGAATTGGCTCAACAGAATTTAGTTAGTTTTAGATTGAAAGGGGTAACAGTTCACTGCGACCTCAAGGTCTGTTGTTCCCCCTTACAGAGCTGTTCTGACCACACCCTTTACAGTTCGCCTTCCAGTTCCAGAGATCTGATGAAATCCAATATCTGTGAAGGCTTCAACGAGGCTAGTTCCTCACTCTTACAAGTTTCTCGTCCACAGCGTTCTCTCTTTAGGCTCGCAATGGCAAAGCATTCCGCGACTAGGTGAATAGGGGTTTCTTCCTCCTCCCCACAGAACCCACACTTGTCAGTGTCCCATCCTTAACAGGTGCTTCCTGAGGCGACAGTGTCTTGTAAGGAAGTCAGTGAGGAGGTGTAATTGTTTCTTACCAAGATCCAAATATCTTTTGGATCTTGCTGTTTCAAAGTTCCAGAGGAACTTAGTGTAATGATCCATCCCTGGGAGATTCCGTCAGAGTTTTTCCTTCTCGGATTTCTCATTTTCCAGAATTTCCTTCTTATAGGTACATTTACTTATACCACAGAAGGGTTCTGGGCCTATGAGTGACATTCGTGCGCCCTCTTTGGCAAGTATATTAGCCTCTTCGTTTCCGAATAGCCGGGAACCCAGATTAAAAAGTCCTTATATTTCTTGCCTACCACATTGAGTTTGTTCCGGCACCCCCAGATCATCTCCGAGTCGATGACGTAGGAGCTCAGTGCTTTAATAGCAGCTTGACTATCTGAGTGTATGGCTACATCGCACTTCTGATAGTTCCTTTCTAGATTTATATAGCCATTCTTTCAATAGCTAAAATTTTCGCTTGAAAGACGCTCATACAGCGCCTAGCGACAGTGCACACTTGGTCCTGGCCCGTATATCTCAGCGTCAGCTGCTGTAGAGGTTTTGGACCATCTGTATACCATTTTACGGTATTTTCTTTGAGGTTATAGTCGGTGTATTCCCGTTCCCATTCCTCTCTTTTACTTAGCAACATCCTGGAGTTTTTCTCAGTGCTTACTTTCTGGATCATTAAATCACTAGGGAGGTTCGCAGATGAGATGTAGTTGTTCAGAAAGGACCAGGCTCTGATTCTGGCTCAACAGAAACTGACGAGTGAAGATTCTGTGGGGAAGAGTAGAAAACTTCTGTTTGCTTAGTTACAGAGTGCCTCGCCATTGCGAGTCTGCGCAAAGAATGTCTTAGACAAGGGAATTATAGGAAGAACGCTGACTAGCCACCTAGAAGCATTCTCTCAGCTCATTAGGGCTCTGGAGCTGTAGTGTAATTGCGAAAAAGGTTTGGTGGGGCACAACCCGAGTTTCATCAAGGTCACAGAGGAATATATCCATCTTAATAATCTACCATCTACAACATTGCAGTATAAGTAGTAGGAGAATTAAAAATTTGGCAAAGGCTGTTACATTTTTAGCTGTAGTACGTTTATGAATGAATGTTGTCATTGGATGCAGTGCAGAGATACATTAAATGGTCCAATCGGTAACAACTTAATGACGAATTTTTTCTTGAAGCAACACATCTAAAGTAATCGAGAATGGAAATTATTATTCGAGATACCATGACTCTCTTGCTACGTCACTGCTTCTTCCAAGGCCAACCATTCGTCTCACCGCAGAAGTCGATGATTATAATTCCGAGCTTCCACAGATTACGTAATGGCACTTAAGACCCAGCAATAGCGTATAAATATTTTATAGGCATTCCGCTACTGAGGGTCTGAAATTATGAAAAGTTTCGAGGTTTTCTGTCTTGTCTTAAAATGTGATAATTACAGAACCGAGGCACTCTTCGAAAAGTTTCAGACTTTTGATAAGTAATAAGTGCGTAGGATACAAATCAATTCTCCAAAACGCAGATGGTGGTTTGCAGGAAACCGAAAGTGAAAAATTTATATTTAGTGCCTGCTTTTCTGAAAGTTTAGAAGGGAGTGAAAATTTGATTATTTATTTATTATCATTTATATATTTTATACAGGGTGTCCCGTAAAGACCACGTCAAACGAAAAAGGAAAGTAGATCAGAATGTGCTCTATCTGATGTGAAAAAATCGTTTATATGAAAGTCTCACAGTTTTCGAGATATTTGATGTTTTATGAAAATGTTGTATTTTTTCACTTAAAAAGCTTTCTCTCTTGCGGGAGCTAAAATTAAATACTTTTCGAATCAGTTTTTTTCCATAAAAATTGTTGAATGATTACTCCAATTCATGCAATGAAAAATAGCACAAAATATTATACAGGTATTCTGAAAAAAAAATTTTATATACTTGTTTTGAAGGAAGTGTTTTTTTGTAGTGAATTTTATCTGACGTGGTGTAAAAAAAAGACATTAGACCTTCTCTGCATAATACGTTAAAAAGTTGCCCATTTTGTGAGGATTCTAAAAAGGTAAATTACAGGTGATAAACTTCTTCAGAAAAAAAGATATTCGAATGTTTATCGAAAATGAAGCATTTCTGTGAAAAACTGATTTTTTCACATTTTCCACAAATACTTTCATTTTGCACTTCCTGCTGAAAATAATAAATCAACAAATCAATAAAAAGTTATTAAGATGCCAATTCACTCACTGAGTTTTCTTATTTCTTTTTCTTTGCCTAAAGAACTCTCGAACATTGATATGATGTGATGCGATTCAATGATTCAATCTTAAGATACTTAAGGTATCTATGGAAACGTCCATCTAGTGGAAGTTAATGCGCGGCATTATACTGGGTAAAATAACATCAGAAAATGTTTCGTACACTGCAAGAGAATACTCCGAAATGCACCTTATTTATGGAGAACTACGTCTTAATGCTAGAGCAGCATCGAGGCTTTATTCAGAGCGGTACCCCAATCGCCGACATCCCAATTACGAAGTTTTTATCCGGACCCATAATGCAATTGTCGAAAGAAGAGTTCCTGGGAGTCGTAAAAGTAGTGGCCGGCCTTTGATCGTGGATGATGACACCATTTTGAATGAAGTCGAAGATAATCCTCCAGTATCAACCAGAATGATAGAGCTCATGACAGGCATATCAAAATCAAGTGCCATAGAATCCTGAAGAAAACACCAATATCACCCCTACCATATTCAGCGAGTTCAACACCTACTACCAAGAGACTATCAAGCTCGAGTAGAATTTTGTCAACAAATGTTGCTGAAACATACAGAAAATCCCGATTTTTCAATAATATCCTTTGGACTGATGAGCCTTCCTGTACTCAAAGCGGGTATATTAATCTGCATAATCTCATAGTTGGAACATCGAGAATCCGCACAATATAAGGCAAGATAGATCCCAATATCGATTTACGGTGAATTTATGGACTGGAATATACGATACGTTAAACGACACCAAATATTAAATTTTTAAGGACAGTGTAGCCTTACTTTTAGAAGATGTACCACTGGAAATGCGACCACGAAATGCGACGTAGTCTATGGTTTCAACACGACGGGTGCCCAGCACACTACAGTCGTCATGTTAGGGAATATTTAAACCAAACATATGCTCACCGGTGGATCGGAAAGGGGGCGTGAAATTTCGTGGCCTTCCCGTTCACCAGACTTAAATCCTCTGGATTTTTTTTACTGGGGTTTTTTAAAAAATGAAAATTTATTCGAATTCCATAAGAGATGAAGCATAACTAAGGGACCGCATTCGTATTTCAGCAGCCAAAATAGCGGAGAGAAGTTTGTATGTTTGAAAAGATCATTTTCCAATAGATGCGGGGCATGTATTAGCGAAGGGGGTGGTCATTTGAGCATTTGCTCTAATAACAATCCTGAATTTTTATTATTAATATTTTTATAATGTTTCTTCATAATAGATTTGTTGATGTTGAAGGTCCTGTGCGTTATTACGTATATCATTGCAATTAATGAATTATTTCACTTTATAAGTATTTTAAGGACTAACTGACATTTTTCAAGAGAATTATTCAATAAGTTGCAGCAGAATCTGCAAAATGAAAGTATTTGTGGAAAATGTGAAAAAATCAGTTTTCACAGAAATGCTCATTTTCGATAAACATTCGATATCTTTTTTTCTGAAGAAGTTTATCACCTGTATTTTACCTTTTCGGAATCCTCCAAAAGTGGTCAACTTTTAACGTAATATGCAGAAAAGCTCTAGTGTGTTTTTTTTTACACCACGTCAGATAGAGTTCAGTACAAAAAAACACTTCCTTCAAAACAAGAAGCTTCCGCAAGAGAGAAAGCATTTTATGTGAAAAAATACAACATTTTGATAAAACATCAAATATCTCGAAAACTGTGATACTTTCATATAAACGATTTTTTCACATCAGATAGAGCACATTCTGATCTACTTTCCGTTTTCGTTTGACGTGTTCTTTACAGGACACCCTGTATGTGTGGAGGGAATGTGTGCAGATCATCAGAGAATGAAGGAACAATTCTTGATGAATAGTTTTTGCAAGCTAAAAGAGCAATATTCTATTATTTTGCTCAAGTATCTGTGAGTTCCGCATTGCGAGCTGGAAGTGGTCTCAAACGATTTGGTTGGACTCCATTGATGAAGAAACCGAACACACTCGTTAAAGCCTTTAAAAACCTATATGATGATGGACTGGCCAGCTCGCTCTCCAGACATGAATTGCATCGAACATGTCTGGTCTGAGATGTCTAGACAATTGTCAACCTTAGAACAACCGATCAAATAACATGGAGGACCTTTCTAACGCTTTACGGGATATTGGACGAATTTGCCCCAAAATTTTATAA
This sequence comes from Propylea japonica, assembly GCA_013421045.1. Classification (NCBI taxonomy): domain Eukaryota; kingdom Metazoa; phylum Arthropoda; class Insecta; order Coleoptera; family Coccinellidae; genus Propylea; species Propylea japonica. The sequence goes on from CM024241.1 coordinate 97,836,619, forward strand.
ATCGTTTGATCGAAAGTATGCCTCGTAGGGTAGAATGCTTGAGACGAGCTCGTGGGGGACCAACTAGGTACTTGCTTAACCGAAACTTCAGCCTTCTTGTGGTCTCATCATAAATTTTTATGTTATTCAAACACATAATTCCTAATAAAGTCTTTTTTTCTCTCCAACTTTCCATTTTTTCACTCTTTTCTCAGATAAACCATATTATCAACTGAAAATACTCTGATATCTGACTAAATTTATAATCTTGGAGCGAATATTTCGGAAATAAATTTAGAACAAGTAAGTGATCCCTATCAACTGTTGAGCAGTGTATTTACAATCAATTATGGTTTACGCCAGGATTGCTGCATTTCTCCTACCCTCTTTAAAATATATATAGTGAAAGCATTGTCACTGTGAAAGAGAAAATGGCAGGGTATGGGTATAGAAATTGATGGATATACTTGCATACACTCTTCAATTTGCCGATGACCAAGTAAAATGTGCGAATGATTAGGAAGATCCAGTATATATGGCGAAAAAGTTTCAAGAAGAGTAGGGAAAATGGGGTCTCCAGATTAATGTATCTAAAACACAATACTTGTGTGTTGGTGAAGTGACCACTGATTTGAAGCTAGAAAACAACGAAACCATAAAAAATGCGAAAGCTCCTACAGAAAAAACAGATGACGCTGAAATTGAAGAATCAAGAAAAGATAAGAAAAAAAAATTACTTCGCTAAATAGTGTTTTATGGAGCACATACCCTGGTTTAAGGATCGAAACATGGAGGAGGACAGAGGCCACAGAAATGGATACAATAAGGAGAGCATCAAGAACTTCAAAAAGAGCAAGGGTACCCAATTTGATGATAAGGGAGAATATATAGAAACAAAATGAGATAGTCACGGAATATATAGAAAGGAAGCAGCTGGTGTTGGTATGGACACGTGCAAGGAATGGCAGAGAATAGATTACCAAAGAAAGTGATGAGATGGATACCACCGAAATACAGGAAAAGAGGAAGACCAAAAACGATATGGATTAGTGGAATGAGAAAGTCATTGAGTGAGAGGGGATTAAAAGATGAAGACTGCAACAATAGAAGACACTGGCAATTGGCATCGAACAACGTCTTAGGATGTTTTAAACCGAATAAGTTGAGAGTTGATAGAAGGCCAAGACTTTTGTGCATGTGTGTATCATAAGATTTCGATGAATTCCCAGTACAGTCCAGCGCATTTAAACAGGAAGATATGTCTGACGAAACCAAGTGAAGTGTCAGAATATAAATTCAAACTGAGCTATTCTGCATGAGGTTAGTCGAAGACGACATCTATACCAACATTTCAATAACGGCAAAGCTCCCATCAACTATCAAATAATCGTTTATTTCGTGCAAGATTTGTCTTGCCGTATCTCATCATCGATTTCAATTGTCTTGGCTGAGCCTTGATACACATCAGCGACATAATTTGCATGTTCAACTAGTTGGAGATCATTGTAGAAACCTATCAAATTCAGCGGTATTAAACGTCTTGTGGGTTGTGGTCGAGAGATATTCATCTGGGATCAATATTCTCTGCGGTGTTCGAATCTTAGGAAATAGTTGTTGAGGAAATCGTGCTTATCTGCTATTTAACATAACATTTCTCTCGACAATCGTCAATAGGTACATTCACGAAAATAAAATTCAGCAGACTTCATTATATTTATAGAGGTTCATATCTGTTCATGAGGCCTTCTCCGTACATTGTAAATTGCTGAGGAGGTTACATTTCACGACCTTAAGGTTTATTGTGTTTCCATCAGAGCTGTTATCGCAACTGCATTACAGCTAGCCCTTCATTTTCAAAGCTTCAACAAAATCCAGTACCTGAGGGTGCCTTAAGGAGGCTAGATATACTACAAAGTTCTTTTGTTCAAGACATTTTTTGCGCAGGCTTGCAATGATGATGCATTCTGTAACCAAGTGAACAGAAGTTTCCTTCTCTTCTTCACAGAATTTACACTCGTCAGTTCCTGTTAAGCAAATTCTAATCATATGCTTCCTTAGGCGTCAATGTTTTTTTAGAAACCAGTGAAGAGGTGTAACCAATTCTTACTGTGATCCAAATATTGTTTGAACCTTTAGATTTCAAAGTTCCAAAAGAATTTTTTCGAACAATCCATTCATATTCTTTCAGCGTGATTCTCTTTCAGTTTATTGCTTCTCCGAAACCTCCTTCTTATAGATGCATTCTCTTATACTATAGAATGGTTCTAGGCCAGTAAGTAGCGTTTGTAGTCCATTTCTGGCTAGTGTATTAGACTCTTCATTTCATTTCAGAATGACCAGAAAACTAGACCAAAAAGACCTTGTTCTTGTTTTCTTCGGCACCCCCAAATTAGTTTTGAGCCGATGATATAGTAGTTGTGTAATCAATGACAGCTTGACTATAAAAATGGAGCTCCACGTCATCGACTCAAAGATGATCTGGAAGTGCCGGAACTAACTCAATGAGGTAGGCAAAAAAAATACGGTTTTTTTAAACTGGGTTCCTGGCCATTCGGGAATCAAAAGAAAAGAAGAGGGCGCACGAATGTCATTCATTGACTTAGAACCTTCTGTGGTATAGGTAAATATGTACCTACAAGAAAGAGTTTCTGGAGAAGGAGAAAGCCGATAAGGAAAAACTCTGGCAGAATTTCCCAGGGATGGATCATTCCACAAAGTTCCTTCGAAACTTTGAAACAGTAAAATCCAAAAGATTCTGGATCTCGGTAAGAAACAATAACACTTCCTCACAGGCTTTCTTACAAGACAATGTAGCTTCAGGAAGCACCTGTTTAGGATGGGATTATCGGACACTGACGAGTGTAGGTTCTGTGATGAGGAGGAAGAAACCCCTATTCACTTAGTCACGGAATGCTTTGGCATTGCGAGCCTAAGGAGAGAATGCCTTGGGCGAGAAACTTGTGAGAGTGGGGAACTAGCTCGTTGAAGCGTTCACAGATATTAGATTTTATCAGAACTCTGGAACTGGAAGGCGAGCTGTGAAGGGTGTGGTCAGAACAGCTCTGTAAGGGGGGGCAATAGACCTTTTTAGGTAGCATTGAACTGTATTCCCTTTTAAAACTATATCTTTAACAAGACTATCGATAGTATACAGGGTGTCCCATTACTCGACGTCAACCCGGAACCGGGTGAAAAAGGCAAGTAATGCTAGTTATCAGAAAATATAAAAAAAATCTAGGTTGCATGATTTTAAAATAATGCGCATTTAAAAAACACGCAAAATCCACACCCTGTGACAGTCTTTTCGCTCCTGTTGCCACAAATATCAACTTTTTCCAACTTTCTTTTCTTTGCTGTGTAAACTTGAATAATGCTTGCCTGAACTGTAATCAAAATTTTGATACCAGCTGCTCTAGGTTTCATAAAATAGGGCTTACTTCTGAGAAAAAAAATTCGAAATAAACAATTGTCTAGTTTCAAATGACTGTATTGAAAAAAAAATGTACTACGTAGGTTTGGCATATTTTTTCAAAAGTTGGCGCATTTAGTGAGGATTCCAAAATGGTATAATACTTGTTTAATTGTAGCTGCAGTAGTTCAAATTTATTTTCGATTGCCTTGAATACACTTTTTCGTTAACTGCTTCCAGTAATAGAGTCCAATGGATTCAAGTCCGGTGAACGGGCCGGCCACGAGATGGGACCAGAAAGTCCGATCCATCTTCCGGGAAAAAATGTTATCAGAAAAAAATTTCCAGAGAAATAATTTTTCCAGAAAAAATTTTTCCTGAGAAATTTCTCTGAAAAATTTTTTTCTGGTAACATTTTTTCCGGAAGATGGATCGGACGTTCTGGTCCAATCTCGTGGCCGGCTCGTTCACCGGACTTGAACCCATTGGACTCTATTACTGGGAAGCAGTTAACGAAAAAGTGTATTCAAGGCAATCGAAAATAAATTTGAACTACGGCAGCTACAATTAAACAAGTATTATACCATTTTGGAATCCTCACTAAATGCGCCACTTTTGAAAAAACATGCCAAACCTACGTAGTACATTTTTTTTTCAATACAGTCAGTTGACAACTAGGCAATTGTTTATTTCGAATTTTTTTTCGAGAAGTAAGCCCTATTTTTATGAAACCTAGAGCAGCTGGTATCAAAATTTGATTACAGTTTAGAAAAGCATTATTCAAGGTTACACAGCACAAAGAAAAAGTTGGAAAAAGTTGATATTTGTGGCAACAGGGGCGAAAAGACTGTCACAGGTTGTGGAATTTTGCGTTTTTTTTAAATGCGCATTATTTAAAATCATGCAACTTAGAATTTTTTTTATATTTTTTTGACAACCAGCATTACTTGCCTTTTCACCCGGTTCGGGTTGACGTCGAGTAATGGGACACCCTGTATATTTGGTTCTTGGCTTGTATACTCAGGGCCGTGTAATGTTAGTTCAGGCAAGGCAAGGTTAGGTTATGTAACGTTCGGTTATGTTAGGTCATGACCCAGCATTGAGTTTGGTAAGGTTTCGTCAGGTTATGTGAGTAAAAGTAGGTTGGACTGGATCAAGCGTCATAAGCTTGAATATTAGCCAAAACCTTCAACCACTACCTTGCTTGCACCATGAAATTGTCATGACTACTCTCGGTTCAAAACCAGAATCTTACACACATACGTTGTCCAAAAAGGATCATTGCATTTCGAAAAACCCCAACGTTTTTTCATTAGCTACATTCTCCAATTTCAAACTGCGCAAACCCAACCCTCTCCAAAACGTATAAACGTTATCCCGTAACGTCAATATCGGTTCCAATTGCCAAAACGGATGCCTCCGCTTGAGCTTCAGCTCTCGCAGAGCAACGACATAATTTGCATGCTCAACTCGAAAGAGATTAAGTTCCACGCCTATCAAATTCAGAGCAATTAATGCCCGTAATATTAGCTTGTCGATTGTGTAACAGTGTGAAGTTCCATACGCGGGCAAGGAGGAGGGCCAGGAAAATCCATCCTCCCAATTCCCGGAGCTTTCTAGCAGGATCCGGACCCTCGAGATGGATACACCGTTACCGAAATGCCTCTTCGTAATACAGGAAATGATTCCTGCCGAATTTCCGCCTGTATATTGGGCTAAATTGTCGCGCCACCTGCTGGCAAGGAATGTGGATACATTATAAGATATTAAGATAATGCGCGCTGTGTGGGGGGATGCTTGGATACAGGGGCGTCACGCTGGGAAAGTGAAGATTCATTCGCTTTTTTATGATGCTTTCTTTTGATATAGGGCGGTGTGATTTTCTTTATGGACATCATTTTTAGAGTTTCATGCTGTAAGGCATTCTATTTCACACATAGAGATAGGATAGTATAGAGTTGCATTCATTGAAATAAACGTGGTATCAGATCCGCCATATTACTACCACCTTAACGTCAAATTTGACAATCGTTGAATTTTCTGGTGGTGAATTGTGATTCTTGCGCCTCTTTCCAGTTAAATTGTAATTTTTGCTTAATTATATACAATAAAATGGTTTAGTATGCTGTAAAGCTTTCTTCAAGCATAGAAGAGACAGATAAAAAGAAAATTAGAGGAAAAAACATATCACAGGTAGGGTCTTTCTTGGTTATCTGTTTTGTTTATATGGTTAATATCGCCTGAAGAAAATTTGTTTATTTGATATTCAATTGATCTCATTTGAAAAGGTTTCCTAAAGACCCAACACGTCGTATTTTTGGGTGAAATTTGTGAACATAAAAAACTGGCAACTCAATTCAACCCTGAACTTTCCGCCATATTGGTCCCCGACTCAGCCACGCCCAGTGGTACTATTTTTCCTTACTCAACTGTATGTCATAGCATCTCCTCTCTAATATATCTCGATGATTTCACATATAAAATAGGACATTCCGTACTAGTAGAATGCTATAAAATTCAATAAACATTTCATTGAAGCAATCACAGAAATGACTTTTTAACATTTAAGCTCTACATAATTCAGAGTTTAACTCTACCAAATGATTTTTCACTAATGAAAATGATTTTCCTTGCTTTTCGCTTGTAGTAATGTACCGGGGTTTTCACTATAATTTGACCCCCCCTTTAACTTTGTTACTGAAGGAGATAAAAAAAAAATTTTCGTATAAAAGTTTCACGAAATCAACTGAGGTTTTTTGATATGAGTCCAGAAACTGAAATATATACAGGGCGACCAACATATTGATGGCAACTTCATTTTTTCAAATGGAACACCTTATATATTTTTTCATATTTGGTTATCTTTTTCCCTCATTTCGAATTTTGTAACAATGTTGGTCTATCTTTCTTATTCTGAGCACCAGAGTTTCAAATTCAATACCATCTGGCATAGCGTTTTGGAAGTTCGTGAATATTTAAGTGGCCAATTTAATATTTGGATTGGTAATGGCGCACCCATTTTATGGCCACCATTGGACACGTTTTTATAGCCGTTCCTGAAGGAAAAATTTTACTTCAGCAATGATGACAATCGATGAAAGCGGAGAATAATATTAATTATATAAAATCAACCAATATTAATCCCATAATTCGGAACTAGTTCCGTCAACGCACAAAGAATAATGATAATATTGTAATGATTAGAAATAAATTTTGAAGCTTTAGTTTCTGACTTGAATAAGAGCCATAATAATTCTATCAAAATAGTCTAAACAACTTGAGACAACTATATGAACTATGTGTATTGAATGAAGGTGGTCATTTTGAGCAATTTCTTTAGTTGATGTTATTCTTACCATACTAACATAGTTTATCATTTTTCATTGGTTAAGTAATTATTAAGTATTAATTCTAAAATAATACTTTCCAGTTGATTGTTTGGATATAAAGAATTTCGTAGATATTTCACATAGTTTTTTAATCGGTATCATCATTTCAAAACTTTGAAACTCTGAAAATTGAAGAGACACATCCACATACGTAGGGGAGAGCGGGGCATAGTGGGCTAGCGGGGCAAAGCGGAATTTCCTCATTACAGCCAAACGAATTTTTGAGCACGGTTTCAAATAGCTCGATTTCATTGATAATCGATCAGCACGTGGTCTTCATATGCTAAACACGTCACTTCTAAAGTAATTTAGTCAGTAGGACTGAAAAACTGCAACGGGTGAGATTGTTAATAAAATCTTCAGTATTGAATTTCAGTTTTTACGAAATCCTGAGCTCAAATAATTATGTTTTATATTTCTTTTTATAGAGATTACATATAGAATCAATTATTGAAAATTCAAGAGAGATTGCGAAAAAGCTAAATATTTTCAGTTCATGTTTAGTACTTGAAGTCACATTGGGGCATAGTGGGATACATTGAAAGGAGCAAAGTGGGGTATTGTTCGAACGGTACCCCACTTTGCCCCTTTTTGAAATACCTCAAATATTAATTTCCTTTATCAACTAAAGTAACTTATTATCACAAAATATGGTTAAAACGTATAAAAGGACTACAGAACAGCATTTCTGGTCAATGAAAGCAATGAAAAAAGCGCTTCAAAATGTGTGCGTCGGGAGAAATGGACAACAAAAAAAAGAGTCAACTTAGACAACGTTCCCAGAACTACACTGAAGAAAAAATAAGAATGCCCTAAGTATGTACTTTTGAGCGCTCGTTCATTGGTGGAACAATTAAGCTATTACCTCAAAATGTTGTATTGGACTTGAGATCGATACTGAATATGTTAATGCAAAATATCAGAACGATCGGAATGATATTTTGGAAATTATTCAAAACTGAAAGATGTAAAAATTTGGGCACACCTCTCTTGTGCGGGGGAAGATGATCTCGATGACGAAAGCACTAATATACTTATGTGTGATGTGTGCTGATGAATAAATATTATCATTATTTTCATTCGTTAGGTTGATGTTTTAGTTCTTATATAAATATGAATGTTTATAAGATTATAATGATAATATATAGGCCAAAGATTCGTACTCTATTTTTTTCGTGTTAGTAAAGACTATCAAGTTCGAAGTTTATATTCCTAATTAACTTATTATAGCTACCCCACAATGCCCCATAAGGTACCCCGCTTTACCCCTATATACGGGGCAAAGCGGGACAAAATGCTATCTGACATTTAAACCTTATATTTCATTTATTTCTCGTAAAAATTGAGAGAAAAATATGTGTAGTCTTTCGTAATGAGTTAAACACTGATTTGGACTAAAAATTTGCTGTTTAATCACCAATATATTTTTTGTACGTACACTTAAGTGTTAGGTAACCCACTTTGCCCCGCTCTCCCTTATTTATATTCGTGATGAGGAGGAAATTGCCTATCAAAAAGAGGAATAATAAACAGGACAGGATGTCCCATTTGAAAAAATATAGTTGCATTCAATAATTTCCACTCGGTATATCTTCCCATTGACGTTATTATAATTCCAAAAATAAGCATTTTCAATAAACTCTGCCATTATAACTCTGCCACTTGTAAAATGATTACAGATCTTGGCAGGTGGTTCTTAAAATTTTAAACTCTGTGGTTCTCAGAATAAAAGAGATAGATAGACCAACATATGTTACATATTTGAAATCTGGGGGAAAAGAACATGAAAAATAGAAAGGGCGTTTCATTTGAAAAAATGAAGTTGCCATCAATATGTTGGCCACCCTGTATATATTCCAGTTTCTGGACTCAAATCAAAAAACCTCATTTGATTTCGTGAAACTTTTGTACGAAACATTTTTGTGTATCTCCTTCAGTAACAAAGTTAAAGGGGGGGTCAAATTATAGTGAAAAACCCGGTACAATGTCTATATCTCATGCTTTTCAACACAATAATACATATCACAATATTTTTTTGGCTCTACAGTACAATGTTTTCCGCCCAACGTAAAACCCTCTGGATGTTATGCTATTTTTCCCAGTATAGAAGGTGTAAGGAGAATGTCAATTAGTGATACTTTAATGAAAAAAATTAGCTTGCGGAGTGGTTTAAATTGCAACAGAGCTATTTGACGGTGAATTGATAATTTGAGCATAAGGAGATATTGTGCAGAGAGGAAATGAAAGGCTTCGTGAGACTAACTACATCTGCATTCAATATTGCGAAGTATTTTGATATATTCTCTCTCTAAATAATACCAAACAGGCAATAAAATCTACAGTTCGATATCAGTGATAGGACCAATAAAATGGTTCGTGACTCTTATGTACTTTCAGTCCAAACGGCACATATGAATAACGCACACGATCACCAATTGACACAGGAACTTTCAGTCAGCGAAGCGCCTACAACAGAAAAGTTCTTGTCTCATTAAGTGATTGTGTGCTGTTAATCATATGTGCCTGTTGGCCTGGCGCAACATAAAAGTCAAGACCCATTAAATGGTGTTATCCCTGTGAACAAACTGTAGATATTATTGGGAGTTAGATATCGTCTAGAAGGTGAAAATATCAGAATGCTATTCAATATTGACCGAAAATGTAGCAAGTCTCACGAAGAATTTCAGTTCATCTCTGATATATCTCCTCATGCTATAACTACTGATTCACTGTTGAAAAGTTCTGCTGCAATCTCAAGTACTCTAGGAGGTAACTTCCTTTTTCAACGTGCATATTGAATTTAGTCGTTCTGGTTATGACTTTCTGCCTACACCTTGTACGCTGAAAAAATTTGAAATACTTTCAAAGGATACACATAGAAAAGTAATTGAAAGATTTAACGTTGAGAGGACAAAATTATACTGAAGAACATAAAATTAAATGGATAGATAATTAAAATCATATAGCAATAGTCATCATCGTGTTCATTAGCATAAAATAAAGAAATCATACAGGATTACAAGTGAAATGAATTTGGTATTTGTCACCTCTTTGAAACTTATTCAATTGGAGTGGTAGTTTTTGAGCGCTCGTTTTACATAAATGAGTTTTATATCGTTTTGCCTAAATGTCTGTTATTTTCGAATTGTACAGAGTGTTCCATAAAATATGGCCTTCAAAATTTTTGTTTCTCAACATCTCAGAAAATACGAAACCAATCGAAATAAAATGTTACGGCCAAATGCAAGATGCTGATAACAAGACTTATGCAAATTTTTGTGGCCATTGTGTGAACAGAAACATAGAAAAATTCAATTGAAATATTGAAAAAGAAACTTCATATTTCCATAAAAAGATATCTGATTCGAGTAAAATTTTTTCTGTGAATGGAGATCGATATTCTGAATGCTCATCTCAAATTTCGTGACTATAGTTTCAACAGAACCATAAAAAATTCAATTGGAATATTGAAAAAGAAATCTTAATATTTCCGTAACAGGATGACTTATTAGATTGAAATTTTTTGTGCGAATAACGATTGATATACTGAATGTTCATGCAAAATTTTGTGTTCATAATGTCAACAGGACCATATTGAAAGAAGAATCTTTATATTTCCATAACAGAATATCCTATTCGAGTGAAATTTTTTTCGAGAATGAGAACTTCTATACCGAATGTTCATGCAAAATTTCAAGGGAATCGCATCATCAGAACTAGAATTTATTTTTTCTAATTATTGATTTTTTACATATTTCATTTTTAAATATTTTTCAGGATATAATTACGATTGTGCTGAGATTTTGCAATTATATACTTGGTATCAATCTTAAGTCCCATATGAATATTTGAGGTAATAGTCTTATTGCTTCACCAATGAACGAGCGCTCAAAAGCTCCAGCTCAGACCTTTGCTTAAATTTTTTTCTTATTCATCTTGAATATTCTTTCAGAGAAGTTGTAGGTGATGTTTATGTTTTTGATGTATATGTTGAAAGTTTATATGATATTCTGAAAATTCTTTAAATATCTAAGTATCTATTTGGTGACTGGGCGGTAATATTTTGAAGGCCTACTTGATTTCGAAAATTTCTTCAAATACTTATAATTTGAATATATAATTTTTTGATAATGCTTCCGTAATCATCTATCTTGCATTCCTTCTGTAATCAGTTTGTTGACCTTTTTCAGCTCTTGAAATATCTAAGCCGCCTCTTCGTAATTACAGTCTAAAATACATCATCAATTTTTACCAATACATTGACGAATATTGTCATAAAAATTTTAATCATCCATTTACTTCATTTTGTTTACTTGATTGTCACGTAAAAGCTTCATACTGCCACTCAATATGATGCTTTTTAGTTAAGGTTAGTTGTCCTAGTAAAAGTTAGCAGAATTCAATAATCATTTCCCTGAAGCAATCATAGAGTTTATTTTGTTATTTTTCAGCTAGACACATCATTCGTAATACCTACCACTGTAGCAAATGATGTTTCAATAGTAAGCATGACTTTGGTTTACTTCTCTTGGTCTTGCATTATTCTTTCGTTCCTATATGTAGTGCTTACTGACACATTGAATAATATTGCTTCATGATTTTCTATCATCTATTCATTTCATTGAGAGCTTTTCAGTATGAGTTTGATAACTCAACGTAAAAATCTCTCATCATCTATCTATATCATTTGATTTATGATAATTATTGGTGGTATAAAAGGCATAGGCAGAATTTCATAACAACAATAAGGAATTTTAAGATGAAGAAAAAATGACAAACGAAAAATTCTTTGCCTTTAAGGAGGCTAACCTAACAAATTTTTTTTTAAACATAGATAAATTGAAAATAGTAATCATCGAAATGAATACAATCTTCAATTTATAGGCTTCAATTATCTTATCGTGTTCGACCGATGCAGACGTGTCCGCCATAGTCTCGTAGAATTGCTGAAATTACGACAGTAATAAGCCACCGACTCCGGGTATAATACCCGGATTGATCGAGCTCTTTTCTGTTCATGAAAATATTAATCATTCAAATATAGTGTGAAACTCAAGAGAAAAGACTCAGTGAGAAAAAGTTCGCGAAAATAAATAAATAATAGTGTGAGATCAAATAAATTATCTTCAACATACGTTATCGCGAATTGTTTTTGCGCCGTGATAAGAACGGTAGACATTCCAGTGGCGTATCACCAATCCGGAGTGCGCATAACATAAATAAACAAATATATATTCTTTCGGGAATCTACTCGGTTTCGACCGCAATGGTCGGGCGGTTTTCAAATGACTGATAAACCAAGCCACTCAAATATTCACTTCCAGCAAAAAGAATACCAGCCAACAATGGAAACACAAAATATAACATCCTCAAGCGAAGAAGAAGACGAAAGTCAAAGCCAAAACAATGATTGGCAAGTTATGAGAAGGAACAAAAGGATGAAATTAGCAAGTAACAGACAAACCAAGAATAATAGTGAAACTCCAGTAAAAAACCAATTTCAGCCATTAGCAAGAGACATACAAGATCAAACTGACAAAAATCCAGATGAAGAAAAAATTCCTAAACCACCACCAATATTCGTGCACGGAGTACAGGATTACAATAAAATGATAAAAGAAATAGAAAGCATAGTTGAAAAGAAAGAATATCGGACCAAAAGTCTTGCCAACAACGTTGTCAAAATCAACTGCGAAACCTCAAAAACTTACAGAAAACTGGTTAGCGAATTCCGGAAGAAAGATATCTACCACCACACATACCAGATGAAAGAAGAACGAGCATATAGGGTAGCAATAAGATACTTACACTACTCTACTAACTTAGAGGACATAAAGAGGAATTATCTCAGCTGGGGCATAAGGTGAGAAATATAATAAATGCTCATCACAGACTGACCAGAGAACCATTAAATCTGTTTTTCGTAGACCTAGAACCAGCCCTGAACAATAAAGACATATACAAAATAACAGGTTTACAAAATAGAGTAGTACAAATTGAACCGCCACATACACAAAAGAATAATGTAATACAGTGCATGAGATGTCAACAGTATGGACACTCGCGAACATACTGTAATAAACCATATAATTTTGTTTTTTTAACAGTCTCGTTTTATTTAAAGTTTTGTTTTTTCAGGGAAATTAGACTGAACAGGATATAAAGAAATTTAAAACTCTCTTTTTGTCATTTACCAAGCTTTCGAATAATATTTTATTCTTCCTCAGGGTATTCTAAAATGGAAAAAACAAACAAAATATCAACATAAACATCACAATCATAAACTTCATTTCACATTTTTCAAATTAATCTTACGATACTTACACAAAGTGAGATTTTTCTTTTAGTTCTATAAAATTCATGAAAATTCACATTTAATTAACAACACTATCTTTGTCAAAAACGTCAAACATTAAATTTATCTATTATAACCTTCCATTCATCTCCAGCTGTCAATCCTCTGTTTTCCACAATTCTTCTTCATTAATTCTTTCCTAGTGTTTTGGCCTTTTAGTTTTCATTCTAACCATCCACCGTCCCATGTATATCTCTCTTTGTTTTCTCCATTGTTCTGAGATCAAATATGTGTATATGTCACTTAGTGAATTTGTGTCGGTTCTTTTATTCATGGGGTCTGGTTCTTTGTTTATGTGGTACATTTCTAAGAAAAGACGTTTTTTTTGGTTTTTTTCTGACTTGAGTATTGTCGCTTGTTCATAGTCAATTCGATGATCTTGCTCATTGCTGTGTTTTGCCAATGCACATCTTTCTGGGTGGTTCCTTACATCGCTTTTGTGTCCTTGGATTCTATTCTTCAATAACTGGGTTGTTTGTCCTATGTATTTTTCTCACATTGTCCGCATGGTATTTTATAGACAACATTTGATCGTTCTTGATTTTTCTTTTTGTCCTTGGTTTTTGAGAATAGTTTTCCAACTTTGAGAGTATATTTTTTTGTTATTTTTACGTTTTCACCTCTAAATTCTTTTATTATTTTATCTGATAGTTGTTCAATGTTTGGTATTGTGCAATATACTTTCCTCTCTTCACTTGTCGTATCTTCAACTTCTCTTCTTTCTCTCCTTGTTTGAACATTCGGTGGTAAGTTCATAATTTTATTGATGAATTTCTTTGGATAACCGTTTTGTTGTAATGTTTTTTTCAAAAGTTCTAGATTTTTTACCCTAAATGATTCATGGCATAATTTCTTTATTCTTTCTTGCATTTGGTATATTGTATTTATTTTTATTTTCATACTATGGTCTGACATAAAATGCACTGTTCTGTTAGTTGCTGAGGGTTTTTTATAGCAATCTATTATATTATAAACCATATATCTGTGTAAAATGTGGGGGAGATCATAAAACTAGTGACTGTAAAAAGTCAAAAGAAACGCCAGCTAAATGTGCTTTATGTGGAGGAAATCACCCAGCTAGTTACAGAGGCTGTGAAGAATATCAAAAATTAAAAAAGGGAACAAGAAAAAACCAGGGACAAAAACCAGTAACACCACCAATCTTCACAAATGAAGCATATACAAGGAACATACCACAATCCACTACTTTTTCACAAGGAAGAAACTATGCTGAAGCAGTAAGATCATCTGACAGAAACTACTCTGAAGCGTCATCTGACACTGCAGGAGTGTTAAAAAATTTTTTGGATGAATTCAAAAATATGTTCAATCAACTAATTCAACAAAATAGTATGATCCTCAATATGATGACCAGCCTCATTAACAAAATGAAATAAAAAAAAAGAAAATGGCAAAATTTCTAAGAATTGCACAGTGGAACGCAAATGGCATCCAAAGTCATAAAGAGGAAATTAAAATATTCCTGGATATAAACCACATTGATGTACTCCTGATTAGCGAAACCCATCTAACAGATAGAAGCTACTTCTCTATACCACAATATAAATTTTATTACACCAACCATCCCGATAGCAGAGCTCATGGAGGTTCAGCAATACTGATTAAAGAATCTATCAAGCATTATGAGCTATTGAAGTATGAAGAAGACCACATACAGGCAACATCTGTTAGCGTTGCAACACAACAATATAATGTTACAGTGACTGCTGTATACTGTCCACCTCGACACAATCTGAAAAAGGAACAATTTCAACATTTTTCCAAACACTTGGCCAAAGGTTCATTTCTGGAGGCGATTACAACAGTAAACACACGTTATGGGGCTCCCGACTTGTAACAACAAAGGGACGTGAACTGGCTCACGTACTACAGAATAATAACTTCTCGTTTCTTTCAACTGGATCTCCTACTTACTGGCCAACTGATCACAACAAAACTCCGGATTTACTGGACTTCTTCATTACGAACGGCATCTCTTCAACGTACACAGATATAAACTCTAGCTATGACCTAACCTCAGATCACAGTCCGATAATAGCTACATTGAGTACAACACCTATAAGAAAAGCACCTAAGCCCCAGTTGCATAACCATAAAACTAATTGGGATACTTATAGACAAATTATTGAAAATTCCTTAACGCTCTCAACGAGTCTGAAAAAACCTGAAGAAATAGAGAAAGAATGTGATGTTTTCATTAAAACAATACAAAATGCCGCCAGATCAGCCACGCCTAAAACAACATCAGAAAATATTCCCCATAATATTCCGCTAGAAATCAAGAAATTAATAGCTGAAAAACGAAGAGCTAGATCCTCATGGCAACGAACACGTACACCATATAGCAGAGCAAATTACAATAGGATAAGTCATAAACTCAAAAACAAGTTGAAGCAAGTAGCAGATGACTCAATCAACAAATACATAAAAGGTTTGAAAAGGCAAGACAACACGATCTGGAAACCAATTAAAAACAAAAGAAAGCCTGTAAGCATTTCACCACCAATAAGAAAAAACTCTCCTTCTCCAGGCTCATGGACTAGGAACGATAAAGAGAAGGCCGACCTTTTTGCTGAACACCTCTCAGAAGTCTTTACTCCTCACAATAACGATATCGTGCAAGAAGTTAATGAAGCCCTAAATAAACCATTGCACGTACTACCAATAAAACCATTAAAAATGAGGGAGATTGTAGGAGTAATTAGGACCTTAAACCCTAAAAAGTCACCTGGTATTGATCTGGTAACTGCAAAAATGCTGAAGGAGCTGCCGAAGAGAGGACTAATGAAATTACAACACATCTACAATGCCATCATCAGGAACAACTACTGGCCACATATTCTCAAAACTGCACAAATTGTAATGATACCAAAACCTGGAAAAAACTACACAGATGTTACAGCCTACCGCCCAATAAGCTTGTTATCAACAATTGCAAAATTGCTTGAACGTCTGATCCTCAATAAAATTGAAAAAGACTTGAAACCTGAAAATTGGATTCCAAATCATCAATTTGGATTTAGGCAGGGCCACTCTACCACACAACAATGTCATCGTATAGTGAATATAATTAGCCAATCTCTGGAAGGCCAACAATACTGCACAGCTGCCTTTTTAGACGTTAGCCAGGCATTTGACAGAGTATGGCATCGGGGCCTACTTTACAAAGTGAAAAACCATATCCCAATATATTTCGAATTAATAAAGAGCTACTTGCATGATCGGAAATTTGTGGTGAAGGTAGGCGAAGAAACTTCAGATCAAAGACAGATAACTTCTGGTGTCCCACAGGGAAGCATTTTGGGCCCCTTTCTTTATTTGTTATACACAAACGACATACCAACTACAGATAGGACTATTATTGGTACATTCGCAGACGACACAGCTGTTTTTGCCACAGATGAAGACCCAACCTTAGCAAGTAAACATCTTCAAGAACACCTGAATTTACTGGATGCATGGCTGAAGAAATGGAAAATAAAAGTAAATGAGTCCAAGTCCACCCAAGTCACATTTACACTCCGAAGAGAAACTTGCCCACCAGTCACAATCAACCAAACCAGTATACCTAAAAGCAACAATGTAAAATATCTGGGGCTACATTTTGATAGCAAACTTAACTGAAAACACCACATCAGCAAAAAACGGACACAGATCGACCTCAAAGCCAGAGAAATAAACTGGCTTATTGGAAGGAAATCTAATCTTTCACTAGAAAATAAAGTGCTTATATACAAAGCAGTGATTAAGCCCATTTGGACATACGGTATTGAACTCTGGGGGTGTGCTAGCAAATCCAATACCGCCATTATCCAGAGAGCACAGTCTAAGATCCTAAGAGCAATAGCTAATGCACCCTGGTATGTTTCAAACCGAACGCTGCACAATGACCTCGATATACCATATGTGAGTGATGTCATAAAGGCAAATAATACACGGCACCATGACAAACTGGAAGGACATCCGAACCCATTATTGCTGCCCCTGCTACAAACTCCTAACAATAGGAGACTCAGAAGAAAATGGCCAATAGACTTGAGGGAAAATTGAGGGAATATCGCTGGATACTACCTCTACACGCCATTAGTGTACAATAATATTATTCTTGTACTAGCCAGCAAATTGGCTCATAGATTGTAATTACACTTTCTGATTGCCAATAAAGAGACAGAAAAAAAAATTTATAGGCTCACAGAACCTTCTTCATGCGGACTGGGATGATTTATTCAAGATGTTGTCAATGAGGGAAGAGACAGACCGGTTTCGGCCTTATTAGGCCTCGTCAGTGTCCCATATCCTTCAGAGACAACATCCTTATGAAAAACTTCTACATTTAAGACCACTTGTAAGACTCTGAGGGATATGGGACACTGACGAGGCCTAATAAGGCCGAAACCGGTCTGTCTCTTCCTTCATTGACAACATCTTGAATAAATCATCCCAGTCCGCATGAAGAAGGTTCTGTGAGCCTATAAATTGAAGATTGTATTCATTTCGATGATTAATATTTTCAATTTATCTATGTTTCAAAAAAACAATAAGGAAGTAACACTTTGAAGAAACAAGTAAGCTCATTGAGTGCTCAATATTTCAACCGAAATATTCAATGGTGAATATTTAATTATATCATAAGGAGATACTACAGAGATGTAATGAAATTCTTCATGAGGTTTGCTACATTTTTTAACAATATCGAAAAACATTCTGATAATATCACCTTCCGAACGATATCAAATCAACCGGTAAAACCGTCCTTTGGTCTGAGTGATTCTACCAATAAATGGTTCTTGACTCTCATGTTTTGTTTGGACCAAAAGGCACATATGATTGACGCACATGATCACCTAATAAGACATGAACTTTTAGTCAGCGCAGCGCCTTCAACAGAAAAGTTCCTATCTCATTAAGTGATTGTGTGCTGTTAATCATATGTGCCTTCTGTCCCAAACGAAACATGAAAGTCGAGAATCATTTATTGGTAAGATCACTAAGACCAAATGTAGGTTTTACCGGTTGGTTAGATATCGTTGAGAAGGTGAAATTATCATAATGTTTCTCAATATTGATAAAAAATGTAGCAAGCCTCACGAAGAATTTAATAGCATCTCTGTAGTATCTCTTTATGCTATGATTAATAATTCACCATTGAATAGTTCAGTTGCAATATTGAGCACTCCAGGAAATTACTTCTTTCTTCAAAGTGTTTCTTCCTTATTGTGGTTTTGAAATTCTGCTTACACCTTTTATACTAGGAATAATGATCACAAATCAAATAATATAGATAGATAATGAGAGATTTCTACGTTGGGTTATCAGAATCATACTGAAAAGCACTGAAAAAATATAAGAGGATAGAAACCGATACAGCAATATTATTCAATGTGTAAGTAAGCATTACACATAGGAATGATAAAGTAATACAAGACTAAGAGAAGCAGACCACAGTCATGATCACTATCGAAACATCATTTGCTACATCGAAATTATAAATGATGTGGTAAGCTGAAAAATAAAATATTTAAAAAAAAAATAAGTCTGTGATTGCTTCAGGGAAAGAGCTATTGAATTCTGCTAAATCATACTAGAAAAACTAACTCTAACTTAGAAGCATCATATTGAGTAGCAGTATGAGGATTTAACGTGACAATCAAGTAAACAAAAAGAAGTGAATGGATGATTCAAAGGACCCCGCACATTTTGTATGAGAATTGGCTCCCTGTGGATTTGGCTGAAAATTTGATATGATGTTCTACTAATCCTTCTAATCAATTGTCTCCACAGTCACGAAGCTGAAAAATGCATACTTCTAGGAGTTTTTAGCGATTTTTTGTATCCATTATGGCTTACGTATTACCGTTCACACAGAAATGTTTGAGAATATTTCGTGATTATTGAAAGCAGATTCTGTCAATTCGAAATATTTTCAAACATTTCTGTGTGAACGGTAATACGTAAGCCATAATGGATACAAAAAATCGCTAAAAACTCCTAGAAGTATGCATTTTTCAGCTTCGTGACTGTGGAGACAATTGATCAGAAGGATTAGTAGAACATCATATCAAATTTTCAGCCAAATCCACCGGGAGCCAATTCCCATACAAAATGTGCGGGGTCCTTTATATGACAATAATCTTCATTGTGTTGGTAAAATTCAATGATATATTATGGACTGTAATAACGAAAAGGCAGCGTATAGATATGTTAGTAACGGTAAAAAGTTAACAAACTGAAGTACACAAGATATGCAAGACAGAGGATTACGGAAGCATTTTCAGAAAATTAATTTTGAAATCGAAAGTATTTGAAAAAATTGAAATTAAGTGGAAGGCCTTTGAAATATTACCACCCAGTAACCAATGCTTAGATATTCGAAAATTTTTCAGAATATCAAATAAACTTACAACATATACAACCGAAAAGCATAATCATCACCTACAACTTTTCTGATAAATTATTCGAAATAAATAAGCAATAACAATTCCAGTCGATTGAGTTCAAAAGAGGTGATGAAAGTTCAACAAATGATCGACGAAATAATTGAATTCTGACGAAATAGTTTCAGATTTGAAAACACTAATATCAATTTCACACTTTAAGACGTTTATAAAAAACTCCAATAAATTGAAAATTGAAAATATTTTGTGAATATTAAATAGGATTTTTAAAGCGCTATATTGTAGCCCAAATGGTTGGTAGATTTTGAGCGTTAGTTCATAATCATAATCACCTTGAATATACTCGCAATTAATGATATTAAAAATTTTTTCGTTCATATTTCGATACAATCGTCGGATACAGACTATCAACAAAAATCTCAAAATGTAGTAAATGGGAAATTCGAGTTCGACTAATTTTGGACCGATGTGGATTGTGGGTCCGAAAGCTGATTCTAATCGCAAAAATCGAAAAATTGACGACTAGAATCCCCAAATTTGATAAATTCTGTGTAATTATTCATACATCTATAATCAACCTAATTATGAAGCCGATATTAAAAATAATAATATTTTTTTTAATTTATAATGTAATAAATATAGGTAATTGTGTAACCAGCCCCACCAACAGATAACTATGTTTATCTCTGTGGGATTTTGCACCGACTGATGTAATTTACTGGTTTAAATAAATAAATAGATAAATAACCGTATGTATGGAATTTTCCGAAATGAACATATAGAAATTATAATATATTGAAATAATAATGCCACTCACTTTTTCTGTTCCATATTTAATGCAGTTAACTCACTCGATTTTTCTCCTGTTTTGTTTTGAAAAAATCCTTTCTGGTTAAGGGCCCCAATACACTGTACGATTTCCACTTTATACACTCACTATTTAAATTTTCACACCCGCACTTATCGTATCGCAGCTGTAAATTTTTCAATCGCGCACTTTTCGCCAAAAATTCTATCGTACGATATAAATATTTTCAAAATTCCACTATACACGTCACGAACAATCGAAAATATTTTCCGAAAATTTTTCTAGCAAAGGGGGTACATTCTACGATCCGTACGTGCCCCCTGTTCGCGTTAAACTGATTCATCCCGGTGAAGAACTGATCTATGACGAATTATTCTTCATTTTACGTAATTTCTTTATGTAACATTTCCTGAAGCCGGTATTTTCCTGGGCCCTGACGATGTGTAAATATTTCGAGTTATGATATTTTCGGAATTCTCGATAAATATAAAAAAAATATTTTTAGTTATAATGAAACTGAAATCGTTTTGTATTCACACATATACATATACATATACTTGAGGAAAAATAGAAGTCGAAATTAATTTTCATTAATTAGTTTCTGATATAAGTACATGACAGGTGGTAGGTACCTGTGTATCGTTTACAAAGCAAACAATTAAAATCAAATATAATTGCAATCTATTATAGTTCAATTTTTTCAATAAACAAAATGAATTTTAATTTGTTATTTTTGGAACAAAACGACTTGCCGATATTGAGAAAAATAATAGAAATGTTTTATTTCAATGTCTCTCTTCTCGGTAAAGAACTGATCTATGACAAATTATTCATCATTTTACGTAATCCTTTTAGGTAACATTTCCTGAGCCCTGACGATGTACAGGGTGTTCCACATGAAAAGTTGAATATTTCGAATATTAATATTTTCGAAATTCTCGATAAAATATAAAAAAATTATTTTCAGTTATAATGAAACTGGAAACGTTTTGTATTTACACAGATTTACTCAAGGAAAAATAGAAGTCGAAATTAATTTTCATTAATTAGTTTCTGATATAAATACATGACAGGTACTAGGTACCTGTGTATCGTTTACACAGCAAACAATTAAATTCAAATATAATTGCAATCTATTATAGTTCAATTTTTGCAATGAACAAAATGAATTCTGATTTGTTATTTTTTGGAACAAAACGACTTGCCGATATTGAGAAAAATAATAGAAATATTTTATTTCAATGTAATAAACGTAGATGAGTAATCCAAATAGACTGTAATGAATTTTCCGAAATGGTAATATTGAAATTATAATTTTTCGGTGTTGAAATAAAAATGCCACTCACTTTTTCTGTTCCATATTTGATGTAGTTAACTCACTGATTTTTCTCCTGTTTTGTTTTGAAAAAATCCTTTCTGGTTTAGTGCCACAACACACTGTACGATTTCCACTTTATACACTCACTATATATTTAAATTTTCACACCCGCACTTTTCGTATCACACCCGAAAATTTTTTAATCGCGCACTTATCGCCGAAAATTCGATCGTACGAAATTAATATTTTCAAAATTCCACTATAAACTTCACAAACACTATAAAATATTTTCCGAAAATTTACTCGCACAGGGGGTACATTCAACGAACCGTACCTGACCCCCGTTCGCGTTAAACTGATTCATCTCGGTAAAGAACTGATCTATGAAAAATTATTCATCATTTTACGTAATCCTTTTATGTAACTTTCCTGAAGTCGGTGTTTTCCTGGCCCTTGAGGATATACAGGCTGTTCCACATCAAATGTGAAATATTTCGAATAATAATACTTTCGAAATTCTCGATAAATATATCAAAAATGGATGTTATAATGAAACTAAAATCGTTTTGTATTTACAGGGATATAAGGAAATATATCGGGTGTCCCAAGGTGAGTGGCCTATTAGATTATCATGGAAACTATTCATGATAAAGATTTCAAATATTGTGTATCCATATTTGACCATGTAAGGTACATTTTCAAAATAAATTCACATTTTTAGTGTTACCGGATGATCGACCATTTGGGAACAACTTACTTATTTTAAATGAAACATTATTAGGTACTCCATGAAATATTAAATCTATTCACTCTTACTTTTTCATACCTATCTCTAACGGTTTTTGAGTTATTATTTTTTTTTCGGAATTTTAGATCAAAATGGCGTGTTACGAAAATGAATCTAATTCACTCAATATTTGGGAATTAAGTCTGAAATTTATCAAGTCATTAGATATTGATCGGATCAATATCAATGCTTTTGAATCATACATGTCAGTTATACAGAATGGACCAATAAACTCATCATTTGCAGTTACAAAATCGTTAAAAAGTATAGGAATTTAAATAGAAAAATTGTAGAGTGTGTTGTACTGATTCCAAAAATTGAAAAATAAACCAGGTATCTAATTTGAAGAAACAGACTTTTTTACGATTTTTTAACTTGGAAAATGATGATTTTTTTGGTCCACCTGTATAAATGACATCTATAATTGAAAAGCAGTGACAAAGATCAGATCAATATCTAATGATTTGCCAAATTTCTGACCTGAATCAAAATATTGAGTGAACTAGAGTCATTTTTGTAACACGCCATTTTGATCTGAAATTTCGAAAAATAATTAATAACTTAAAAACCGTTAAAGAAAGGTAGGAAAAAGTAGAAATGAATTTATTAAATATTTTATGTATCATAAAAAAATAGAACTACCGGATGTCTCATTTTGAATAACAAAAATTTTGCCAAACTGTCGTACATCCGGAAATACTGGAAATGTGAAAATATTTTGAATATGTACCTTAAATGGCAAAATATCGATCCACAAAATTTGAAATCTTCACCACCAATAATGTCCATAATAATCTAATAGGCCGCTCACTTTGGGACACTCGATATAATTCAAAATTAAAAAAATATAAATTAAATTTTCGTTAATTAGTCTCAGAAATAAATACATGACAGGCGGTACCTGTGTATCGTTTACACAGAAAACAATTGAATTTAAATATGAGTGCAATCTATTATAATTCGATTCTTTTAAGAATGAATTAGCGATATGAGTCGCTTGTGCTTTGTTAATCTTCAGAAAAAGTCATATATTCACTTGAAATGTGGAGCCTGAGATTATGAATTTTACTTCGATTAAATAAGCACTTTATTGAATAAAAAATAAATGAAATATGAAAGTTGAAATATACGAATCACATTGAAGTTTTTACAATATGGTGTGCAAAAACTAAGTTGAAGTCGAATACATATTGTGAAAATTACATAAAATAAATTTCTATATTACATATCGTAAAGATTTTTATGTGATTTGTATAATTCAACTTGGCGAATTACGTTAGAATTATGCTTATGTTATGCTTACGTACGTCCATTGTAAATTGACATAGTAGTGTAGTAGTGTAGGGGCTGCAGTGCGCACTCACCGTGGTATTTCTTTTTTTTTGTCACTAGAGAAAGCTAAAGAAAATAAATAATAACATCGTTTACACCGACCGTTATCACCGCTCGATACTGTCTGACTATAATTTCTTCGTTCACATCTGTTCCGATGATTAGTCATAATTCTTTTATTTATATTATTTTCTATGCAGTATACGGACAACTAAACTTTTTCTGAGCGCTCATTCTACTACTAGTGCTATATCGCTTTGCAAAAAAGGCCTGTTTACACGAAACGGAAATTATGAAAGTTCGAAATATTGAGCTTTGGGAAAAATGCCATTTGAACGGTGAAATTCTAAACGCTTGCGAATATCGTTTAGGAAGTATTTTTTTCTGATTCAGGTCCCTCCAAAACCTATAAAAACATACCAAATTCACTAAAGTTGGCCAAATTTTTAATTAAGTTCAGTTTATAGATTTTGCATTTTTCATTTTCGAGTTGCGTTCAAGAGCTTCTGCGTAATGTAGTTTGCTTCGGCTCGATGAATTATCAGCGTCAATCTATTCATTAGAGCCAGATTAATAATTATTAGTAATAACCGTTTCTGTAGATCCCAAAGAATTTTTGCAAAATGCTGAAATATAGCGTTTTAGGGGAGGTCAACCTCTTAGGCATTTTTCGTCCAAAATTTCAGAATTTTAGGTGACTATTTTATGTGCTTATATTGAAGGAGACTAAAGACTCAAAAAGAATATGCAATTCATTTTTCATTCCGGCAGTTCAAACGGAAATTATGAAAGTTTGAAATATCGAGTTATGGGAAAAATGCCATTTGAACGGTGAAATTCTTAACGCTTGCAGATATCGATTCAAAAGTATTTTTTTCTGATTCAGCTACCTTGAAAATCTATAAAAACATACCAAATTCACTAAAGTTGGCCATATTTTTCAAATAAATCCAGTTTATAGATTTTGCATTTTTCATTTTCGAGTTGCGTTGTAGAGCGCCTGCGTAATGCAGTTTGCTTCGGACCGATGAGTTATCAGAATCAATCGATTCATTAAAGGGCCCACTCACTAAGAGGGAAGCGCGAAGACTTGAATGCGCGTTGTACGTGGTACAGTTAAAAGTGTGTGTGTATGGCGTAAATTTGGAATGCGCAATCATCTCCGTCGTGTGGCGTGTGCATTCTTCCCCGTACGTGGAAGAATGACCAAAAACGACCGTGTATGGGCAACAAGTCTCTGCACGTTTCATATGTTTAGCAACACTGTGTCGGGTTCGATATTTATACCTTAGAAATTTTTTCCTAAATAACAACACACGCCACTGCCATTAACATCAGATCTTTTTTCGACGTCATCTCACGCTTGTCGCACATCCAAACCAACACGCAAAAGTGTATGTGTGTGGGCAATATCAATGCACACGTTTGCGTTACAGCAAACATGCAGAGACTTAACTGCGCATTCTTCCTTCCTAGTGAGTGGGCCCCATTATAGAGTCAGCTTTACAATTATCAGTAGTAACCGTTTCTGTAGATCCAACAGAATTTTTGCAAAATGCTGAAATATAGCGTTTCAGGGGGTTCAACCCTTTAGGCATTTTTCGTCCAAAATTTCAAAATTTTAGATGACCATTTTTTGTGCTTATATTGAAGGAGACTACAGACTTAGAAAGAATATGCAATTCATTTTCCATTCCGGCAGTTCAAACGGAAATTATGAAAGTTTGAAATATCGAGTTTTGGAAAAATTGCCATTTGAACGGTGAAATTCTAAACGCTCGCAGATATCGATTCGAAAGTATTTTTCTCTGATTCAGCTGTTGATTTTTATTGTTTTTTATGTATTTTTCCTTGTTAATCTTCCAGAAATAAACGCTACCATTCATACAAACTTGGTATTTTATTTTTTTACTTATTACACACGTTCTTTATAATCTTTAACCTACATTGTTTCTTATTCTAGGATATTTCAGAGACAACATTCTGTTCTTCTTATTATAGAAAATCTCATTCAAAATATTCCCCCTTGCATGCAACCAACGTTGCATATCAATGTATTATTGTTAAACTACAGAATTATCTGGCTGAGTTTATAAAAAAAGTATTTGAATATTCAACATCAGCTACCTCGAGAACCTAAAAAAACATACCAAGTTCACTAAAGTCGGCCATATCTCTCAAATAAATCGAGTTTATTGATTTAGCATTTTGCATTTTCGAGTTGCGTTCGAGAGCGTCTGCGTAATGCAGTTCACTACAAATCGATGTATTTTTAACATCAAAGGATTCATTAGACCGAGCTTAATTATTTTCAGTATCAACCGTTTCTTAGATCCTACAGAATTTTTGCAAATTGCTGAAATATAACGTTTAAGTGGGTGTCGACCCTTTATGCATTTATCGTACAAAATTTCAAAATTTCAGATGATCATTTTATGTGCTTTTTTGAAGGCAACAACTCCTCCCAACGTCAAGGCGTAAACTGAAACCGCTTAAAAGCAAACATTATCAAACTCGAATTTAAAGTCCCAACTCAGTCAACATGACTTTCATCAAACTGACAAACCCTAACACAACGATAGGGGTGAAGCTGTAACACTAGAGTTCGTGCTTCCACTTACAAGTGAATAATTTCAATTCTGTTCTTCGCAGGAGAATAATTATTAGGATGTTGAACGCGAATCTTGAATATCTGCCAGGGGATGGAATTTTATCTCAGGCCGCATTATGCGATGTGTCAGATAGGGACAAATTAGTGTCAGGAATGATACATCGGGATCAGGCTTGGGGCTTTTCGGGGAGAAGTCAGAAGACAGCTGAGTCGTCACTCCATCATTTGGAAATTTTTGCGTAGGTTGGTTTTCGCTACAATTCGCTTAGTTGCGTCTTTACGCAACAATATCTTCCTCCCTCCTTTCAAGGTAGAGGATTATTTTGTCAGTGTAATTGGAGTGTAATCGCAATTACTTAGATAATAAAGGGTTTTCTAATAAGATGTGTTATTTTGATATTCAAAGAAAAATGCCATTTTTCAATATAAATGATCGGATGTTTATTTCACTATAAAGAAGAACCTATGCCGTTAATAGTGGAAAATAACATCAGGCAAATGAGTACCACGACCACGATTACAGGACCATATCCTTTCAATGAAATTTTCATAACCAAATCGCAAAGTGTCAGCCCTATGTCCTCGATAGCCTCACGAATTCCATCTTTGAGGTCTTAAATCGACGCTTGGCTATTGGCGTAGACTTTCTCTTTCACATGGCCCTAAAGGCAGAAGTCGCAAGCTGTTAAATCACAAGATCTCGGTGGCCAATAATTATGATCACCTCCTCTAGAGATAACACGGTCCGGAAACTTTTCCCGCAAAAGATCAATGGTTTCGTTGCTTGTGTGGCAAGTACCGCCATCTTGTTGAAAGTAAACGTTGTCTAATTTCGGCCATAAAAAATCATCAATCATCTCTCGATAGCGCAATCCATTCACCGTAACTGTTGCTCCACTTTCAGCTACAGCAGCAATATTCTCGACTGTTCTTGACCGAGATGTACGGTTTTTATTCTTCACATCACTAACTTGTCCCAACAGCTCGAAATTTTCCACCAATTTCTTCATTGCGGTCTGACAAGGTGCTTCACGACGACCCAAAAATGTTCGAGTTTAACGAACCGTCTCTGCCAAATTTTCACCATTTTTATAGTGAATTTTAATGATTTCAACGCGTTCTTGAAGCGTGTATCGTTCCATTTTTATAAATGGCGTAGTTTCTACTTGTCAAATGAGAGCTTCAAACGTGACATCTACCGAAATAGCGGGCTTTTCAAAATAACACCTCTTATTGGAAAACCCTCCAGGTACTGAGGGTGAATGAAATTGATTCTCCAGTTTTTTTGAACGCTGTAATTTTCGCATTTTGCGCCGGAAATGGTCTCAATCCGTTCTCAAAGCGTTCTACTGCCTGATGACGAATTCGTGGTCAAATTCAATTTTGTCCGTGGGGGCGGCCAGCCGTACTGCCATTAGCACGATAACATCCGGAAGGATTGTCATTGAGACTTGAGATTTTCAGGGTGAGTTCGGATTCCGAGTAGCGCTGTTAAGTTCGTTTACCAGCCGAATCGTGCAGGTGTTCCATAAAATATGGCCATTCAAAATTTTCATTCTTAAATATCTCAGACAAAACAGAATCAATCAAAATGCAGATTTGCGGCCAAATGTAAGATGCTCATAATAAGCCTCATGCAAAATTTTGTGGTCATAGTATTAAAAGAACCATAGGAAATTCAATTTTAATATTTAAAAGAAGAATCTCCATATTTCCATAACAATATATCCGATTGTAGTGAATTTTATTTTGTGAATAATGATTGATATACTGACTGCTCATGCAAAATTTCAAGAGGATCGTATCAACAGAACCGTAGAATTATTTTTTTTTAATTATTGATTTTCTACATATTTAATTTGTGTTGCATTGCCACGTTCTTTATTATATGATATACCTAGTTAAAATTAGAATTAGTAAGATGAAGATTCACAAGTAAATAATAAAAACAGTTACTCAAATTCTGGCTCAGACCGGGTCAGGTCAGGGTACATACCCTCGAAATCACTATGTGGCAAAAAAAAGAAATGCTTCGTTAATTGGTTTATTACAATTAAATTCAAGATACCTATATCAGTGTAGAATAACAATCTATCAAAAATCAGCAAATAACTTTGCCAGAATTCCATGACTTCATAATTTATAATATTGAAAGTGATAATGCAGTTTATGAAATTACACAATAGCAGTTACAATTACAAAATAATAAAAAAAACCATACGGAGGGACTTAACTTAGAGCGAATGTCTCCTCTTGATCTGGTCGGTGAACCTATTTCTGGTACGACAATAGGTAGGCCTCGAATGCTTTTTCAGGATTTTTCCACCAAGAAAAATTTAATGGATTTTCTCCCTGGGAAGCTAGTCAATGGGCTGGTCGATGTCACCATTCAACGTTGGTCCAAATAAATTGAAGTCGAAGTTATTATCCAAATTATGTTTGTTCAGAATCCATAAAAGTAATTTTAGGCTATCCGAATTTAATCGATTTTAAATAATGCCTTTACAGCTGAATTTACCAATTAAACTAATATTCTATATCAAATTGACTTCTACAACTCTGCTGCAATTTACTATTTATGACTATGTCTGAACTCACGAAAATCTCTAAGAATAATAATATGAATTTAAAATTTGAATTTATCAGAAGCCAGATTTCAAAAGTTATAAAAACGAATAAAAAAACTGATAGTGAACCTACAAGAAATACACAATAAAACGCAGAATTAATTCAAAGGAAAATGAAACGATTGACCAACAGTGACATCTACCCATGCATTGACGTACTTACCAATCTAGAAAACCTAATGTGAAAATTGAAAATGAAATCTATAATTATTAAATGACAATGGGATGAAAACCTTAAACAATTAAAATTACAATCAAACAATGATAATTTTAGAATTTAAATTTGCAAATGAACAATGCAATGAAATTATGAAATGGAATTAATTATGTTATGACAATGATGCAAAATTGAACCTGAAATTAACAATTCATGGAATAAACCAAAAAACGAGTTTTTTCAAACAATAGGAAAAATGAATCGTAACAGCATAAATCTCAAGTCCAATACAAAATTTCAAGGTAATAGCATCATTGCTTCACAAATAATAAAGCATTCAAAAGCTCTTTCTTAAGGCTTTCATTAAATTTTTATATTTTCTTTGGGGGGGCACTGCTGGTTTCTGGGGAGCAGCGCTGTCCTCTAGATAACACTATGTCCGCTTCCAGCTTTTTTCTGGGAATTACAAAATATTGGACAATAAAAGATTTCTTGAAATGTTTCCAAATTTCAAATAGCTTTCAGATGAAACACATAAAAAAGATCCTTTGGTTAGAATTCATGTACTGGGTTTTTCACTATAATTTGACCCCCCCTTTAACTTTGTTACTAAAGGAGATACAAAAAAATGTTTCGTATAAAAGTCTCACGAAATCAACTGAGGTTTTTTGATATGAGTCCAGAAACTGTTATATATACAGGGTGGCCCACATAATGATGGCAACTTCATTTTTTCAAATGGAACACCCTGTATATTTTTCCATGTTTGGCTAGCTCTATTTCCCCTGATTTCGAATATGTAACATATGTTGGCCTATCTCTTTTATTCTGAGAACCACAGAGTATCAAATTTTAAGAACCACCTGCCAAGATCTGTTATCATTTTACAAGTGGCAGAGTGCGTTTACTGAAATTGATCATTTTTGGAGTTATAAAAACGTCAATGGAAAGATATACAGAGTGAACAACATTAACCTTAAATTAATTTCATTCAATACTCATAGTTCATATAGTTGTTTCAAGTTGTTTAGACTATTTTTGATAGCATTATTATGGCTCTGATTCAAGTCAGAAATTGAAGCTTCAAAATTTGTTTCTAATCATTACAATATTATCATTATTTTTTGTGCGTTGACGGGATTAGTTCCGAATTATGAGTTTAATATTGGTTGATTTAATACCGCTAATATTCTCCGCTTTCATTGATTGTCATTATTGCTGAAGTAATTTTTTTCCTTCAGGAACGGCCATAAAAACGTGTCCAACGGTGTTAAATCGGGACTATTTGGTGGCCATAAAATGGGTGCGCCATTACCAATCTAAAGATCAAATTGGCCACTTAAATATTCACGAACTTCCAAAACGCTATGCCAGATGGTTATTGAAATTTGAAACTCTGTGGTGCTCAGAATAAGAAAGATAGACCAACATATGTTACATATTCGAAATCAGGAGAAAAAGAGCTAACCAAATATGGAAAAATATACAGGGTGTTCCATTTGAAAAAATGAAGTTGCCATCAATATGTTGGTCACCCTGTATATATTTCAGTTTCTGGACTCATATAAAAAAACCTCAGTTGATTTCGTAAAACTTTTATACGAAACATTTTTCTGTATCTCCTTCAGTAACAAAGTTAAAGGGGGGTCAAATTATAGTGAAAAACCCGGTACCATTGAAATATCTGTTATGGAACAAACACACTGTTCATTATATAACAACAATAAAAAGGTTTTTCAGTATTCAGACAAGAAAATGTGATGAGAAAATGAGCCAAGACTTTCGTAGTTTATCTTCATTCACCAGCGGTAATAAGAATTTTATGAAATATTCATTATCCGTTACGCCAGATTACGACTGAATAATTTAATGGAAAAATTTCATATTTGACAATAAATTATGTTAAACTCAAATTAATTCGCGAAACCCATGAAAAGATCTACCTTACAACCTTTCAGCTTTGTTTTACTTAACTTTATTTACATATTTATTGCCAATAATTTCCATATCTGTACATTGTTATTAAGCCGGGCCAGAATTATGCCACGAGTTTTATGGATGCGGCACACGAAAATTTCATAAAACTCGGAATGTGTCGGAAAATTTTTCCCGATTATGGAGATTTATGGCAACAAACAAGTGTTCCGTTGCTTTGGCTCTTCGGCTAATGAGCTCGATCGTCGAGGGGGACTTTTTTTCACCTTATTATTAAAAATTCTATAAGGCCTCTCCGTTAAGGGAGTTGTTTTCGTATTAGGTTTATATTGGTGTCAGTTTTTGCAGGTGCGTTTAATCGAGGGATGATTTTATACTTTTATGCCGAGTGCGTTTTGATTATACAGGGTGTCTGTTGACAAATGCAAGGAACTTAGGGAGCAGATACAGCCTTCGGAAGACGATGACTAGTTGACAGTTTTCAATTTTATTTAGATGTCCTGAAAACATTGTGTCATAAACAATAAATAATATGATTTCATTTGTTTCCCATTTGTGAACGTCAGTTTCCAAAAACACAATATTAATCAAGAAAGTTTATTTTATCAAGTCACTAACTTGTAAAACTGACAGTTAACTCGCAAAATTTTTACAAGTTAGTAGTATTATTTACATTGAGATTTGTCAAGTACTTGCTTCTAATTTCATTCATCCTTGTAATTTCAGAGTTCCTGGAACAAATGTATTTCTCAATAAACGTTCTCGAACTATTCGAAAACGATATTCGTACCTTGTTTTAATCGTATCTATTTGTTTTCCTTCTCAGAATTGCAAATATCCTAGAGGTTTTTTGACCTGTAAACTCACTGACAGTTTCACGTACTCGCTTCTAATTTCATTTATTCGTCTAATTTCATCGTTCCTGGAACAAATATTTTTAATAAAAAACGTTATAAAAATATTTAAAACAATATTCATGCCTTGTTTCATTTGGATCTGGCCTTTTTCATCAGAAATGAAAAATATTCTCGAAGGACTTCCCTCTCGTAAAGCCACTGACAGTTGTCATAATTTTCCGATGTCATAAATAATCATAAATAATGCAACTTACGACATTTGCGACAAATTCTTGAGATTTTTTTGGAATTTATCTAACCTTTTTACAAATGAGAAACAAATAAAATATAAAACAATAGACGCAAGGTAACGGGTTTTACTGGCTCAAGGAGGTAACTGACTTGCCTGCGGCTCGTCAATTATATCCTCCATTCGCCAGTAAAAACCCTTTTACCTTGCTAGTAATGTTATGTACTATATTGAGGAGATGTCAATCACACAATTTTTTTCGATCCCATAACTTTATTATTAGGTGTTGAAAATAATAACCTCCTATGATTTTCCTTCGAAAACTGTTTTCGTGGAATAAATTTTCGGAAAACAAAATTCTCTTATGGTTTCCTATGCAATTATGGAGAAAAAAAGTCTCTTGAAAAATTTCGATACAGCCGATACTTTTCTCGGAAGATACCTTTTGGATCTTGCTGTTTCAAAATTCCGAAGGATCCATCCCGGGGATATTCCGTCAGAGTTTCTCCCTTTCGGCTTTTTCGATTTCCAGAAACTCATTCTTATAGGTACATTTTCCTATACCACAGAAGGGTTCTATGTCAATAAGTGACATTCGTGCGCCCTCTTTGGCAAGTGTATTGGCCTCTTCGTTTCCTTTGATTCTGAATGGCCGGGAACCCAGATTGAAAAGATCTTATTTTTCTTGCCTATCTCATTGAGTTCGTTCCGGCACTCCCAAATTTATCTTTGAGTCGATGACGTAGGACCTCAGTGTTTAAATAGCAGCTTGACTATCTAGGAGAATGGTAATATCGTACATCTGATAGTTTCTTTCTAAATTTATATCAAGACCTATTTCAATAGCTAAGATTTCCGCTTGAATACCTAAGATTTCCACTTGAAAGAAGCTCATACAGGAGCCCATCGACAGCATACTTGCCCCCTATATCCCAGCTTGACTATCTGAGTGTACGGCTATATCGCACTTCTAATAGTTTCTTTATAGATTTACTAGCGACCCGCCCCGGCTTCGCACGGGTGCCTCAGACGCGCTATTTATAGGCACGCCCTTGCCGCACCGGGCGGCCGGCCGGTACCGCTGCAAACGCTACGTCCCGCAATTTTTAAATCTGTAATATATTCGAAAATATTCACTTAAATCATACGATGTAAAGGGCCATATAGATCTATATTAAATGAACAATGTATTCAAGGTATTTAATTGGTTAAGGATTAATGCTGTATTGGTTAAAATCGCTTCGAAAATTAGCTATTATTGTCGTAAAAAGTAAATGAACAAAAAAGTTATTGTGGGTTATCCATAAGAGATAGACATATACCTTCACGGACTTTTCTGTAGACCTTTTCAATGTGTACAATACTTAGTACATAATTTGATAAAACTTGTAGGGTTCAGCCTGCGTTTGCAATGTAAGCGGAAAAAATGAAATTATTTACGACATCACATTAGAAACCTCAAAAATAACAGTACTTCTCCACTATTTAATGGATGTTATCATACATATAAACCTTCCTTTTGAATCACTCTATCTATTTAAAAAAAACGCATCAAATCCGTTGCGTAGTTTCAAAGATTCAAGCATACAAAGGGACATAGGGACAGAAAAGCGACTTTGTTTTATACTATGTAGTGATAGTGAAGATGTTTCTCGTAAAAGTTTTCCGAGTGGCCCATAATAAAAACTGACAACTCATTGGTATCGTACGAACGTATCAGTAGTATGTCTGTTCCATTGTTATGTGGCCGGATATCGACAGTATGCTAATATTGTTTCGAAAAATTCAATTCCGCTACGTAAGGAGCCGACCACGCGACCAAAGGTCCACAGGGCACAGATAACGCGACTGAGCTGCACTCAGATGTAAAAGGCCACGCCCCCTTCTCTCGAAGCGAGCACGAACGCTAACCGGATTAAACTGAAGCCCCCGCCTCGCACGTCTTCCGCTGCTTTGGCTTTTATACGTTTTATATCCGATTATTCACGACATCACATTAGAAGCCTCAAAAATAACAGTACTTCTCCACTATTTAATGGATGTTATTATACATATAAACCTTCCTCTTGAATCACCTTAACAATTAAAAAAAACGCATCAAAATCCGTTGCGTAGTTTCAAAGATTCAAGCATACAAGGGACAGAGAAAGCGACTTTGTTTTATACTATGTAGTGATATCTAGACATCTTTCAATAGCTAAGATGTCCGCTTAAAGACGCTCATACAGGATCCTAGCGACAGTGTACACTTGGTACTTAGCCTGTGTATCCCAGCGCCACCTCCTGTAAAGGTTATATAACCATCTGTATACAATTTTACGACATTTTCTTTGAGGTTATATTCGGTGAACTCCCATTCCCATTTTTCTCTTTTACGAAGCAATGACCTGAAATTTTTCTCAGTGCTTACTTTCTTGATAATTACGTCACTAGGGTGGTCCGCAGATGAGATGTAGTTGCACAGAGAAGACCAGACTCTCTGATTCTTCATTCTCTCAGAGAACATTAGTTGAAAAGCTCCTAGAATTTTTCAATTGGAGGTATCGTTTTTCCTTTATGAACAGTTTCGTTCAAGTCTCATACCATACGTCCGGGCTTCCCTGAATTTTCCCTCAAAATTCGAACAATACTCATTTTCAAGAATGAAAATCATGAAATCTGCATTTTCCATTCGACATTTCCATTCAGAATTGATTTCTTAAGTGCCTCGTTACCCTCATCTCAAACACGCGAATTCTCCAACTAAATAAAGGCGAAATAAAATTTCCAACACCAATTCAATCCAAACGGAAAATCTGATTGTTTTTCCGGACCCAACTTAAGATTTCCCTCCTTATCCCCTTCGTTGACATAGCCAGAGTCCTCTAATCATTCCTTAGGTTATCGAAGGTTCGAAGGGCCACAATTGAAGTAAGCCTCTCATTTCCCCACTTTTGAAAACGTCTCACAAAGAACGTTCAAATATTTGATCGTTAGCATTAGGCGTGTAACACTCAACATTTTCATTGGAAATCGGGCGTTTTCCAATTAAAATTTTCCACATCTTAGCGACGCCATTTCCAACTTTTAATTGAGGAATAATGTATAATTAGAAATTTGCTTGTCGAGAGAGCCCTTTCATCTAAATTATAATTCGGTTGGGCCAACAATGTCACAAGAGAGATTGGTTCGTTGAATTCCTTTCGGTTTGTAATTTTCTATAGAAAAAGAGAAAAGAATTGGTTCAAAGGGTGCTTGGAGAGGTGGTGGACAAAAAAAGAAGGTGCTGATCTGATGGAATGAGGTTTGAAAGGCTTGTTCGTGTACCCTTTCACGCCTTCAATGTTACCTGAAAATTGCATGGAGAAAAACACTGAAGGAAGCTCTTGTGCCTGAAGAAATGATAATTTAATTTTCGGTATTCATCTTCTGTTAATTAATTCAGATTTTTTATTCAAAAATAGAACATCAGACGAACAAGATAACATCTGGAAGAAACGACGAGTACTTGAAAATTTCAATATGAGCCAAATTTGGTTCGAAACACCCTCCTAATTGTAAAGTACATTCACTCGAATATCGAATTTTAAGAATGAACTTAAACTCAAGTTAATAAACGGGTAACTACATTTGAAAGACCAAGAGACGTACAATTAATACCAATAATGGCATTATACCAGATTTAAGTCAAGAAGTTTTTCTACATACTAATAAGCCTTGAAGCGAAATAGATATCTAAAGATAATCTGGGTGATAATACCACCTTGTAAAGAGTTTTCCAATAAGAGAACGCATTGAAATTATTAAAATTCACTATAAAAATGGTGAAAATTTGGCAGAGACGGTTCGTATAACTCGAACTTTTGGGTCGTCGTGAAGCACCTTGTAGGATCGCAATAAAAAAAACCCACGTTTGTCCATTCCTCGTCGTTCTTTGGAAGTAGGCATTCCACAAACGTCATCACACCGTATTTTGCATAAAGATTTGGGTCTTAAGGCTTATAGAGTTCAGTTAACACAACAACTCAAGCTGGCTATCATCAACAACGTCGTGTCTTTGCTGATTGGGTCGTTAAAATGCATGAAAATGATCCGAGATCGAGATCTTCTGATATAACACCTTGCTACTTCTTCCTTTGGGGCCACATGAAAGAGAAGGTCTACGCCAATAGCCCAGCGTCGATTCAAGACCTCAATATTGGAAATTGGCATTCTTTTATGAATATCAAAATAACACCTCTTATTGGAAAACCCTTTAGTAACCCTCTGGAGAGGCTTGCAACTCCATCAGGAATTTGATAGTTGCTGGTTTTGTAGTAAAAATGTATATGCATGGATACAAACTTGTATGATCGTTCCGTTTGTTCTATAAATTGAATATTCACAAAGTTACAGGGTGTTTTTATGGAATTATGATACCGATAAGACTAAATGAAACATTTATTTTATAGAACACAAACTGCAAGTTCATACAAATTGAAATCCATGCATCATTTGTGCTACAAATACTTCCCTTATTCAAATTCCTGATAGGGTTGCAATTCTCTCTAGGGGGTTGCTATTAGAAACAAGCTTTGGATTTCAGATCATGTGTCAAAAATCAGCCTGTCTGAGTTCACAAATTCTGATTCGTTGTTGAGTTATTGGACACTTTTACATGAGACACCTTGTATTCATATTTCTCATTATTTTTCCCTTGGTTTTATCCCCCTTATTTTGTTTCTCCAGAAAAATTCCAATATATTCAGTCGAATATTTTTGCAGAAGAGTTCTGCTTTCAAAATGAATTAACCGTTTTAACGACACATGCGTTTCGAATTGTTACGGAGAAATTCAAGTCTGCTAAGATCACAAAAAGTTCCAATTTATCCGGAATAGTTATTTATTATTCTCTCTCGAGCTAAAATCTAATATTTTTTCCTTGTATAATACACCCTTATTTTCTGTGACAGGAAAATAATATATACTATTTTTTCTCCAACCAAGTCAAAATTACAATGAAATTGGTTTTAGTCATAGACCTAATAAGAATGGACACCGCATGAGAAAGAGAGGTCACTTGGTTAGTTGGTTGAATGTGATGGACCTATTGTGGGCAATGTCAAACTTGTTCTATGGTCAGTGTCTGTTGAATTATATTCAACGCATCAACTCCTTGTGCGCAAAGCAAAGTCTGTGGTCACATAAATATTTGTTTACATCTTCCATATGATTTTGACAAGTTGCCCACAAACTTGCTTCATCTCTTTTCTTTTCGATAAGATCGCATATGTCTTTCTCTCTCTTATGTATCCAAGTCGTCGATCTTCTGTTAGGTCACGTGATTCTGCATCCATAGTAATTATAGATCTATGGTTTTAGTCAAAAATCGTTAATAATTTGGTTATAAATTTGAACACATACTAATCATGACAGTGATTGTCAAGTAGACGTCAAATGCAATTACTTTTAGTAAGGCTCTGAAAAGGGGAGTATACCAGACAGCCATGCTTGGTCCAACCACAGACTCGAAAATTACAGAACAATTCGAATGAAATGAAATCTGTAATCAAATAATGCTTGTGCTTACCTGTCTAGTCTCCAACTTTATTGTTTTGAATAAAAAATCAATACTTTCTATTAACTTTTCTTCAAAAAAAGCACGCAACTAACAATAGAGCACAATAACTGAGAAATTGACATTACCAACTGTAATTTTCGAGTCTGTGGTTGGACCCAGTCAGCCTGTCTGGCATACCTATCTTTCTAGTGCTCTACTTTTAGTCCTGGGATTAAAAGTAGCGTTTTTAATCCTAGGATTAAAATTATTGCTAAGTAACGAGTGTATTTTTGTACGCTAAGGGAATTGGTGGCTTTTGCACCTGAAAATAATACAAAAATGTCAACATTTTTTGATGGTTGGAGAAAAAGGACCATTTAATAGTGAAAGAAATATAACCCTTCACGAAATTACTTTTTTGACAGGGAAAAAAGTGATTTCGTAAAAAGTCATATTTTGTAACCTGTCAAGAGATATAAAACGTCACATTTTTTCCCGTCACAGAAAACATTTTTTGTTTTTGAATCATCTAAAATTCAGATTTGAAATGTGAACAAAATTTTCCCTCAGCATTTTTCGAAATTGGCACTATGTTGTATGCTACTTTCTGCAAAACTGTCGAGTCCGGTAAAGCAGAACTTTAATGCAAGCAAACGTTTTTCAAAATTATTAATAGTTGAAAAGTGCTCTTGGTACTGCCTTTCTGGGAAACACTTCATATACAACGTTTAGCCTATTTAAATTGAGATTTTCGTCAAAATTCACAGTGCGCACTGTTTATCAAGATATTAATTTAATTATTTATGAATAAACATTTCCCCATACTGAATAATGCGTGTACCTGTTCCATCACGTGCATTACCAATTCGAATGTTGATATCAAGCAACCATCATGACTCCGGTGTTCTGTATAAAATATATATCGCTCATAATGTGACTGCATTTGTTGACATAACGAAATTTTACTGACATTGCATGACTTTCATCTAGCACGACATGGGTCTATATATTTTATTAGTATTTGCATGCACGTCCAAAATTAATTAATTGATGCACTGTCTCATCTTTGTTGCTGATATGAATAAATGGATAATTGATATATTATGTATAGGGTGAGGCAATAAAGTGCATATTGAATTTAATCTTTTCGAGCTCTTCTTCTACTTAAATGATAGACTACAGGCCCGTGTTGAAAAAATTATGGGTCATTTGAACCACCAGGTGACCTATCTAGAACGATATTAGGGCATAAAATAATAAGATTCAGCACTATGCCGTCACTTGTAAGCTGTCCAACTGAGTACAGGTGAGAATTCGAAAGTACAGGTAGAGTGGGTACATTTTGGTCACATATTTTTGTACGGCATTCCTACCATTGATATATCCTTGAAAAATAATAAGAAAACGCGTAGCGCCGTAAAAAAATGTGGAGTCACAAAGTCGAAATATTTTTTTAATTTTCCGACAGTTACCAGGGTAAATTTGGTCATTTGATTTTGTACGGCATCCGTGTCATACTATTTCAATACTGCTTCTAATCCATTATTCCGCAATGCCGCGCGCCGTACAAAAATCATGCGACAAGGGAAATAATATAGGGTTGCAATCCCCTTACTTTCCGTAGTCGGGGGGGTGATTTGACACAACATAAAATAAATTTATTTTGAAAGTATTATATGCAAAGGTAATATTTTTTCATATGCCGTACATTTTCGTTGGTCCAAAGAGAAAAAAAGAAAAAATCTATTTATTCGTACTAATTTTCATAGTCTTTTCGTGATTCTAGGTTCCTAGTTAGAAACCATGTTGAATATGGGTTTGTATTCTATCCATTTATACCAAAATATAAACATATTGTCACTGATAATTCCAAAATACAATATATTTTTAAAAAGTACTCATGACACTGAAGTTAGCAGAGCCTCTTGTAGCTTGATTATGTACTACAAAATTCAGTGTCATGAGTACTTTTCAAAAATATGTTGTATTTTGGAATTATCAGTGACAATATGTTTATATTTTGGTATAAATGGATAGAATGCAAACCCATATTCAACATAGTTTCTAACTAGGAACTTAAAATCACGAAAAGACTATGAAAATTAGTACGAATAAATGGACTTTTTCTTTTTTCTCTTTGGACCAACGAAAATGTACGGCATATGAAAAAATATTATCTTTGCATAAAATACTTTCAAAATAAATTTATTTTATGTTGTGTCAAATCACCCCCCGACTACGGAAAGAGAGGGGTTGCATTCCTATATTATTTCCCCTTGTCGCATGATTTTTGTACGGCGTTGCGGAATAATGGATTAGAAGCAGTATTGAAATAGTATGACACGGATGCTGTACAAAATCAAATGACCAAATTTACCCTGGTAACTGTCGGAAAATTGAAACAATATTTCGACTTTGTGGCTCCACATTTTTTTACGGCGCTGCGCGTTTTTTCATTATTTTTCACGGATCTATCGATGGTAAGAATGCCGTACAAAAATATGTGACCAAAATGTACTCACTCTACCTGTACTTTCGAATTCTCACCTGCACTCAGTTGGACAGCTTACAAGTGACAGCATAGTGCTGAATCTTATTATTTTATGCCCTAATATCGTTCTAGATAGGTCACCTGATGGTTCAAATGACCCATATTTATTTTCAACACGGGCCTGTAGTCTATGAGTGCTATTTCGTTTTGCCGAAATCTCTGTAACTTTCGAATTTGAACCGAAAATGTTCTCAAACGATAGGGTTCGACTCCGTGATGACGAATCTGGGGTAAAATTCCATTCTGTCCGTTGAGCCGTCCAGTTGGCCGGCCTTTAACACGATTCCCTTCGAAGGGATTGTCCTAGATTCTAGAGACTTGAGATTTTCAGGGCGAGTTTTGTTTCCGAACGCCTCGGTTAAGTTCGTTAACCAGATAAATTGTAGAGTGTGTTCCATGAAATATGGCCATTCAAAATTTTTGTTCCTCAATATCTCAGACAAAACTAAAGCAATCGAAATGAAATTTCGCTGCCTAATGTAAGATGCTCATAGTGTGAACAGAAACATAAAAAATTCAACTGGAATAGTGAAAAGGAAAAACTTCACATATCCATAAGAAGATATCCGATTCGGGTGAAATTTATTCTGCTAATGAAGATTGATATACTGAACGTTCATGCAAAAATTACAAGAAGATCCTATCATCCAAATCATAGAGAATTCAATTTGAATATTGAAAAGAATCTCCGTATTTCCATAACAATATATCCGAGTGAATTTCATTTTGTGTATGGGGATTTATATCCAGAATGTTCATGCAAAATTTCAAGAGGATCGCATCATCAGAACCATAGAATTTATTTTTTAAATTGTCAATTTTTCACATATTTCAGTTTTTGAATGATTCCCCGAATATAATTCCGATAGTGCTGAGATTTTTCATTTATATATTTAGTATCAATATCAAGTCCTATACAAAATTCTGAGGTAATAGCTTCATTGCTCCTTCAATGAACCAGCGCTTAAAAACACCTGCTCAGGGATTTCTTAATTTTTCTTGTAATAATCCCTCTTGTGCGTTTTGTTCTCAGAATGAAAAAATGAAGTTTTGGGCCAAGAAACACTCTAGTTTTCGAACAGAAACTTTTTATTTCTTGGTCAAGTTAAAAACCTAATAAACATGATGCTATCAAGGCAGCGCAATTTTGGATGTTCTTGACTTAATTTTTCAGTTTAAAAGTCACGGTTTACGTTTCAGTAATCAAATTTTGATATTCTTCGTTTATTGATCACGAAAAACCATTAAATTTTAATTATTTGACTTCGAAAAATAAGTATAAAAAAGCATATGGATTGCTATATTTTCATTACATTTCAAGATGGTGAAACAATCCTATTTTGTCATAGCAGTCATAATTTCTTTTGCAATGGTAAGTGAATGTTTTCATTTTACTCGAATTCAAACTATTGCTTAAGTTGTTTTTGACTTTAACTAGTAGGTATAATTTGTAACGAGCGTATTATTTACGAAGTAAACTCAAGGCTACGAACCGTAGTTGAGTGGCCCAAATCACCGAATGAAAAACAGCTATTTTACGCCAGTAGCATACTATCGAGGGGTAAACATCTAACCTAAATGTTGTACACCATAAATTCTTTCCAATGAATAAATCCCCGTAAATTCTCATAAATCCGCAACTATTTCCTTAAATCCCCGTGATTTCTCATAAATCCTCAACTTTTATCTTAAATCCTCGATAAATCCTAATCAACCCCTATAACTCCTC
The DNA here is from genome assembly GCA_013421045.1 of Propylea japonica. Taxonomy (NCBI): domain Eukaryota; kingdom Metazoa; phylum Arthropoda; class Insecta; order Coleoptera; family Coccinellidae; genus Propylea; species Propylea japonica. Next base: position 97,878,626 of record CM024241.1, read on the forward strand.
ATAAATCCTTGTAAATCACCGTAATTTACCAATTATACAGGTGTTCCAAAACTCGACGTCAACCCGAAACCGGGTGAAAGGGCAAGTAATGCTGGTTGTCAGAAAGATATAAAAAAGATCTAAGTTGCATGATTTTAAAATGATAGGCATTACAGAAAATTCCACACCCCGTGACAGTCTTTTCACTCCTGTTACCACAAATATCGAACACACCATGCGCATGCGCAACTCAATAATTGGAAGTGGGGGTAACTCCTTGGTAAATCCCCGGCAAATCCCTGGTAAATCCTCGATAAATCCTCATAAATCCTCTAAATCCCAAGGAAATCATCAATAAATCCCCGTAAATCCTCTTTTTCTTGTAAATCCTTAGTAAATCCCTGTAAATCCTCTAGGCTGTACACCATAAATCCCCAGATATTTACCCCTCGCATACTATACTTTCTCGGCCTAGGCCGGGAAGTGCTATTTTCTCAGAGAAAAACAGTTCTGAAAGTAGGTATTTCCCGGACGAATGCCGAAAATATTGTTACGAACTTGAGTTCGCTATCACTTGAAAAACTAATACAAAGTTCCAAAAATCTCCTTTCATTACTCTTCAAACTACAAATTATAACTATTCTACCAACCACCGAGATATAAAAGGGAGGAGACGCTATGACATACAATTGAGTAAGGAAAAATAGTACCACTAGGTAGGGCTAAGTCGGGGACCAATATGACGGAACGTTCAGGGTTGAATTAAGTTGCCAGTTTTTTCTGTTCACATATTTCACGCAAAAAATACGACGTGTTGGGTCTTTAGGAATCCTGTTCAAATAAGGTCAATTGAATATCAAACAAACAATTTTTCTTCAGGCGATAATACACACATAGGTATAAAAAGATATCAGATTATCAAGACAGACTTGCAAAAATTTCAAATGCTGGTCTGTGTAGTACCCATCCCTATGTGATATGTTTTTCCTCTAATTTCATTCTTATCTGTCTCGTCTCTGCTTGAAGAAAGCCTTACAGTGCACGATACCATTTTATTGTATATTATTAAAAATAAAAAATCACAATTCAACTAGAAACAGGCGCAAGAATCACAATTCCTCCAGAAAATTCAACGATTGTCAAATTTGACGTTAGGTGGTAGTAATATGGCGCATCTGATACCATGTTTTCAATGATGCCAACTCTGTACTATCCTATCTCTATGCTTTAAACTAACTTCAAATCTGAACTCTAGCCGCCTCGGTGGCTGCAAGGACATGGCGTGTCCCAACAAGTACTTGCGAAGCTGTAGGTCTGGGTTCGAATCCCGGCGAGGGTATGGATGTTTGTGTATGTCCTAGTATGTCTAAGAACAAAAATTGTTAGTGTTACGTTATGAATTTGGATTAAAGAAGTTAATTTAGATTAGACTTTATTATTTGTAATTTCTAGTTTCTACAGTACTCGTGACACACATGTCTGTTCAACCTAGAACACAGAACTTATCCTTAACCTAAATTGGTTGGTCACAGAAACGTCAACATCAATGTTGCCAACCCCAACATCCCCTTTTCTTAAAGATTCAGTCTCTTGGGAGGTTTACTGTACCTTCCCGAGGAAGTTACCTTATCCTTATTAACAAAATTTGTTTCTTCTTCTTAAAACAAACTACAGCAAAATTATTGGGTAACTTACAGAAACTGCATGTTTTTCCATATGCTGGACATTGGTTCACAGGGTGTTCGCTCTTCCCACATTTTCTACAATTTTTAATTGACTGCGAGACTTTATTTTGGAATTTGTTCCTGTTTATAGCTGCAATTTCTTCTGGAGCCACTTTGCTAATAGCCTCGCTGTGTATTTTAGACATCTCGATAACTTGACAGAGTTCCACAGCTTTGTCGAGGGAGAGACTGTCATCTTGTAGTAATCTTTCTCGTACTACCTACAGAATTCCTTATTCCACACATTATCATTGTGACAACTAAACTGTCCTGTAGTGCTTCCAATTTGCACCTACTGGCTCTCTTTTTCAGTTCAACTATAAACTGGTCAGTAGATTGGCCATCTTCTTGACGGTAAGAAAAATTTGTTTCTTTCATAGGCAATGTTTTCCTTACCTATGAAGTGTTCTTCGAATTTATCATTAATATTCCCACGTTGTTCTTCTCCTCTTCCGTGAATTTGAACGTGGTATATACTTTGAATCCATCGTCTCCAATGTAGTGTAGCAATTGTGCACACTGTGTAGCTTGTGCTTTCTTATTTATTTCTGAAGCAATTAGGTAATTTTCGAACCTGGCTCTCCACAGCTTCCAGTTTTCTGCGAGATTTCCTCTGGTTGCTAACGGCGTGATACCTCGACTATCGCCCATCGTGGTTTAATTTAATTTGAAAATACGTATTTAAATGTATTGTATGTTTATTTAACACAATACCGACTGCGCCATGTTACGTTATGAATTTGGATTAAAGAAGTTAATTTAGATTAGACTTTATTATTTGTAATTTCTAGTTTCTACAGTACTCGTGACACACATGTCTGTTCAACCTAGAACACAGAACTTATCCTTAACCTAAATTGGTTGGTCACAGAAACGTCAACATCAATGTTGCCAACCCCAACAGTTAGAGTGGTATGTAAGATGTGAATGAGAGTCTTAAGAGCCGTATTCATAGTCGGCCCTTGAGGGTGAGTGTGAGTTTTTATGGCCTTATGAATACTAGACATAAAGGTGACATTAACTGTCACTCAACTCAAGGGCGAACTATGAATACGGCTCTTAGTGTTAAATGGCAATCTATGATAATATAATGATATTTTCGTTGCCAAGATGGTCTAAGTTACCAAGGGCATTGTGAAAGGATGATGAATGAATGAATGAAATCTGAACTCTCTTGTCACTTTTCTTAAAAATTGTCTTGTAACCGTCCTGCCCAACTTATTTTCGTAACAATATTGATTTTGAAGCATCAATAACTTATCGATTTCCTTGAAAATAATGCACAGATTCTTGTAGACATAGTCAATCAATGTTTTCATATTTCTGTTGTTATTTCAGGTGATTCCAACGTTTTGCACAGAAATTCATAGTTCATCTCCAGATCAGACCCAAAAGTCTCCGGAAAAAAGACACATCTCTTCCTTGATTCCTGAAGCAGTGAAACAAAAATGGCACGAATACATTAATAACGTAGTGGAGAACATACGTTGGAATTTGTATGCACTGTCTAAGTTACACCCAGAGTACTTTGAAGAGTTAAATATTCCATATTCCTTACGAACATTAGACCATAATATAGGAATACAAAGAAGAAAAAGAAACATTTTGATCACTCCTGAATCAGAAGGAAAACGTCAGTCAATTGTGGACAGCTCTGAAGAAAGGATTGATGAGAAAAAAATAGCTGTTAGATGTATAAGTGAATTATTGGAGTTTCTTGAAGGGGTGTTCTTTGGTGGTTTTCAATATATAGGCGATATATTTCATTTGAAGTGAACTTTTGTATGAGGACATAATAAATATGCTGTTGCATCTCTATGAAATTTCTTATTTTTTCCTGAACTCTCCCCTTACAGAGCTGTTCTGACCACACCCTTCACAGCTCGCTTTTCGGTTGCAGAGATCTGATGAAATCCAATATCTGTGAAGGCATCAACGGGGCTAGTTCTTCACTCTTACAAGTTTCTCGCCCAAGGCATTCTCTCCTTAGGCTTGCAATGCCAAAGGATTCCGTGACTAGGTGAATGGGAGTTTCTTCCTCCTCCCCACAGAACCTACATTCGTCAGTATCCGATAATCCCATCCTTAATAGGTGCTTCCTGAGGCGACTGTGTCCTGCAAGCAAGCTAGTGATGAAGTGTAATTGTTTTTCACCAAGATCCAGATATCTTTTGGATCCTGCTGTCTCAAAGTTCCGAAGGAACTTCGTGGAATGATCCATCCCTGGGAGATTAAGCCAGAGTTTTTTTCTTCTCGGCTTTCTCCTTCTCCAGAAACTCCTTCTTATAGGTACATTTACCTATACCACAGAAGGGTTCTGGGTCAATGAGTGATATAGTGAATCCATTCTCCTATTCAAGCTCTGAACTATGTCATCGAATGAAAGCTTATACAGGGTGTCCTGAAAACAATGGATAAGCCTGCAACTATAGATAGACACTGTCGTGGTCTAACTTATTCCAAATTTTGACCTCAATGAAAATTCGACGGTTTCCGAGATATTCATGGTTTTCTTATTTTTAGAAAATTTCCAAGTGCGATTAGTTTTTCTAGTGCCATTTCTACAAATGGAGAGGTATTTTGATATGGTTTTTTTTAATTTCACATGAGATAGTTCAGCAAGTTTGATGAGCTACAGTGTAAGAAAAATGTAGGACGCCCCTGGTAGACATCATCCTAAAAACTTGCTCAGTTAATGCAAATTCCAAAGAGGTATCATAAGCCTCGGCATTCTGTAGTCGAATAGTCGAAAAATTTCGAAAAACTGTTTTTGTTGTAATCGTTATTCTGAGCTCATGTGTTAAAGTCAGGAGGCCATTTTTGTGGGAATCTAGTGGAAAATTACGAAAATTATTTTTCTTTTGAAAAAAGCAGTAGCGTATCGTTTCTCTGGTTGAATAGAAATATGGCATTATTTTCATTCAACATCGAAACCTTACCGGACCTAATGTATTTGACGAAATTTCTTATTTTCTTACATTCTGTACAGTGTTAAAGGAAAAGTATCAACTTAAAAATACCCTGTGTTGCTACAATAGAGGTATGTGGAATATTCATTACAAATAAAATAAAACGAATTATTACCAAATTACTATTCGATAGAAAAAATAAAACGAATTAGTACCAATTACTTATTCATTGAAAATGAATAAAAATTTCGAAATCAAACAATGAGTTCAGTCATTCATAGCTTAAATTTATTCATAAAAAATGAAACTCTGCTTGCATAGAACAATAATAACACAGCTCATTAAGCAGTAAGGCTACGTTCAGATGATGAGCGCTCAACGCGCGTTTTGCTGACGCGCGTTGAGCGCTCATCATCTGAACGTAACCAAAGAGTGAGAAATCACCTGAATGCAATATACCCCCAAAGGTGGATAGGCCGGCTTGGCCCTATTTCATGGCCCCCGAGATCACCGGACTTAAACCCCCTGGATTTTTTTTATTGGGGGTGCCTAAAAGATCTAGTCTACTCCAAGCCAATAACTTCGATTGAGGAGTTACGGGCTCGTATCCAAAATGCAGCGGCTCAAATTAATACGTCGCATTGAAAGTGCGTTCATTAAAAAGTGTAGAGCGTGTATTAGGGCGCAAGGACGTCAATTTGAACATTTAATATGAATAAATGTTCGATATGAATAATGAACTTATTGTTTCATTTTGCATTCTTCTTTCATTTCCAATGAATAGTAATTAGGTAATAGTATTAAAGTTCTTTGAAAGATTCATACTTTTGCTATTGAACAATAACCATAAGGTTAAACAAATCAGAATAGCTAGGTATAATCATACATTTACATTAACACATGAGATCAGAATAACGATTTCAACAAAAACAGTTTTTCGAAAATTTTCGACTATTTGGTAATCAAGTAGTTACGAGAAAGAAAAACTACAGAAATCTGCAATAACTGAGCAAGTTTTTAAGATGATGTCTACCAGGGGCGTCCTACAATTTTTTTACACTGTAGCTCATCAAACTTGAAAGAAATTTCAATTAGTTTTAAATTTTTTTTTGTAAATCACGAGTTTCTAACTTTTTACACTAGTTTGATGAATTTAAGTCTTTGTTTCCGATAGCTGAACTATCTCATGTGAAATTAAAAAAAAACAATATCGAACTTACCTCTTCGTTTGTAGAAATGGCACTAGAAAAACTAATCGCACTTGGAAATTTTCTAAAAATACGAAAACCATGAATATCTCCGAAACCATGGAATTTTCATTAAGGTTAAAATTTGGAATAAGTTAGACCACGACAGTGTCTATCTATAGTTGCAGGCTTATCCATTGTTTTCGGGACACCCTATATATGAGAAGGAAAGAACAACAATGTCTCTTCATTCTAACCTAACCTAACACACTAGCCAGAAAGGGAGCACTTATGCCATTAACTGGCCCAGAATCTATTTGTTATAAAAAGGCAAATGCACCTATATAAAAAAAAGTTTCTGGAGAAAAAATAAACTGAAAAAAAGTACTCTGGAGGAAGTATTTGGATTTCAATAAGTATAAATTTCACTTACTCCCTGCCTTTCTAACAAATTGTAGCCTTAGAAAGCATATATGACGAGAACCAGCTCAACAGAAACTGAAGATGGCATAGATTTTGTGGGGAAAAGAAGGAAACTCCTGTTCAGTTAGTTACATCATTGCAAGCATGAGCAAAGAATGTACTGAACTGGTGAATAATAGAAGAAATATGGGTTTCTTGATGCTATGGAGGGTAAGCTGTAGCACAGTTGCGAAAACAGAAACCTTAAACTCGAAGTGGAATGTAGCCCTCTTCATAATCTAAAATCCTTGTACTCTATTGCTTTATCCAGTTTTCTGGTGAGACTAGGAGAAGCATGAATTGTTGATTACCTGATTGATAAGCAAATTTATCTTCATGCAGCGAAAACCTGGTCTCGGTAAATCAATGTTGTAGAAAATTCTCATCCTGAAAGTGTATATAACGTCTATCTCAAAAAACTTTACTTCTCTATTATTTAGCTGAGATTAAGACGGAAACAGCCATACGTGGCAGTATCTCCCAGAACAGGAAACAGGAAGATAATCACGAAAGAAATCGAGCAGCTCCTCGCTACTTCCGTTACACGATATAATCAGGCAGCATCACGAAGAGCTCCATCTTATCCCGTACATAAGATTAGATCTCGCGACTTAGCTCGCGTGCGGAAATAAATTGGGTAGGATCCACGTGAGCCACGACACCAGGAAATGAGCAGAGATCCGCGATTAAAATTTTTAATAACATTCCCTGCCTCAAGGCTATAATAAACCAGATCAGTTTCCCTGGGCGGTAATCTCCAATATATTAAAAATGTTTACACTAAGTAAATAATCCTCGGAGACGGCACCATCCGAAGGAGTTATCTCTGGAACATAAAGTGAACGTGGCCAGGATAAGTCTGGAAAGCCATTTTGCACCGTTCTATTTCCGTTAATGTTCGAACACAAATCATTTTTTGTTACCATCTCATTAAAATTCGGAATCGAAATGGCGGAACTGGATGAAATTCTCGTGTTTGCCGAACAAAATGTTATTTCCGGATTTGGAATTAGAGATTCGAGGACTTTTTCGAGGAGGGAATGAACTCCTGGAGGGTTTATGAAGAGGATGCCGCTAATGCGGAGCTTGGTTCTTAGTGAGATGTAACCTAACGATTCAGAGATCCGCCAATTGCCGGAAGAACTAATGGATTTTAGGTATTTGCTGCATTCCGGAGGAACACTGGTTTAATGGATTATTTTATTCTTCATTGAATATGTATTTTGTTTGAATCGGGTTAAGGATAATTGATGACGTAAGGCTCCGTATGAGATTTCCAATCGATTCTTTTTATAGTCATATGGGACTAAGCAGACTGATAGCTGTTAACCAACAACCATTTGGAGCTGTAAACAATCCTTCACAACACTGGCAAAGTGCTGCAAGCTAGCCAGAACATTGAGGTAAATAAGAAAGATGACGCTTTTCGCATACTGGATTAACACACCTAATTAGAAGAAAGCCGAAAGACAGATTAAACCTTCAAAGAGAAGACTCTACAAGCTCCATCGTTGTCAAAAAACGAGTTAAGGCTGCTTACTGGGCTTTCTACAGGTCATTTCCTCATGAGATTGCAAAGTCTTGCACGCCTATGCTATTCATTTTCTTTTGAAACGCCACTGGTAATCATAGACTGCACATTGACGGACTGTCAACTTTATGTCAGGTTATTTCCTTACTATTGGTTCACTACCTTACTAGTAAGGTAGTGATTGGTTTCGTGCACGTTTGACAGCGGAGTGACATCGGAGGTATAACAACCTCACTTTTCCTATGTAAATCATAGCAAAACAACGAGAGATTTTGGTTTTTCTCAAGTGTTTCAGTTGATTTATTGCTTCTTTGGACTGAAAAATCGTGAAAATGGACCTATAATATTGTTTAATAAATTCAGATCATATTCGTCGAGGATGATAAGTCGAAAATATCAGTTTTGGGCATTCACCCTTATCTACTGCAGAAGATTTATCCATCTAATGTGTCTTATTCCGATGATAAAATGTATCCTGATATTATTATCAATTTATCAAGAAGACAAAGAGATTAGCCAGTTTCAGGATTCATATTTGGACAAGGAGGAAATATAGAACACTATAGGATGTATTTCCAATTCACCCGTTAGAGAAAGGAGATGAAGAATACTTGTTAATGGACAAAATTGTTGTGATAACTTGAGTTTTTATAATATATGTCCTGAAATCATATCACTGGATTAAAACTCATCTGGATGTTCTTTAATTTGCAGTATATCTTTTGTTTTTTATATAAGACAAGTAAAAGGTAACTGCTATCTCCGCTTTTCACTATTTTATAGAATATAGCATGAGCACATTACTTCTAACTCTGTATTTAATATTTTCACAATCCTTATTAGATAATTAAGTTTTTATTTATACAAGAGACTATAATTTGTTGGTTTATATTGAATGATGAATGCTTCACTTTCGACAAATAATTATTTATTTTTTTAATTTGTATTCAATAGAAATCGTTTTTCGTTTTTTACGTTGTGAATAATTAAAATTTAGTTGTTAATATTGATAAAATCCTTCATTTTTTCAATAAAATCATCATGGAATTCATGGGCTTTCATTTCAATAAACAAATTTGATCATTTTTATTCTTTCCATTTATTGAAGAATAAATATTATAAATATCATATGATTCACTGCAGCAGCATTCTTTGTTTCCACTGAAGAACTGATAATATCAGGATACATTTCATTTCTGAATTCAGCCAGTTAGATGGATAAATATCTTCCTTTTACAGTTGACAAGGTTAATACACAAAACTGATATTTTTCTACATATCGTCCTCGATGAATATGATCTGAACTTATTAAACAATTTTATAGGTCCATTTTCACGATTTTTCAGTCCAAAGAAGCAATAAATCAACTGAAACACTTGAGAAAAACCAAAATCTCTCGTTGTTTTGCTATGATTTACATAGGAAAAGTGGGGTTGTTATACCTCCGATGTGCTGTCAGTTGTCAAACGTGCACGAAACCAATTATCTTCGAATCTGCGTGATGTAAGGAAATTTATTTAATTTCTTTTTCCGACTTTCCTCTGAAGGAGAAAGCATCTATATCATATATCGCGTTTCCGTGAAGAATTTTCATCTGAATTCTTCGGGTGTATTGTCTGGGATTTTTAAGTTTTAGTTTGCGAGATAAATGATATTTATTCTCGCTCTTTGGCTTGGGCCACATTCTTTGGGCTGGAGCACATTCTTTGGTTTGGACCACAATTTTTAAACTGAAATACAAGCATTAGCTAAAGCTTGACTTTGGTATGAAATACAATCATTGGCTGAAGCTGGATTAATTTTTTGCTGTTACATTTGCCTGTACCTACATTTGCTTGGAAGTTAACTTATGGTAGAGAGCTGGAAGCATATCTGAAGTCTATCGAAATCGACTTGAGGGCATCTACCGTTGCTACTACCTTCAACTCTACAAAATTCAACTGAAATATTCTCAGAATTTAAAAAGATAATAACAAAGGCAATACAGTAAAAAAATCCAAGAAAGACCCTGAGCAGGAGGTTTTGAACGCTCTTTCTTTGGTGGAGCAATAAGACTATTACTTCAAAATTTAATGTGGGATTTGAGATTGATATCAAATATATAAATGCGTAATCTCAGCACAAACGGATTTATATTCTGAAAATTATTCAAAAAACTGAATATGTAAAAAATTAATAATTACAAAAATTAAATTCTATGGTTATGATGATGCGATTCCCTTGAAATCTTACCTGAGCAGTCAGAACAGTAGTTTTTATTGTCGAATGAATTTGATTCGATTCAAATATTCTGTAACGGAAATATAAAGATTCTTCTTTCAATATTCCAATTTACTTTTCTATGGTTCTGTAACACTATGGTCACAAAAGTTTACATGAAAATTCAGTACGTCAATCTTTATTCAGAAAAAAATTTCACGTTATGGAAATATAAAGGTTCTACTCCTCAATATTCCAATTGAATTTTCTATGGTTCTGTTGACACTACGGTCACAAAATTTTTCATGAACAGTCAGTGTATCAATCTTCATTCAAGAAATAAATTTCAATTAAATTGGATACCTTCTCATGGAAATATAAAGTTTCTTCTTTTCAATATTCCAATTGAATTTTCTATGGTTCTCTTTATACTATGGCCACAAAATTTTGCATGAGGCTTGTTATCATCATCTTGCCTATGGCCTTTACATGTCATTTCGGCTGGTTCTGTATTTTCTGAGATATTGAGGAACATAAATTTTGAATAACCATATTTTATAGAACATCCTGTACGATTTAGCTAGTTAAGGAACTTAACCGAGCCATTTGGGACCCGAACTCATCCTGAGAATTTCAAGTCTCTAGGACCATTCTTTAGAAAGTTATTGTGCTAACGGACGGTCTCACGGACAGAATTGAATTTGACTACGAATTCGTTGAACGCGTGAGCGGAACGAAAGCGTCAATGGTTTGAGACCATTAGTCGCTCGATTAATAACCGAGTTGATTACAAGACTTTTCCGACGATCTCATTATGAATTGTGTATGAATTCTTGATTGAAATACATTTCTATTTTGTACAAGACTTATATTTGAAATCATAACATTTCTATGTATCTATGTTCCAGTAGAGTTCTGACACTTCTTGTAGTGCTTCTGAATACTTTGTGTACATTTGCCATAAGGATTGCACATTAAAATGGAATTGAGCATTAAAATGGACCATTAAGGTTGACGCTCACTTGGACGAGACGAGACGAGACTAAGCGACGCGTTAGTTCGCCTGGGACCGCGCACTTGGACGAAGCGATGCGACGATCAGCCATCGGAAGAAATTCCCCCTATTTTTGGGCCGCAATAAATTTTTATTACCTATGTTGCATGCTGACTACCAGAATGAACAAGAGTAGAGCTATTGTTCGAATCGTGTTTTTGGTCATAATCTTGTTTTAATAGCTTCGTCGTCTCACCTTCATATAGGAATGAAAAAAATATGTGACGTGAAAAAATTCGACATTTTATCTCTGTTGGCAAGTTACAAAATATAACTTATCTTCTCGAAATTACTTTTTTCCCCGGGAAAAAAGTGAGTGTATATATGTATCCGGGAAAAAAGTACTCACTTTTCTGCCGGATTAATTTCGTGAAAAGTTATATTTCTTTCCATCGTCATTTTTCTAGTCACAGAAAAAAATTATGTACTATACAAGGGAAAAAAGTACTAGATTTTAGATCGAGGTTATGTTGTCTTCCAACGAGAAGCGGAGGGTGACAAAAACCGAGAGTTATTTTTTTTGAAACTATATATAAAATTATTGATACGAAATGTTTATTTCCTCTTTAACCGATTGAAAAATTAAGTATTAATCTAATTCCTTCATTCTGGTTATTTCAGAAAAAAATACTTTTCCTGCGACAGTATCGAAAAATTTCCAGTAATAGGTCTGGGAAGTTGCGTTTTTTATTACCTTGCTGCATACCGCTTACCTGTATAAGCTTCAAATCAGACTAATTTATATTCAATTTATTCTGAATATACTTTTGCCGGGGCGGTAAAATCTCTGGCGCTGTCCCTGGTTATTTTTGGGTATGGTCAGCCACAAGGCCGTAGCTAGAAAAAAATTTCGGGGGGTCCACCGAATGACAGAATGACAATTTTTCTAGTCCTGTACTTCAGAAACATTTCGGGTCCGATGGGGTCCGGACCCCCCCCCTCGCTACGGCCTTGGTCAGCCATGAAACATTTGTAAGAATCGTGTTTTGGTCATGATCATGTTTTAATTGGGAATTTTTCAATGAAATCCTCGTAGTTCTTCATCCAGGAATACAATTAAATATGTATAAATAATTGATACGAAATGCTTATTTTCTCTTTAACCGATTAAAAAAAACAAAGCAAGTAGTAATCGAAAATTCAATGTTTGCATATCATATATCCCTCAAAGGAATTATTCCACAGTTTTCCAATTCTGTCAGATATTTTAATTTCTTCGGAACAAGGGTTCCTCAATATTTTGTTGTATTTACACAATAAAATACCTATCCTTCAGACGATTTGAATTCACATTCACAGTGGTACAAAATACATGAATGTTGTTCGTTTTGTATATAGGTAAATTTCGTTTTTCCAGATCTCAATCGAGAAAATTCTAACCAACACTCTCATGAGCCATTTAAAACAAACTCATTTCACACAAATACAAAAATAACTGTGTATTTCCCCATTGACAAAATTCGAGTACAAAATTGGAAATACAGCGCGCCGAACTTCTCGGCCGTCGGATACCTACTTGCCGCCTCGAGAAATTTCGCTCACATGCCCCAAAGATCTTCCTGGCGACCTACGACTCGCCGCCTCGCTGATCCTCGCTTCGCGTCTCCTAGGTGCGTGTCTACCCATTTATTTCAATGCAAAAGATCCCAGCGGAAAACGACGCGTTCCTTCCGACCGCTTCGCTTCGTCCAAGTGCGCGTCTAATCTGCCTCGCGCCTAACGATTCTGATCTTCGCTTCGCGCCTCCCAAGTGAGCGTCTACCCATTTGATTCAGTGCAAATCGTGCCTGCGGAAAACAACTCTTCGCTTAGTCTCGTCTCGTCTCGTCCAAGTGAGCGTCAACCTTTAATGATCAATTTTGTACACATTAAAATATCCTTTTATTTTGAGACCGACGGAAAAGGAAATTTTCCTCATCCAGCTCCTCCGAGAATATCCCAAAATCGGCCAATTCGTAAGCCCTTTAGGACGCAGGTCGAGACGGGGTGATGCGTGCTACTCATCCCAGATTTCAGCGGATGAACAAGTTTGAGTGTGGTCGATCCTCCATCTAAACTCCAAACGAAATGACAAATGGATATGGGCGCATACGGCACGGGGATCTTCTGCCGAGGCGATTCGGAATTGGCCGGTCCATTGGAACGATTTAAGGGATAATCCTTTCTTCGTCCCGGATTTGAATATTTTCAGACGGATCTAAGGATGGGGATGTTGTAGTTTCCCGTTATTTACTGGTTCTGCAAGTTTTTCGATTTTATCGGCGGATTTGTGACTGATGGATTGGCTTATTTTTCTGGAAAAGCTGGAAAAGCGATGAAGATTTATCCAATGAGAGATACTAAGAGAGGTCGGTTTAATTGCTGAAGCAACCACTGTTTCGAAATCTTTGTTTTGGATTTAACTTGGTATCATCGAAAAAGTGAGCATCCAGAAGAACTTGAATACAGTTGTTGAACGTATTTGTCTATCGAGTTTTGTGAGGATTTCAATTCCAACGTGACAATAACGCTGCATATCTCCCCTCACGGTTTTCTCTTACTACCTCTCAAATTTTAGGTTAGTTTATGTATTCTTCAGTACTCCTATTCGAAATATGTAGGGGAAGTGTGCCCATGTGGCACCCTTAACGAATTATTCACATATTTCATTAAAGAAATATTTTTCAATGTCATCGATTGTACAGATTTACTGCTACTCGTATGTAGTATGCATTTTTATACATATCGATATAAATTTTCAAAAATTTGGATTATAGCACTTTTTAAAATTTGGCCACGGGTGCCATCATAAGATCACGTATGTCCTTTGATGGCATATAACTGAAAATAAAATGATATTATTTATTGAAATGTTTTATTGAAGAAAATAGCAGTCCTATTTCATGAAAATGAAAATATAAGTGTAGAGGAACTAAATTTACATTCTTTGGCATCTTCAAAATATAAAAATATAATTTTTATACGCAGTTGGCAGTGGTGGAGTTCTTGTATGATTTTCAAAGATCTCGATACTTCACTCGAAACCATTTTCATTATTTTCGGATACCTCTAATATTTCTTGCGAAAGTACCACGCTTTGGAGGAATCGTCTCTTGATCTTGATTTTTTTTCTACGATGGCACCCTATGCTATCATAGGAACACTCTGGCTATGCCATCATAAGCATAAGTAACATATTTTTCAACAAAGCGAAAAAGGTACTAAAAGACGAAAAAACCTAAAACTTTCACACTTAAAGAATTGTTATAGAGTGATTAAAGGAAAGTAAAATCATTTTTTAAACAGATTCTTTGAATATTCAAATAAAACAAAAAAGAATGAAATAACTATCATACATCAACACCTACCGAAATGATGAACTCTTATAAAAGTCACAAATTGCAACGTATTCAAGGTGTAACTACGTATATTAAGCGTAAATGCCATCTGGCTTACAAACTCAGTAAATATAAGTTTGTTTCAGTTAATGTTAACAGACTTCTTTGAAGTGTGCCATCATAAGCAGGATGCCATCATAGGCATACTTCCCCTAAGTGTAACCAGTTTAAAGTCCACGAAACCAGGAAAAAATAAACCATCAGCTGTAAATATTTTACCCTGTGTCTTTTTTCCATACTCATCACATAACACGTTTAAGTTTTTTGTTTCTGAAGTAAGTTCACTGACGACAAAACCCTAAATAACAGTCAAATGGCTCCCTGTGTTTTTCAGGCAGAAATTGTTGCAATCGAAAGATGCATAAATAGAAATCTGGAAAGAATCTATCCAGAGATGTATTCTGATTGATAGTCAAGCTGCTTTTGATGTACTCCTTTGTTATTGACTCAAAGCTGATATAGGAGTGCCGAAGAGAATGAAATAAGTGAGAACTCTCTCCCCAATCCATATATCTATAAAACTCTAAACTTCTAAAGTGAAATAAAAGTTGAAGCAATCTAGTAGCCATTTGCGATGGCCCCTTCAATTATCTGCGCATGTGTAAACTCGAAATCTGACAAGACGTGAAAATTAACTCTCAATTATTTCCATTTGATAAGACAAAATTGAAACTATTAGAGGTTATATTTTGGCGCCTGCGCAGTGAATTAAAAGGGCCATTGTACCACATGATTGCTGCTTCAACAGAATATGGTTAGTTTTAGTTACAGTTCACTGCCACTTCAAGGTCTATTGTGCCCCCTTACAGAGCTGTTCTGGCCACACCCTTCACAGCTCGCCTTTCAGTTCCAGAGATCTAAAGAAATCTAATATCTGTGAAGGCTTCAACTAGTTCCTCACTCTTACAAGTTTCTCGCCCAAGGCATTCTCTTCTCTTCTTCTTCGCAATGCCAAAGCATTCCGTGACTAGGTGAAGGGGGATTTCTTCCTCCTCCCCACAGAACCTACACTCGTCAGTGTCCGATAATCCCATCCTCAACAGGTCCTTCCTGAGACGACAGTGTCCTGTGAGGAAGCCAGTGAGGATGTGTAATTGCTTCTTACCAAGATCCAGATATCTTTTGGATCCCGAGCCTTAAAGTTCCGAAGGAACTTATAGTCCGTTCACGAAAGGTTGAGCACATAGTAGGCGTTTCTTTATTTATCTGAAGTTGGCAGTATTTACTGTCATAAAATAAAATAAAGTCATCGTTGCCGAATGAACTCGGCCTCGTCCGACGAGCTTGCGAATTATCAGAGAACTCTATGCAACATTGACAAAATTGCATATCATCTGACAGGAAAATAAAGAACATAACCAAAAATTTTAATATACACAGTGGAATATACCAAATTTCCATGGTCAACCAATGGCTCAACCTTTCGTGAACGGAGTATAGTGGAATAATCCATCCCTGGATTATTCCGCCATAGTTTTTCTTCTCGGCTTTCTCCTTCTCCAGAAACTCCTTCTTATAGGTACATTCACCTATACCACAGAAGGGCTCTGGGCCAATGAGTGACAATCGTGTGCCCTCTTTGGCAAGTGTATTGGCTTCTTCCTTTCCTCCGATTCCCGAGTGGCAGAGAACGCAGATTAAAAATACCGTTTTTTTCTTGCCTACCTCATTGAGTTTGTTCCGGCACTTCCAGATCATCTTTCAGTCGATGACGTAGGAGCTCAGTGCTTTGATAGCAGTTTGACTATCTGAGTATATGGCTATATTGCACTTCTGATAGTTTATTTCTAGACATTTTTCAATAGCAGGAGCCTAGCGACAGTACACACTTGGTACTTGGCCCGTATATCCCAGCGCCTTCTCCTGTAGAAGTTTTGGAACCATCTGTATACCATTTTACGGTATTTTCTTTGAGGTTATAGTCGGTGTATTCCCATTCCTATTTTTTACTTAGCAATGTCCTGAAGTTTTTCTCAGTGCTTACTTTCTTAATCATCAGATCACTAGGGAGGTTCGCAGATGATAATTTGTAATAGAGAAGTAGTAGTATCAATCCATCTGTGCAGGAAATTCTACTGATCGCAGCCATTTATTTGTGAATTTTTTTAATTTGAAGGCTTGCTTTATGAAGTTCTTCACAACTCAAGTGGGTCAAGCTTATTGTCCTGTTCAGTTTAGACCCTTAAAACACTTTGACCGTGATTTTATTATCAAATATCAAATCGCTGCCGCGATTATCCCACTTTACCCGAAAGCAGCTCTGCTGTTCATGTAGAATAACCTCGAGAACTGGAAGAATCTGAGATATCATAGAACTATTTTGCTCTATTGCATGTGGCATAGTCAATGGATTGTCCACGGAACAAAAGAAAAACTCCTTCATCTATTCACTGTCACAGAAAACCATTTCAGCAAGCGAACAAGCAGTTTTCTATGAATTAATCACGTCCATCCTGAGTGGGTGCCAGCAATTGGTTTATCTATTTAAAAAGGGCAGAACGTTTAAAATTCAACACGCCAATGTGAAATTGGAAGTAATGAACTCATAAATGTAAATGAAAGAAGTTCTGATAACGTGCAGCCGAAATAATTCATAATTTCGTACGTTTCCGCAGTTTTGAATAATTTATGTGCGAAAAAAGGGAAAAATAGGTATTACATCATTGCGGAATTGTGTGTTTTTACGAGGGGAACTTTTCCAGAAAACGAACTGCAAATTGTGTATATTCGAATTAGTATTCCGGGGGATTTGGTTTCAAGCGGAAAATTGTGTTTGCCCTGACATAAATGTGGAATATATTATTGTCAGGATGTACATCGTAGGCGACTAAAAAGACCATAAAATTGCTGAATGTCATATTGAATTATAACTTGGATTTCCGCTCAGGTTTGAATAAGTTTTGTTCATTATTTTTTATGGCAATATTTCTTGAGATACACATAAAAATTTTTAATGGTCTTGAAAATGTTCTGATACACTGATTGTTTTCTAGCAAAATACGAAGAACTTCTTTAGTCCAATGAATTCTTTGGGATCCGTCAGCTCGGCTTGGTGAACTCAACTCTGTATAGTGAAAGTTTACCAAGTAAAAGTCAATAAAATACCTACTTAATGAAATTTTATGGACGACCGGGAACATTATAGGGGAAGTATGCCTATGATGGCATCCTCTTCTTCTTCTTCTCTGTGCGGTGCCTTACCGGCCGAACAGAGGCCTAGTGGCCCATTGTTCACCCGCATCGTTCTATAGAGACTCAGCTCCTCAGACACGAAGACAGAAATGTCGCGAGCCTGCCAGGAGTGGTCCCTCTCACCATAGGAATAGAAGGTGTTGGATTTCCTAGGTGTGTTGACCTTAACTCAGTAAGGTTTCCACAGTTGAACAAAATATGCTCAACCGTTCCATCAGTACTCCTGCACCACCGGCATAGGGAGCAGCTCGTCAATCCCATTCTCTTCAAATGCTTGTTAAACAGGTGACCAGTCAATGCACCAGTCACCAGACCGAGTTGTTTCCTCTCCAGCAGCAGAAGCCTATTGACCTCAGATCGCGAGGACGGTCTCTCAATGTGAATCCTCGACCACCTCAGGCCCACCCCTGCGCTCCATTCCGAGGAAAATTCCCTGTTCAGCCAGTTCCTGAAGAAACTTCTGACAGATGTGCGACAGATTGGCAGCGAAGGCTCCGGACCAACAAATGCTAATCCGGCTCCCCGCCTAGCCAGTTCATCTGCCTTGACGTTACCAGGTATATCCGCATGAGCCGGACACCAGATTACTTTCAAAAAGTTATCAGAGCCCAGCCCACGCAGAGCTTTCCTGCATTCTTCTACCAAAAGAGAATCAACTCTAACATCAGATAGAGATTTCAGAGTTCCCTGGCTGTCACAACATATATAAATGTGCTGGCCAGAGTATCCCCTGCGAATGTTTTCCAGTGCGCATGCAAGAACCGCAAATAGCTCAGCCTGGACAATGGAACAGTTCTTCCCCAGAGGGATAGCCTGATTGAAGTGAGGACCCACGATTCCGGCCCCAGACCCTGTTGCTGTGACAGAGCCATCAGTGAACCAGGTGGGACCTTCTGGACTAAGAAGCCTGTTTGATGAAGACCATAGGTCTCTGTCGGGAACAATTACCCTGTAGGGTTCGTCGAAGTAGAACCTAGTGCCCGCGCGGTCACCTCTCTGGAGAAGGGGACCGTGAGCATCCTTAACCATTTTGAGGGCCCTCGCGTGCCCAGTGAAGAGTCCTCCATCGCGCCATTGTCCCCGTTCCCAGATTCCTAGAGCTGTCTTCATAGCCACCACCTTCACAACTAGGTGCAAAGGAGGGAGACCCAGCAGATGGCATCCTGCTTATGATGGCATACTTCAAAGAAGTCTGTTAACATCAACTGAACAAACTTATATTTACTGAGTTTGTACGTCAAATGGCATTTACGCTTGATATACGTAGTGACACCTTGAATACGTGGCAACTTGTGACTTTTATAAGAGTTCAATCATTTCGGTAAGTGTTGATGTATGATAGTTATTTCATTCTTTTTCGCTTTATTTGGAAATTAAAAAAATCTGTGTAAAAAATGATTATACTTTCCATTAATCACTTTATAACAATGCTTTTAGTGTGAAAGTTTTAGGTTTTTTCGTCTTTTTGGTACCTTGTTCGCTTTGTTGAAAAATATATGTTACTTATGCTTATGATGGCATAGCCAGAGTGTTCCTATGATAGCATAGGGAGCTATCATAGGAAAAAGAATCAAGATCAAGAGACGATCCCTCCAAAGCCTGGTACTTCGCAAGAAATATTAGAAGTATCCGAAAATAATGAAAATGGTTTCAAGTGAAGTATCGAAATCATTGAAAATCATACAAGAACTCTCACCACTGCCAACTGCCGTTGCAGAGTCAACAGTGAACAGAGGAAGAAAACGAGGAAAAGTTGGAATCCTCAATACAACCTCTGACACAAAGAAAAGAAGTTGGAAGAAGAAGGGAAGACAAAGAAAGAGAGAGAAGCTAGCTAGAAAGGTCAAAAGACATATTAAGTTCGTAGAAGAAAATGAGGAAAATGAAGGAAGATATTATGACGATAATTCAGATGCCGCTTGTCTTTATTGTTATAAGCTGTTGTCCATGTCTCGACCAAGGGAGGATTGGTTGCGTTGCCAGAAATGCGTCAGCTGGTGCCATGCCGAGTGTGCTAGTGCAAATCATATTCGTATGTGAATTGTGCGTATAAAAATATATTTTTATATTTTGAAGATGCCAAAGAATGTAGATTTAGTTTCTTTACATTTATATTTTCATTTTCATGGAATAGGACTGCTATTTTCTTCAATAAAACATTTCAATAAATAATATCATTTCAATTTAAGTTATATGCCTTCAAGGGACATACGTGATCTTATGATGGCACCCGTGGCCAAATTTTAAAAAGTGCTATAAATCAAATTTTTAAGAATTTATATTGAAACTATATATAAGAATGCATACTACATACGAGTAGCAGTAAATCTGTACGTTCGATGACATAGAAAAATATTCCTTTAATGAAATGGGCACACTTCCCCTAACATCAGCGTGTGAACACTTCAAAACTTGAAACATTCACTGTAGGTAGAACTGATAAAAACAAAAAGTCGAATAATTCTGAAATGGAAGGACCAATAAACAATGAGATCTTGAAACTTATACAAATTTTTCAGATCTCATAACTTTATTTTTAGAGGTCAAAAATAACAACCCCCTATGATTTTCGTTCAAAAATTGTTTTCGTGGAATAGATTTTCGAAAAATAAAATTCTCTTATGGTTTCCATTCAATTCTGGAGAAAAAAAGTCTCCTGCAAAATTTCGATACAATCGATGCTTTTCTAGGAAAAAAACTTACAAGCAGTAATGATCACTGTTCATTCCATTTCATCGTACAGGGTCTTTATAAATGATTGTAACAGCGCAGTTAGCTTTGGATTGCAGAATACCAATCTCTAACCAATCAGAGCATAGCATGATCATAGAATTCTGTGGTTTATAGAAACACTTATCTTTTGTGTGGTTGTTTCTTACGCATATATCACAAGTGCCTTGACCTTTCCATCTTGCTCTCTTCCTTTTCGTTGATCATGTGGACTTCTTCGATTGTATGTATCCTTGTCGCGTAAAATTTTCTCTGTCGTAACTCCGTTGCTTCTGCGCAGGTAGTTGATCGGCTCCTTTTTCATGACGAAATCGTGGGTTTCCTTGGCGGCCATTTTGGTTATAGACAAATTTATCACGTTTTCGAAACATACATCGATTTTTTCTTCCATCAGTCGGTCCATGATCGGCCCTTTTTCCATTCCAAATAATTAATTAATTATCCCTGAAAATGTTATCCATCTGTCAAATTCGACAGACAACAATGTTCCGACTGATTTTTTATTGTTGTTTTAGCCAATGAGCATACAATTAGGCGATAATTTTGCACTAGTGCAAATTATCGATAATTCGCACTTGTGCAAAATTATCAGGTCTTTTAAAATAAATGCAGACGTAATTATGAACGTTTATTACTTATTAGAGTAACGGCAATGTGACAGCAACTTACAGCGACACAACACGATTTGATGGATTCACAAAATTTTCTTATTAAATTTAACTCTTGCAATGAAAATGAATCGATAATTTTTGACAAATCATATAATAATTTATATGCATCTTCGTCCAGAATATTCAGGAGTATAGCCCTTTTCCAACTGATGCCGTTTTCATCGTTTTCACATTATTCACTATGAAATAATTTTCTAATCTGGCTTTAAATATAGTCCAGTCAGACGTTTTCAATGAAAATTCACGGAGATGCCCATTATTTCCGCCATTCTCACGTGTTCATTCAGATTTTCGTTAATCGCAAACTTGCCGCACACAGAAACTTGCACTGCTTTCAAATTTGAAAATGAGAGTTCGGAAAGATCCTCGTCGCCAATTATGTAGTGTCTTTACTCACTATATTATTAATTAAAAGAATTTAGTATAAGGTAGCATTTATTTAGGTTGACTGATATCTGCATATTCAATTATACATAATAATGAAAATTACATATGTGCATTGTGCAATATGAGTTATGGTATGGTCGTAGTGGTAGGGTTAGGCGCGTAATTCAAATATACTACAGTTTACAGACACCCTGTATATGCTCGATGGTTTTTTCGGCCTAACCTTATAATCAACAGATACAGATATTTTCTCTTATGATTTTGTGCATATGATATATCTAAACAATAACTTGTAAGAGGCCCAGTGAGCAGTCTTGGTTCGTTTTTTGACAACGCTTGTTGAGCTTGTTAAGCCTTCTTTTTTCTTGAAGCCCTCTTTTGATACTGGAGTCGATTAATGCCTTGGAGACAAACTGTAGCCCTGCGTTAAAAATAGCACAAGAAACCTTTAGGTACAGTGGAATATAACCCCCTTTACAATCTTCAATCAATCTACACACTAGTGTAATCAGACGGCGGCAAATATATCATTGAAAATGTTGGATCGCAATGCCCTAATTACTCAAAAGCGAAGAATAGATATATCCGTCTATTGTATTCCCAACATCTTTCATCCAAAAAACCATCTTGGACGTATCAATCCGTATCGTTCGCATCCATTAGAGCATCCCCAACAAATACTTACCATATTTCATGCCTCAAGCTTTTGATCTGTACTAAATATACATTAGAGAGGCTGAATTATTAGTGAAGGATAATGCATCGTCCTGCATTGAATCCTAGTACTCTTTACATGAACAAACAGAGTGTTATCCGTAATGTATTTTGCCAGTAAATTATTCAAAAGTCATAGTTGGGCGTGGGGTTTCAGCATGGAGCAACTGACGAAAGGCAATAAAGAGACTCTACTGTGGGTACCCGGGCATTGTGGAGTTCAAGGAAATGAAAAACCAGATGACTTTGCAAAAAGTGCACCAAAGTTAACATCTACAGGACCTTAGCCTTTCTGTAAGCTTGGAAAAGACCAATATAGGGCAGCGTTTTAGCAATGAAAATTGAATAACAGAATAACCTTCCGTAGAAACAGCCCTGGATTTACCTACTCAGTTCAAAAACATTCGTGATGATTTCACTTACCCATAGCAGAAACCTTATGAATCTGTCACGAGCTTAGTTTCAGGTGATGGTGAGACTGCTGACGGGCCACTGTCGATACAAACATCATATCCTATGGGAAAGTCAGCTAATGAGATTTGCAGGGCTGGTGGATCAGAAGCAGAAACAGCTGAATACATGGTATACGAGTGTCTAGAGCTGGCTGGCCTAAAAACAATTCATATGAGGAAACCGATCCTGGACACCCAAGAGGTAACGGTCAAGGATCCTGAGAATGTTGTCGGTTTATCAACACTATGGATTTCAATGAATGACTAGGGTAGAGCACAAGAGACTAAGGCTAACCCAGCCATAACAACACCAGTTCAAATGATAATGAATAGTTACAGAATACCTCGCTAGTGTGGGGATGCGTAAAGATTGTCTTGGATAGAAAAGTTATAGGACAAACGAGGATTTAACCTTCTTGAAAACCTCTCATATCGGAGCTTTGAAACTGGAAGAGCTCTAGGGTATTTGCGAAAACAACTTGATGGATGGCACAATAAACCTTAAGATGATAGTGAAACATGCAATCTAAGATCTAGCATAATTAAACAGTGGCAAATACAACATCACAAATGGCAATGCCCCAAAACCGAAGAATGAAACAAGGGCAGTTCAAATATAAACGAGACTTTTCGATTTTCAGGTACAATAGTGGAGGGGGAACATTCCTGATTTTCTGTTGTTGGGTAGGTTTGTCAGGAGTAAGGGAAGCACGTCGAATTGCCTCAACGACCCTCTCGCTGTCCAGTGTGACGATGTTTGAGCAAGAGGTTCCTCCGTCAATTGCGCAACGTGTTGTAAGATTCACTGCCGATTTTCGTAGAAGAGACACTGTAGCGAGCCAGAGTGTTTGCTTGGCATAAACAGTTCGGGAGGGTCGTGATTGTGTTGAAAATGAGAGCCACAGCGAACAACATCAGTAGTGTTCGACAGCTTATTGAAGAGGACAAACGTCGTACCACTTCTGAAATTGAAAGTTAGGTCGAGATTAGTTATGGGAGCACCTACTCCATACTCACAGAGGAGTAAGAGTACCGTAAGGGTTGCGGCAGGTGGTTTCCTCGCCTTCTCACAGCTGACCAGAAATTGCATCGTTTTCAGGTGTGTGGGCGTCTTCTTGCACGATCTCAGGAACAAGGAGACCAATTTCTCACTCACATTATCACCTGTGATGATACATGGATGCATCACTACACCTCAGAGTCTTAACAAGCGAGTAAGGAGTGGAGAGAATAATACGTTGCGCAATTGACGGAGGAACCTCTTGCTCAAACATCGTCACAGTGGAGGGTCGTTGAGGCAATCCGACGTGCTTCTCTTACTCCTGACAAACCTACCCAACAACAAAAAATCAGGAATGTTCTCCCTCCACTATTGTGCCTGAAAATCGAAAACTCTCGTTTATATTTGAACTGCTCTCGTATATAAACATCCACTATATTATCAACATCTCAACATCCATCCAGAAAACCATCTTGGACGTACCAATCCGTATAGTTCGCATCCATTAGAGCATCCAAACGAATACTTACCATATTTCATGCCTCAAGCTTTTGATCTGTACTAAATATACATTAGAGAGGCTGAATTATTAGTGAAGGATAATGCATCGTCCTGCATTGAATCCTAGTACTCTTTACATGAACAAACAGAGTGTCATCCGTAATGTATTTTGCCAGTAAATTATTCAAAAATCATTGGTGGGCGTGAGGTTGAGCATGTAGCAACTGACGAAAGGCAATAAAGAGACTCTACTGTGGGTACCAGGGCATTGTGGAGTTCAAGGAAATGAAAAACCAGATGACTTTGCAAAAAGTGCACCAAGGTTAACATCTACAGGACCTTAGCGTTTCTGTAAGCTTGGAAAAGACCAATATAGGGCAGCGTTTTAGCAATGAAAATTGAATAACAGAATAACCTTTCGTAGAAACAGCCCTGGATTTACTCAGTTCAAAAACATTGAAGTGATGATTTCACTTACCCATAGCAGAAACCTTATGAATCTGTCACGATCTGAGTTTCAGGTGATGGTGAGACTGTTGACGGGCCACTGTCGATACAAACATCATATCCTATGGTAAAGTCAGCTAATGAGATTTGCAGGGCTAGTGGATCAGAAGCAGAAACAGCTGAATACATGGTATACGAGTGTCTAGAGCTGGCTGGCCTCAAAACAATTCATATGGGGAAACCGATCCTGGACACCCAAGAGGTAACGGTCAAGGATCCTGAGAATGTTGTCGGTTTATCAACACAATGGATTTCAATGAATGACTAGGTTACAGCACAAGAGAATTAGAAGGCTAACCCAGTCATAACAACACCAGTTCAAATGATAATGAATAGTTACAGAATACCTCGCTAGTGTGGGGATGCGTAAAGATTGTCTTGGATAGAAAAGTTATAGGACAAACGAGGATTTAACCTTCTTGAAAACCTCTCAGATACTGGGGAATATCGGAGCTTTGAAACTGGAAGAGCTCTAGGGTATTTGCGAAAACAGCTTGATGGATGGCACAATAAACCTTAAGATGATAGTGAAACATGCAATCTAAGATCTAGCATAATTAAACAGTGGCAAATACAACATCACAAATGGCAATGCCCCAAAACCGAAGAATGAAACAACGGCAGTTCAAATATAAACGAGACTTTTCGATTTTCAGGTACAATAGTGGAGGGGGAACATTCCTGATTTTCTGTTGTTGGGTAGGTTTGTCAGGAGTAAGGGAAGCACGTCGAATTGCCTCAACGACCCTCTCGCTGTCCACTGTGACGATGTTTGAGCAAGAGGTTCCTCCGTCGATTGCGCAACGTTTTATAAGATTCACTGCCGATTTTCGGAGAAGAGACACTGTAGCGAGCCAGAGTGTTTGCATGGCATAAACAGTTCGGGTCGTGATTGTGTTGAAAATGAGAGCCATGACCACAGCGAACAACATCAGTGTTTGCCAACTTATTGATGACGACAAACGTCGTACCAGTTCTGAAATTCTAAAGTTAGGTCGGGATAAGTTATGGGAGCACCTACTCCATACTCACAGAGAAGCAAGGGTACCGTAAGGGTTGCGCCAGGTGGTTTCCTCGCCTGCTCACAGCTGACCAGAAATTGCATCGTTTTCAGGTGTATGGGCGTCTTCTTGCACGATCTCAGGAACAGACCAATTTCTCACTCACATTATCACCTGTGATGATATATGGATGAATCACTACACCTCAGAGTCTTAACAAGCGAGTAGGGAGTGGAGAGAATACGTTGCGCAATTGAGGGAGGAACCTCTTGCTCAAACATCATCACAGTGGACACCGAGGGGGTCGTTGAGGCAATCCGACGTGCTTCTCTCAATACTGACGAACCTACCCAACAACAAAAAAATCAGTATGTTCTCCCTCCACTATTGTGCCTGAAAATCGAAAAGTCTCGTTTATATTTGAACTGCTCTCGTATATAAACATCCACTATATTCTCAACATCTTCCATACAGAAAACCATCTTGGACGTATCAATCCGTATCGTTCGCATCCATTAGAGCATTCCCAACGAATACTTACCATATTTCATGCCTCAAGCTTTTGATCTGTACTAAATATACATTAGAGAGGCTGAATTATTAGTGAAGGATAATGCATCGTCCTGCATTGAATCCTAGTACTCTTTACATGAACAAACAGAGTGTTATCCGTAATGTATTTTGCCAGTAAATTATTCAAAAGTCATTGTTGGGCGTGGGGTTTCTGGTGAGCGACTGCATGCGCAATTGCCTGCTAGAATAATTAGCCAAATTTGGTGTTGGCGAACTGGAGGGTGATTATAGATTGCTAACATTGCAGATTCGATGTTACCAATTTGTTAAAAGGGGTGCCAAATGCTGCCTCTTTGATAAGATATGCGGACGATGAATATTTCAGTGAATTGGGACGCGAATATGGTGTCCTGCCAACTAATTCATCATTATGTCGTTTAAGCTTGAGTTGACAAAATTCGTTATAATTTAAATGATGGGATTTTCAGAGTGAAATGTCCTAGTTTGAAATTATGAGTTGTTTCGAAAGTATACTCCGTTCACATGAAGGGTTTTCCAATAAGAGGTGTTATTTGATATTCAAAGAAAAATGTAATTTTTCAATATGAGTGATCGGATGTTTATTTCATTATGAAGAAGAAGATATGCCGTTAATAGTGGAAAATGACATCAGGCAAATGACCACCACGACCACGCTTACAGGACCATATCCTTTTAATGAAACGACCCCGCAAATTTTGTATGAGAATTGGCTCCCTTTGGATTTGGTTGAAAATTTGACATGATGTTCTACTAATCCTTCTGATCAAATGTCTCTACAGTCACGAAGCTGAAAAATTCATACTTCTAGGTGTTTTTAGCGATTTTTTGTATCCATTATGGCTTACGTATTACCGTTCACACAGAAATGTTTGAGAATATTTCGTGATTATTGAAAGCAGATTTTGTCAATTCGAAATATTTTCAAACATTTCTGTGTGAACGGTATTACGTAAGCCATAATGGATACACAAAATCGCTAAGAACTCCTAGAAGTATGCATTTTTCAGCTTCGTGACTGTGGAGACATTTGATCAGAAGGATTAGTAGAACATCATATGAAATTTTCATCCAAATCTACCGGGAGCCAATTCCCATAATACGTAAGCCATAATGGATACAAAAAATCGCTAAAAACGCCTAGAAGTATGCATTTTCAGCTTCGTGACTGTTTAGACATTTGATCAGAAGGATTAGTAGAACATCATATCAAATTTTCAGCCAAATCCACCGGTAGCCAATTCCCATACAAAATGTGCGGGGTCCTTTTCCATAACCAAATCGCAGAGTGGCTGTCCTATGTCCTCGATAACCTCACGAATTCCATCTTTGAGGTCTTGAATCGACTCTGGGCTATTGGCGTAGATCTTCTCTTCCAGGTGGCGCCAAAGAAAGAAGTCGCAAGGTGTTGAGCCACAAGATCTTGGTGGCCAGTTGTGATCCCCTCTTCGAGAGATAATACTGTCCGGAAACTTTTCCCGCAAAAGACCAATGGTTTCGTTGCTTGTGAGGCACGTAGTGTCGTCTTGTTGGAAGTAAACGTTGTCCAGGTCAATACTATCTAATTTCGGCCATAAAAATTCATTGATCATCCCTAGGTAGCACAATCCATTCATCTTAACTGTTGCTCCAACCTCATTTCTGAAAAAGTAAAGTCCAATGACTCCGCCGGATCATAAACTACACCAAACAGTCACATGTTGAGGATAGAGAGGCTTTTCAATAATAACTCTTGGGTTTTCCGAGCCCCATATGCGACAATTTTGCTTGTTGACGAAGCCATCGAGGTGGAAATGGGTTTCATCACTCAAGATGATTTTTCGATGTAATTCCGAATCATTTTATGCATTTCAAAGACCCAATCCGCAAAGACACCGGCGAGTATCGTTCCATTTTTATCAATGACGTAGTTTCTACTTGTTAAATGTCAAACAATGACAGAATAGCGGGCTATTCAAAATAACACCTTCTATTTGAAAACTTTTCATTTTAAAGTTTCAAAGGAACTGCCAGGAACGATCCATTCCCGAAATATGCCTTCAGAATTTTTCTTTCAGTGTCTTCCTTATCTGAACACTCTTTCTTATAGGTTCAATTGCCTTTACCTACAACAGAAAGTTTTTGAGCCAGTAAGTGGTGTTTATGCTCCGGCTAGTAGGTTAGCTTTTTCATCATCTTTTATACGTAAGTGACCAGAAACATACCCTAAAGAGACTTGTTGTTCTTGAAAATTTCATTTAGAGTACTTCTTCACTTGCACATTAGCTTTGAGTTCATGACATAGTAGTTCAATGTTTTAATAGTAGATTGATTCTCAGAATGGATCACTATGTCACACCCTTGATAGTTTCTTTATGGGTCTCTACACTTTTAGTTTAGTTCAGTTTAAAAAAGGGATTACAGTTCAACGCGACCTCAAGGTCTATATTGTGCCCCCTTACAGAGCTGTTCTGGCCACAATCTTCATAGCTCGCCTTCCAGTTCCAGAAATCTAATATCAGTAATATCTGTGAAGGCTTCAACAAAACTAGTTCCTAACTCTCGTTAGGCTCACAATGCCGAAGCATTCCGTGACTAGGTGAATGAGGATTTCTTCCTCCTCCCCACAGAACCTACACTCGTCAGTGTCCGATAATCCTATCCTCAACAGGTGCTTCTTGAGGCGGCAGTATCTCCTAAGAAAGCTAGTGAGGAGGTGAAATTACTTCTTACCAAGATCCATATATCTTTTGGATCTCGCCGTCTCAAAGTTTCGAAGGATCTTATTGAAATGATCCATCTCTGGCAGGTTCCGCCAGAGTTTTTACCTCTCGGCTTTCTCCTTCTCCAGAAACTCCTTCCTATAGGTACATTAACCTAAACCACAGAAGGGTTCTGGGCCAATGAGTGAAATTCGTGCGCCCTCTTTGGCAAGTGTATTGGCCTCTTTATTTCCTTTGATTCCCGAGCGGCCGGGAACCCAGATTAAAAAGACCTTATTTTTCTTGCCTACCTCATTAGGTTTTTCCGGCACTTCCAGATCATCTTTGAGTCGATGACATAGGAGTTCAGTGCTTAAATTACAGCTTGACTATCTGAGTGTATGGCTATATCACACTTCTGATAGTTTCTTTCTAGATTTATATCTAGACATCTTTCACTAGCTAAGATTTTCGCTTGAAAGACGCTCATACAGGAGCCTAGTGACAGTGCACACTTGGTACGTGGCCCGTAAAACCCAGCGCCAGATCCTTTAGAGGGTTTGGAACCATCCGTATACCATTTTACGGTATTTTCTTTGAGGTCCTGAAGTTTTTCTCAGTGCTTAATTTTCTTGATCATCAAATCAATAGGGAGGTTTGCAGATGGGATGTACTTGTTCAGAGAGGACCAGACTCTTCGATTCTTCATTCTCTCATTACCTTTAACCTTCCCTAGGTATTCTGACGATAGCCTCATGTGCTATACTATCAATCACTAGATGTAGAGGTGTGAGATCCGTAATGACCTCAAGTACCCTAGTGGGGCACGTTCTCATAGCTCCAGTGATGCACACACCGACAAGCCTCTGTACCTTATCGAGCCTTTTCCTCGTATCGTCTCTACACTTAGTGTTAAGTGTTACTACGCCCAGAAAAGTTACATTGTTCCAAGAAAAACAGCGCTAAACAAAAAGCACAGTTAAACCCTGAAAAAACCTCCATTTCCCGATAGTCAGGCTCGCAAAGCCCAGGGGTTTGGATCGGAAAGAGGTCAGCATTTGCATATTCAGTCTGGCAGTCGGGGTAAAACTTCTGACAACACAACCGCTTAATTGAAAATTATTTGTTTCGCCATGACAACTGCAAATCTCCTTTAACCAGTCGTGCCACAGCTGGGAATCCTAACGAATAGGAGGCGAAGATAAATGAATTTATGTGTAAAACGGAGGTGTGCGCTCACTTGATACCGTTGAAAATGAAATTAACCACCCAGAGCGCTCCTGCTGTCCTGCTGAAACATGCAGGTGCCCAAATAAATTGTTCCACGATGTTATTGCCTGTATGGACGGTCAAAATTAAGTTAGTGGGTTATTAGGTTTTGGCTGCGTGGGGTTTTTCAGCATCAGTATTGGTTTTTTTTGAGTTGATCCTGCTGATGATATTATGTTCTTCAAATGGTCATCCCTGGATCGTAAATGGGAAATTTTTGGTGATGAAACATTCATCGATTTAGGTATTATTTAGGAATCTGATAATTATAAAAGGAAAATTGAGGAATCCACATGTATATTATTAGATGAAGTAGATAATTCGGCCAATTGTTCTGTTGGAATAGATCGTATTTGGATTATTTATTGAAGAAAGAAATGATATTAGGAAATCTCAAAATTAAATATATCAACATCCCTATATATTGACAACTTTCAATGTCAATCAGATTGCAAATGAAAAAACACACAATTCTGAAGATTTCACATGTTTGTCTGATGAAGGTGTCTGATATAGACACCGAAACGTTACATTGTCCTTTCCATTTATTCCCTTTTTCATTTTTACTGTTAGGCAACAATTTTTTCAAGACCAATTTGGTCCTAACAAATAAGTGCAAGGATTCTCGCAGGAGCACTTCATGTTAATTGAAATTTTTTAATTATTTCTGTTCCAGAAAGTTTTTTAGAAATGCAGAATCCTCCCAGAATATATTTCAATCGATATTATTTAGGTAATTTTCAATAAAGAGTTTTCCAATAAGAAGTGTTATTTCGATATTCAAAGAAAATTGCCATTTTTCAATCTGAATGATCGGATGTTTATTTCATTATAAAGAAGAACCTATGCCGTTAAAAGTGGAGAATAACATCAGGCAAATGACCACCACGACCACGCTTACAGGACCATATCCTTTTAATAAAATATCCATAACCAAATCGTAAAGTGGCTGCTCTATGTCCTCGAT
Organism: Propylea japonica; assembly: GCA_013421045.1. NCBI lineage: Eukaryota > Metazoa > Arthropoda > Insecta > Coleoptera > Coccinellidae > Propylea > Propylea japonica. The sequence goes on from CM024241.1 coordinate 97,909,672, forward strand.
AACCTCACGAATTCCGTCTTTGAGGTCTTGAATCGACGATAGGCTATTGGCGTAGAGCTTCTCTTTCACGTGCCCCCTAGGGAAAAAGTCGCTAGGTGTTAAATCACAAGATCTCGGTGGCCAATTGTGATCACCTCTTAGATGACACGGTCTGGAAACTTTTTCCGCAAAAGATCAATGGTTTCGTTGCTAGTGTGGCACGTACGCCGTATTGTTGAAGGTAAACTTTGTCCAGCTCAACACTATCTAAAATACGCTGTAATGACGTTTGTGGAATGCCTAATTCCAAACAATGACGAGGAATGGACAAACCTGGGTTTTCTTCAACACTTTCGGCTCTAGCAGCAATTTTCTCAGCTGTTCTTGAGCGACGTGCACAGGTTTTATTCTTCACATCACTAACTTGTCCCAACAGCTCGAATTTTTCCACCAATTCCTTCATTGCGGTCTGACAAGGTGATTCACGACGACCCATAAATGTTCAATTTTTACGAACCGTCTCTGCCAAATTTTCACCATTTTTATAGTGAATTTTAATGATTTCAATTCGTTTTTGAAGCGTGTATCGTTCCATTTTTATTAGTGGCGTAGTTTCTGCTTGTCAAATGTCAAAAAATGATATCTACCGAAATAGCGGGCTATTCAAAATAACATCTCTCATCGGAAAACCCTGTATTATTAACGTGACAATATTCTGGAGATTATCATAGTTTCAACGCAGCTTTCTCGAACAATTATATATGTGTGCATAAGAACATTCATGTTCATTTTCTATGAATAGTAACTTGAAAGACTCGGTGGTAAGAAATCACTTAGTTATCAGAAACGGGCTCTGGGATATTCATAAAGGTGAGTGGAGTCGAATTAATAACTTCAGAGTTCCAGCTCTTCAATTACGAGAAACCTCCACTTCTGGTTCAGTTTTTGAGCTCAATAAATCTGCTTCAGGTGTGTGAGGACTGCAGAAAGATTCATTTCTTTGGCGTCGAACCACTTCTAGGTAGAAATATAGTAGAAATGTCGCCTATTTCTGAGTATAAACAGAAACAAAACGTCACCTCCTGGGATCCTTACGAACACCTACCTCCAATGCATGAACCCTTACTCTTAAAAGCATGAATTTTCATTTCGTACATATTATTATCACCACGTCTGGTTTATGACCATTAACGGAGCGTTTCTACTTCATCGGAGGTAGGTGTCAGTAAGGATCCCAGGAAGTGGCATTTTATTTCTGTTTATACTCAGAAATAGGCTACATTTCTTAAAATAAGGGAACCTAGAATGCTTTTCCGGCAGAGCTCTTCCATAATGAAGAGCCCCAAATAGGGCCAAATAATAGCTATCAATGGATGCTCCCTTGGATATTACCATCATGCATGTTCTTTGTGAGTTGACGGGATTAGTTCCGAAGTATGGGTTCAATATTGGTTGATTTCTATCCATTAATATTATTGTCCGCTTTCATTGATTATACCGTATGGCAAAGTCAACAGATGGAATTTGCACGTTTTGTGGATCAGAATCAGAAACAGCTGAACAAATGGTATGCGAGTGTCTAGAGCATATAGGAAAACCTGTCCTGCACACTCAAGAGTTCAGTTCAGCATACTATGTGTTGACCTGTTTCTGCCATCAAAGACTGCAAATCTTATCTGCTGACTTTCTCATACGATATAAATGATGTTTGTACCGACAGTGCCCTGTCAGCAGTCCCACCATAACCTGAAGCTCAGCTCGTGACAGCTTCAAGACCTTTCTGGTAAAGGTGGATTGAATCATCACAAAGTTTTTGGACTATTCTCCAGTAGGTCATTCTGTTATTCAACTCCCAATGCCGGCATTTGAATACATAAGATACATAAAATGACCATAGTATAATATATATTTTTGTCCTGAATATGTTCGACAACGTCGTAAAATAGACGAGATTTCCAGTTGTTATGCCAAAACAGATAATTTCCAATTAAGCGTTTGTATTGTCAGAAGTTTTCCCGAGCGCTAGGCAGACTATGCAAATGCTGACCTCTTTTCAGTGGAAACCCTTGGGCGTATACAATGCTGAACGTCGAGTAATGGACTTTTTTCCAGTTTTCCTGGAAAGAAACGAATAGATATTGTGTTTCGAGATGAGAAATGAACATTCGAATATTGGTTTTACATGTTAACTCATCTGTGGATCATTTGGTTCGACGTTTCCTTATTATTTTCAAGGAATGTTTTTTTCCGTGGAAAATGGAAATGAAGAGGCGAATTAATTAATTTGGATTAAGGCCAGCTGCTGGTAGACTTATAGATTCATATTTCCCTAATCAGATTCAGGCTCTGGATGAAGCTGATCATCTCATACGGATATAAGTTTTCCAGTTTCTTTCTGGACTTGGATAGAGTATTCAAAACTAAGAATCTGATTCGATATACTGTTCTGAAGACATGATATGCCATGCCTACTCGATATCTTCGATGAATTCTGTACACATGCGATTTCAGAGTGCACTGGCCTGGTTGTATCCTGACCTAATATTACGTTTGCCAGATTGTGCTTCAAGGAAGTTTTAAGCTTGTTTGACTCAGCCAGCAAGATTATACATATACTCCGTTCACGAAAGGTTGAGCACATAGTAGGCGTTTCTTTATTTATCTGAAGTTGGCAGTATTTGCTGTCATAACGTAAAATAAATTCAATGTTGCCGAATGTACCCCGCTTCGTCCGACGAGCTTGAGAGTTATCAGACGACTCTATGCACTATTGACAACATTGCGTATCAATCTGACAAGAAAATAAACATCATAACCTAAAATTTTAATATACACAGTGGAATATGTCAAATTATCATGGCCAATCGACGGCTCAACCTTTCGTGAACGGACTATAGTTCATCCATCATTATAGTCTAAGAGCCTGTGAACCCCAGACCTTCGTTATTTTATAAAAGCTGAAAATTTGTCTACGCATGCTCCCAACACAGGTAAGAACGATAGACCATTATGAAGTTCGGGTTACCCTGGCTTTGGCAGGTAAACGGTATTAAAGGGGTGTAAAATACTGATATAGTTTCGTCATTTTATAAAGTGTGATTTTTTGATATTATCTTCAGGAAATCATTAAAATTCACGTCATTAATTGCCAGACACTTACTATAGTGGCAACCCCTTGCCTGACACCCTTAATGTTCATTAAATTATATGTAATTCTATTTACGTTATAGTATAAAAGCTGATTTTTATATATAATACTTGGGTAATAATGAGATAATGTTTTCTCATTAGACAGACATTTTTGATAGTGCCAACCCTTTGACAGACAAGATTGTAGTTTAGCTGCAGGTGCGAGCGCGAGACAGTATATATGAGTGAGTGCGAGTGAGACTGCATGATTATAATGACTTATGCAAATACATTTTTTGGTACAGATTTATATAACTTATCATTTAAGTGAATCTCAAAAACATATGAAGAAAAGACATTCGAAGCCACAACTGAATAAAATTGTTAAAAATTTCAATTTATTCTATTTACAATTTAATTTAGTTGTAGCATTGAATGTCTCTAATTTTTCTGATAGTCTAAGAGCCCGTGAACACCAAACCTTCGTTATTTTATAGAAGCTTAAAACTTGCCTACGCATACTCCCAACACAGGTGAGAACGATGGACCATTATGAAGTTCGGGTTACCCTGGCTTTGGCAGGTAAACGGTACTAAAGGGGTGAAAAATCATTTAAGTAAATCTCAACAAACATCTGAAGAAAAGACATTCGATGCTACAACTGAATGAAATTGTTAAAAATTTTAATTTATTCTATTAACAATCTAATTTAGTTGTAGCATTGAATGTCTTTTCTTCAGATGTTTTTGAGATTCACTTAAATGATTAGTTATATAAATCTTTACCAGAAAATGTATTTGCATAAGTCATTATAATCATGCCGTCTTACTCGCACTCACTCATATATACTGTCTCGCGCTCGCACCTGCAGCTAAACTACAAGCTTGTTTGTCAAAGAGTTGGCACTATCAAAAATGTCTGTCTAATGAGAAAACATTATCTAATTATTACCCAAGTATAATATATAAGAATAAGCTTTTATATTATAACGTAAGTAGAAATACATATAATTTAATGAACATTAAGGGTGTCTGGCAAGGGGTTGCCACTCTAGTAAGTGTCTGGCAATTAATGACGTGAAATTTAATGATTTCCTGAAGATAATATCAAAAAATCACACTTTATAAAATGACGAAACAAGATCAGTATTTTACACCCCTTTAATACCGTTTACCTGCCAAAGCCAGGGTAACCCGAACTTCATAATGGTCCATCGTTCTTACCTGTGTTGGGAGGATGCGTAGACAAGTTTTCAGCTTTTATAAAATAACGAAGGTCTGGGGTTCACGGGCTCTTGTTCTATTATGTCCATTCTTACCTGCTCAGCTATGTAAATAGTTTTCCAATAGGTGGTGTTATTTTGAAAAGTAGATGTCACATCTGAAGATGTCAGTTTTTGATATTTGACAAGTAGTTCGTAAAACTCAATAATTTTTGGGTTGTCGTGATGCACCTTGTCGGACCGTAATAAGAAAATTTGTGGGAAAATTCGAGCTGTTGGAACATGTTAGTGATGTGAAGAATAAAACCCGTGCACGTCGCTCAAGAACAACCGAAAATATTGCTGCTGTAGCCGAAAGTGTTGAAGAAAACTCAGGTTTGTCCATTCCTCATCGTTCTTTGGAATAAGGCATCCCACAAACTTCATTAAACCGCATTTTGCATAAAGATTTGGGTCTTAAGGCTCATTAAGTTCAGTTAACACATGAACTCAAGCCGGCCGATCATCAACAGCGTCGTGTCAAGCAACGAAACCATCGATCTTTTCCGGGAATTTCCGAACCGTATTATCTCTCGAAGAGGTGATCATAATTGGCCACCGAGATCTTGTGATTTAACACCTTCTGACTTATTTCTTTGGGGCCATGTGAAAGAGAAGGTATACGCCAACTGTCCAGCGTCGATTCAAGACCTCAAATATGGAATTGGCTATTGAGGACATAGGGTAGCCACTTTGCGATTAGGTTATGGAAAATTTCACTAAAAGGATACGATCCTGTAAGCGTGGTCGTGGTGGTCATTTACCTGATGCTATTTTCCACTATTGACGGTATAGCTTCTTCTTTATGATGAAATAAACATCCGATCATTCATTTTGAAAAATAGCATTTTTGTTTGAATATCAAAATAACACCTCTTATTGGAAAACCCTTAACTGTCGGATTTACAGGAATGGTTGAAACTCATCTACCCCAATTGTAGATTGTTAAGGGGATGTCTTGTTAGAATGAGATTCAAATACTTTTTGGATTCTGCAGTTTCAAAATTCCGAAAAAACTTTTTGGTATGACCAATACCCGGAAGATTTTTCAAAAGCGCCTCTATTGAAGTTTATTTCTTCTCCAAAATCCCTTTCTCATGGGTGCATTCGGCTATAGGACAGAAGGTTATTGGGCCAGTAGGTGGCGTTTGTGCTCCCTTTCTGGCTATAGTGTGTAAGCCTCTCTCTCTTCATGAAAAACTGAAACTTTTGAATATACAGAACGACTGGGAGGCTCTGACGGAGGATAGATCGAAGTGGAGACGTGTTGTGAATAGCTACAACGCGGATTCGGACAGACGACGAAATCCATCAGCACAGGGAAATTTCGAATGTCCTGAATGTGGCAGAGTGATCACCTCAAGAATAGGTCTCTTCAGTCATCGAAGAACCCACCGAAGATGATATCCGAAGTGGAGACGTGTTGTGAATAGCTACATCGCGGATTCTGACAGACGACGAAATCCATCAGCACAGGGAAATTTCGAATGTCCTGAATGTGGCAGAGTGATCACCTCAAGAATAGGTCTCTTCAGTCATCGAAGAACCCACCGAAGATGATATCCGTGCAATGAGTGTTTCAACTCTGTCCGTTATTGTGTTATCGTGGTGCAATCTTGTGTGATGTGATGTCATGTGATAATAATTGTAATGCTTTGTAATGTAACCTGATGTAGTCCTTCTGTGTAACATTTTATACTCGATACCGAGTCACAGCAATATAATAATTTCCCTATGAAATGAGTTATCATCATTCTATTCGGATGATCAGAGACCGATTTATTATTTTTTCATCTGCCACGAAGTTTATTCGAAAAATTTCGAGAACGGTAGGTTATAGGGGAAGTATGCCTATAATGGCATCCTGCTTATGATGGCACACTTCAAATAAGTCTGTTAACATCAACTGAACACACTTATATTTACTGAGTTTGTACGTGTTACTTTCTCTGGAATTACTTAAAAGTGTTCTCCCTAAGCGGTCCCTAAGTTCAAGTCGGAGAAGGGCAGGGTAAATAATAAATCAAGAAAAAAAATTTATTGATTATTAAATGGGCGCCACCAGATTTTGATTACACTTAGGGGATGTTAGGATGTAAATCTGATTAAGGAAATCTGGATTTTTTACCAGAAATTAGAAAAATATACAAAACTGACAACTCAGGTCTCTATTATTGCTCTCTGAGTTCACTATACAAATTAATTTCAACACGAACTACTACTTTTACCAAACAGATAGATTTAGGGCGTATGTGTACACAAGCGCTTTACAACTTAGGGGGTATAGCCCCCTTAACTTCAAATACACTTCAACAAATACCTTAACAATTACTTTCCAATATTTAGACTCAATTCAGATGTTCAAAAACTTCAAAATCACGTATTATTGAATAAAAATAATTAAAAGAGAAACTAGATGATAGGGGAGGAGAGTTTTACAAGGTGTCAACACAGAACACGTGTTAATTATGAAATAGGAAGAAAAAGAAATATAGTACGACCTTGAGTGATTAGCGGCGTACTCCTGTTGTACTTGGGAATATTTAGGTGTCGATTCCCTGGGCGTCGCAAAATCTGGATTCACCCTGATATGCGAATATTTCCTGTACCTTCAGAAATGAGAGATTGAAGGACTAATGTGGACTCTATTGTCCCACACCTGGACCCTATAATGGATGAAACCATTTTGGTTAAATGATAATGGAAAACCAAATGAAAATTTTGTACATACCTCTTATATGTAATGAGGGTAAAATATTATTATATTTGTTCGTTATGCTCGAGAATAATGGATGGTATAAATCTCGTTGAAGCTAAAAAAGGGTGAAACGAAACAAATTATGAATTGACACAAAATGACCATATGATGGCGGCTTACCACAGCGATAAAATTTCTTGTTTGAAATCCCTTTGCAGGAAAATACAATCTTTCTCAATATTTTCGTTCCACGAAAAATAATGATCGAACAATTGTATTCGAAAAATCTTCAGAAAAGCAAGAATCCCAATTAGAGGTATCGAATTATCGAAAATACTTTTCAAAGAATTCCAAGAAACAAAATGTTAGTGATAACAGCCTACACCGATTTTTCAGAAAACATGATGACCGTTGAAATTCACCGATATGCGCCGATACAATGGGAGTCACGTGGCGGGGAAATGCAGCGGCGGTACAGTGGTTCGGAAGAAACACGTAACAACACGTAACAACACGGCTTTCTACCACAGCGCTCAACCACAACAAATCTCCTTTCGTGCATCGCAGATTGGACCAAAGCATTGGACTCTGGATTTCCGGTTGATGTAGTCTACCTAGACTTTTCGAGGGCGTTCGACCGGGTACCTCATAGACGCCTTCTTACCAAGTTGGAGCATTTAGGAATAAGGGGTAGATTATTGGGTTGGATTAAAACATTTTTGTCCAATCGTAAATTCGCGTCAGAGTTGGCAGTGCATACTATTCAGCCCAGAGAAGTGTATTATCCGGTGTCCCACAGGGCTCAGTTTTGGGTCCGATTCTTTTTCTTTTGTACATCTCCGACTTACCTTCTCTGTTAAAATCGATTTTATCTTCCTTTGCTGACGACGCTAAGCTTTATAACCTGCCACTCCTGTACGCCCACATTCTCCAGGAAGACCTGGATGCTCTTTCCTGATGGTGCCATGAGTGGATGTTACCTCTGAACATTGAAAAATGTTGCGTTCTCCACATGGGCAGAAACAATCCGATGGTGTCCTATTTCATTGACGGTCATCAAATAAAGCCAGTGACTCGTCACATCGACCTTGGAGTAACTCTTACCTCCGATCTCAGCTGGTCCGCTCATGTCGAGTCAGTCACGGGAAGGGCGAAGCAAATGGTTTATATGCTAAGTAAAACTTTCAAGAACTCCGATATAACAACCTGGATGTTTCTATATAAAACTTACATACGACCTATTATCGAGTATGCTGGACAAGTATGGTGGCCTTCAACCAGGTATGAAGAAATTCTCCTGGAGTCTGTTCAACGCTGGATTACACGTCTACCATACTCATATGTGCGTCCAACCTACGAGGATCGTCTTCGCATATTTGGTTTACCAAGTTTTGCTGAACGCCGGACTAGGGGGGATCTCATTTTTACATTCCGAGCCCTTCATGGCCATTTCGGTGGAGAGATCCAGGACATGTATTGCCTCAATAATAACAGCTTGCGAGGGCATCGGTATAAGCTATCCAAGGAAGCCTTCAAGTCGACACCTCGGCAAATTTTTCTCCCCAACAGAATATTCAGTTCATGGAATAGTCTACCGACGGCGATTGTGGAGGCCCCTTCTGTGAACGCTTTTAAAAACAGGTTGGATGGATGGAGTCGAAATTAATTTTTTATTTTGTTATTTACCATGTTTTGTTTGCACAGTAGTTTAAGTTCCCTCAGTTGTTTATTATAAATGTATTTGAGTTGGGTTTATAGATTTAATAATCTCAACCCTTGTCGTTGTTTAAATAAATAAATAAATAAATACGCCAAATGGCATTTACGCTTGATATACGTAGTGACACCTTGAATACGTGGCAATTTGTGACTTTTATAAGAGTTCAATCATTTCGGTAAGTGTTGATGTATAATAGTTATTTCATTCTTTTTCGTTTTATTTGGATAGTCAAAAAATCTATGTAAAAAATGATTATACTTTCCATTAATCACTTTATAACAATGCTTTTAGTGTGAAAGTTTTAGGTTTTTTCGTCTTTTTAGTACCTTTTTTGCTTTGTTGAAAAATATATGTTACTTATGCTTATGATGGCATAGCCAGAGTGTTCCTATGATAGCATAGGAAGTTATCATAGGAAAAAGAATCATGATCAAGAGACGATTCCTCCAAAGCCTGGTACTTCGCAAGAAATATTAGAGGTATCCGAAAATAATGAAAATGGTTTCAAGTGAAGTATCGAGATCATTGAAAATCATACAAGAACTCTCACCACTGCCAACTGCCGTTGCAGAGTCAACAGTGAACAGAGGAAGAAAGCGAGGAAAAGTTAGAATCCTCAATACAACCTCTGACATAAAGAGAAGAAGTTGGAAGAAGAAGAGAAGACAAAGAAAGAGAGAGAAGCTAGTGAGAAAGGTCAAAAAGCAGATTAAGTTCGAAGAAGAAAATAAGGAAAATGAAGAAAGACATTATGACGATGATTCAGATGCCGCTTGTCTTAATTGTTATAAGCTGTTGTCCATGTTTCGACCAAGGGAGAATTGGTTGCGTTGCCAGAAATGCGCCAGCTTGTGCCATGCTGAGTGTGCTATTGCAAATGATATTCGTATGTGTATTGTGCGTATAAAAATTATATTTTTATATTTTGACGATGCCAACGAATGTAGATTTAGTTTCTTTACATTTATAATCTCATTTTCATGGAAAAGGACTGCTATTTTCTTCAATAAAACATTTCAATAAATAATATAATTTTATTTTGAGTTATATGCCATCAAGGGACATACGTGATCTTATGATGGCACCCGTGTCCAAATTTTAAAAAGTGCTATAAACCAAATTTTCAAGAATTTATATTGAAACTATATATAAGAATGCATACTACATACGAGTAGCAGTGAATCTGTACGTTCGATGACATAGAAAAATATTCCTTTAATGAAATATGTAAATCATTCGTTAAGGGTGCCAACATGGGCACACTTCCCCTAGTGGAAAGTGGTCAAGAGGAAATTTGTAGAGTACCTATTAATTAACCTATAAAATGAGGTATCAATAATTCTAATCGGATGAACATAGAACAATTTATTTTCACATATTAACAAAAAACAACTGAAATCATTCAAACAACCTTATTAATCTAAAAATATCTCAGACATAGGAATTTTACTGAAGAATTCATTCACGATGTGGTCCATGAACATCCTGATAGCGTCATTATAACCATCTTTTATTTCATCGAAGACAGCGCTCCAATTGTCGTTCATCACTTGATTTATCTGATCGCTCAGTTGTTTGTTGCCTTCGAAAACATTGTCCAGATTGAAAGTGACATGACCTGCTTTGAGATCAAGCTCAGTTTTGCCAACTTTCAGATACTTCTCGTTGTTCTTCTCGAATTGAAGTATTTCGACTTTTTCATTTCCTTTGACATTTTCTGAAAATGGAGGTATTTGAAGTTGAGGAAAGAAGAAACAGGATTTTTTTTACGGCGACTTCAAATAAAAGGTGGTTTTAATGTTACGAAATTGAATATTAATGACCCATTTCAATGTTCAATTTGAACAATTTTGATCCTTATGGCAACCGTACACAAAGTATTCAGAAGTTCTACGAGAAATGTCAAAACTCTTCTGGAGAAACATTATGTTGATCAAGAATTTATACACAATTCATATTGAGGCCTTCAGAAAAATCTTGTAATCAACTCGGTTATTAATCTAGAGACAACGGTTTGCGACCACTCGAATCCTTCAAAACTAGCTTGAGCGAACTCATGGGGTGCAAATAAGCACTCAGACAATAAGAAATCGCCTCAGAGAATATGATTTAAGGCCTCGTGTAGCGGCAAGAGATCCAGCTCTTACTCCAGCCCATCGAAGGGCGCGTTTGGATTTTGCGAGAGAGCATATCCATTGGAAAGAGGCTGATTGGGAAAAAGTTCTCTTCACAAATGAGTCTAGATTCTGCCTCTACCGTTGTGATCGACGTTCCTTTGTATACAGACGTCCACATAAGATATGCTCAGTGCAATTTATGGTATGGGGTGGAATATCTTTGACTGCTCGCACAGAACTAGTGGTCGTTGATAATGGAGCTATGAATGCTGATAGGTATATAAAGAACATTCTTTAAAAGCATGTAGTGCAATTTGCCCCATACATTGGTGAAAATTTCATTTTTATGGACGGTAATGCCAGATCCCATCGTGCGCGCACCATTCAGGAGTACCTTGAAGAGGTTGAAGTCTCTCGAATGTAATGGCCAGCAAGAAGTCCAGATCTCAATCCGATTGAGAAGGTTTGGGACAATCTCAATAAAAGACTGAGAAATTCGAAAAATCATCCAGCTACTCTTAATGACTTAGGAATCCAACTCAGAGAAATCGTGGAAGGATTAGATCACAACATTTAAAGATCATTCATTTTGAGTATGAACCGTCATTGCCGAGCTGTAATTAACGCAAGGGGTGGAAATACCAAGTATTAAATCACTTATCAGCATTCCAGTATTTTGAAAATTATTTATTTCTCTTCTTTCACATAAGATTCGGTGAAATCCTGAATTTTTCTTCCTTTTAATGTGTCTTGTTTCATTCAAAACCTTCCCGAGAGAACATAAAAAATAAGTTATGAAGTCAATGTAGAGTTTATCATTAAAATTGAGATTTTCAAAATGTGCTTTAGTTTTTTTTCGCAGTGTAGTTGAAAAATTCAACGAATAAATCAATGACATTTACCTATAACAACTTCCATACGTCCTTTGCCTTTGACAGGAAGTACCATTATTTGACCGGTCATCTCATAGTTTGCCTGCACAGTTAGGTTGGGCATATGGAAAGTCCATTCACATTTTCCACTATCAACGTCGAATCTAGAATGAAAAATATTATGAAACGTCTAAGTTGAAATCATTCTCAACACTATACAATTTTCGAACCTGTTTACAAGGTTGGGATAAAGTATGAAACCCAAATATCTTTTGAATGAAAAAGACAATATTTATGGAAATTTGCAACTGAACGCAATAGTCCAAAATGCATCTAATTTACAATAAGTATTTGTTGGTGATATACTTCCCGGTGAACTGAAAATACCATAAAGTTTTTTATTTGATCTATAACTTAGCAATTGTTGGAATAGCTAGGAATTCCGAATGCGAGTTTAGTGTGAAATATCAATAAAAACGAGGAATAAGTTACTGTTACTTCTAAAATAGCTGAATTTGTTAACTACAGATTAAGGAAAATAATGTTTGAAACAAAATCAAATGTTCAAAAAGCCTGCTGTTCACATCCTGACAATGTGCCATCCTTTAAACAAATTCTTCAGTCATTTTTCTCAATATCTCACATTGTCTTAATTCCTGCACACATGTTGGTCGTCTAACGTAAACACGTAATTTTGGGTAAACCCAAATAAATACCTAAGCCTCAAATCTCAACCATAGACAAATTAATAAAATAGATGAGCCACTCGTATATTCCGCGACATCTGTCGGAGGAGGAAACTAATACACGAAAAAATTATTTTCAATTTGATAGTTAGATGTCGTTGCATTCATGGAAATCCTATCGAGAAAATAGTAAGTATGTAAAATCATTGTTATCAAAAAACCTTTGAATTGTCAACTGACACAAGGAGTGGTTTGACACGTTCTTTTTGAAATATAATAAATTTCGATATGCCTGCAAGAGTGAAGACGTGCTGTGTTATTGGATGTGAAAATCGAGATGCAAGAAGGTAATTATAAAATTTACATGTATATTCTGTTAACTATAAGAATTAAGAAACTCGTAGTTTTCAAAAAAGTTTTTCATGTATTGAATAAGTTTAGTCGGTAAATACTCATATTTTGTATTATTGAATTCATTATTTTTAGTTTTTGAGAATGTTTTCAATGCAATTATTAGTTTATTGATTAGATATTCATGAAATAAATCTGTATTTTCAATTGGTGATACCTATTTCAGTTAATAAATTTTCCAGAATTTGATTATTGATCCTCATTTCTCGATTCCAAAAGAAAATCAGATGAATATTCGTTGCAGGTATTATTTTCATGAAAATAAATTTCCTCACTCATCGATAACTTGCACGAATCCATTTCTGATTTCCTTTTGGAAATTGAATTTCAAAAAACTTTTTGCCTCTTGTATATGGGTGTACCTACCTATTCAAAAGGTGCACTACAGAATTTTTTTTGAGGCAGCTTTACAATACAGATTCCTTTTTCAATTGAGCTTTTTTCACGAATTAGTAATGTTGTACAAAAAAAGATGGCGTTGAAGCTTGTTCTACTAGTGTCTCATCTATTCTCCGTTTAGTTAGTCTATGATCTCAACAACACCGAATTTGTTGATCTGACCGATTTTTTACGATAATGTAAAACACTAAAAAAATATTGATTAATGAGCGATTATTACTCGAGTAAACAATTTTTTACACTTAGGTATGTACGAGTTCAAATTCCCAAGCTCTTTCAACATCTACGAAAATATACAGGAGGTCCCATCTAAATTCTAGAAGTTGAGGGTATTTTCAGTTCAACCCAAAGTATATTATCAACAAAAAATTGTACATCCGATTCATTTAGCGCCGTTGCACTCAAATACGAAATTTCATAAATATTGTCCCTTTCGTTCAAAAGATATTCTTTTTGTAGTATACTACCTGTATAACAAATTGAACAAATACAGTTCAAAAAGTATCTGGTAAAGAAAAAAATACTCACAAGACTTCATCCAATTGTGCAGTTGAAAGTCCGTACAGTTGGCCATCGGTAACTTTCTGTGTAATTCTCACGGTTCCTGTGCCCCCTGGAATCTCCATCAATGGAATGGACAATGGATCGATACCAAATACCCCCAATGATTTCATTCCTATTAATATAATTTTATTCATTAAAAAAATTGAATTCACTAATAGATATCTAAATTTTTATTGATCACATCAATTAAATGTAAAAACAGGTATTATAAAAACATTTTATGATAGGGCCTCTTTGATTTCATCTACACCTGAAATTAGAAATAATGAAATTTTCTTCATTAAGGAGTTTCTACTAGATAATCAATACCCACCAAATTTCATAGAAAGAACAATTTCAAATATAGAACGAAAAATATCCAATCAAAATTCTAATGATGATCAGGTACAAAAAAAACCGTCAAGAACTACCAAATTTCTTGAACGTCATTCCTTATATTCCTGGCTTTTCAGAGAAAATAAGAAGACTTGGTTCCAAATTCAACATAAGAACTGTTTTCAAAACACGAAATGATTTGAGATCCATTCTAACCAGAACGAAATGAGTGAGACACAAAAATCAAAAAATTGTGTTTACAATATTCCCTGTATATGTGCAAAATCTTATACAGGAGAGACATCAAGACGTTAAGAGATAAGAAAACGGGAACATAAGAACAATATCAAAAATAGGACATTAATCCAGTCGAATTGTGCTTTTAGCAGGAAAGTTTTGGGGTAGTTTGGATTTCTTTCATTTTTTATGTTTTTTGGGGTGCTGAATCCGAATTTGAGGTTTGCTAACAAAATTTCTAGACGGAACATAGAAAAAAATACAAAAGAAGAATGAAAATCTCATTCTTGGTCAGTTTTTTGCATATAACTCTGACACTATCAACTTTTCCTAAAATACCTTTCCATACAAAATAAAAGTACATAAAATTTCCTACAAATTGTACTACCACACCTTGTTTTGCGACAAACCGTTCTGGTTCAAATAATAGTTGAAAATGAGGTATTTTCTATGACTCAATAAATGAAAAAAAAATTAATTCTATGGTTCCGATGATGCGATTCTCTTGAAATCGTGCATGAACATTCAGTATATTAGTCGCATTTCTCAAAAAAAAATTTAATCGAATTGGACATTTTGTTATGGAAATATAAAAATTCTTCTTTTCAATATTCCAATTGAATTTTCTATGGTTCTGTTCACACTATGGTCACACAATTTTGCATAAGGCTTATAATGAGCATCTTGCATTTGGCCGCAACATTTCATTTCGATTGGTTTCGTTTTGTCTGAGATATTAAGGAACAAAAATTTAGAATGGCCTTGTTTTATGAAACAAAATACGGCCATACAATAGTATATTATTCAATGAGCGGTAATGCAGGTCAAAACACACGCAGATGAATTTTGCACCACGAGCCGTCAGGCGAGTGGTGTAATTCATCAAGTGTGTTTTGAGCATTACCGCGAATTGAATACTATACTTTATCCACGACTTCTTCAGTAAAATTCGAATTAATCTGCATTTAAAAAAATTTGAACAGTTGTCAAAAGCGTTGACAACATTTCGTCCAACCGTCAAACCTCTGTACTCTGTGGTCGGGAATCAAATCAGAGTCTCTAACTAATCAAACCAAGTAATTTCGCGGGTGTTATGTGCGGGTGTTATTATAACACACGCTTTTCGGTTCATAGACATGTTATGACTACCATTACACATAGAAATTAGTTTAAAGGAGTGGATAAAATGTTTGTTTCTCAATATCTCAGACAAAATGAAACCAGTCGAAATGAAATGTTGCGGCATTATGCAAGATGGTCATAATAAGCTTCATGCAAAATTGTGTGACCATAATGTGAGCAGAACCATAGAAAATTCAATTGGAATATTGAAAAGAAGAATCTTTATTTTTGCATAACAAGATATCTGATTCAAGTGAATTTTTTTTTATGAATCGAGACTGATATGCTGAATGTTCATGCAAAATTTCAAGAGAATCGCATCATCGGAACCATAGAATTTAAGTTTTTTTCATTTATTGAGTCATAGAAAATACCTCATTTAAAACTACAATTTGAGCCAGAACAGGTGGTCGCAGAACAAGCTGTGGTAGTACAATTTGTAGGAAATTTTATGTTCTTTCATTTTGTATTGAGAGGTTTTTCACAAAAAGTTGATAGATTTCGAGTTATAAGCATAAAACTGCCAAATAAAGAGATTTTTTCTGTTTTTTTGTATTTTTTTCAATGTTTCCTCACGAAATTTTGTTAGCAAACCTCAGATTCGGATTCAGCACCCCAAAAAACATAAAAAATCGAAAAAATCAAAACTACCCCAGAACTTTCCTGCTAGGGTTTCTTTTGAGCACAAATTGACTGGACTACATTACAAGATCACAAATCGCTGATCATGTATGTTCAAATAGCGGAGATCATATGATGAACTGAAACAACACGAAGATCCTAATGACGGAACATGATAATTGTGAAAAGAAAATTAAGGAATCCACATGTATTTTGTTAGATGAAGTAGATAATTTGGCCAATTGTTCTATTGGAAGACATTGTATTTGGATTGATTTATTGGAGAAAGAAATGACATCAGGAAATCTCAAAATTAAATAAATCAACATCTCTAATATTGACAACTTTCAATGTTAATTACTGCAAACGAAAAAACACACAATTCCGAAGATTTTACAAGTTTGTCTGGAGAAGGTGTCTGATATAGACACCGAAACGTTACACTGTCCTTTTAATTTATTTCCTTTTTCAGTTTTACTGTAAGGCAACAGTTTTTTTAAGACCAATTTGCTCCTGACAAATAAGTGTAAAGATTCTCGCAGGAGCACTTCATCTTAATTGAAATTTTTCAAATTATTTCTGTTTGGGTGACTGGGAGTGAAAACCTATAAAGTTTTTAAGAAATGCAGAGTCCTCCCAGAATATACAGGGTGTTTCATCATAAACTGGACAAACATATATTTTCGTGTAGAGGACATCGGGAGAATCATTTTTGCCTTATACAATATATCCCGTTTTCGAAGCATAAGCGAGATACAGGGTGTCAAACGTCATTTTTGAGCAAGACTCTTATGAGTGTGGTCAGTTAGGCATTACACTTGGTGTAACGGTTTTTGGTCAAATCTCAGTATTTTTGGGTCCTCTATCCAGAAAAGTTGACGAACTCCGAAAAAAAATACACAAAATGGCGGAAAACCTGCAATGTTTCAATTTTTTTTGCGGTTGTCAAATTGACTTTTGTTTTCTGAATGAACACACTTTCTGTGAAAAAATTTTTTCAAAAATCGAACACAAATTTTTTTTTACATGTCTACAGCAATGAAAAAATTTCACTCGAAATGGATGAAATTTTGTACAATTGTACTTCTTGAATTATCAATCACGAATATGAAAACAGAATCGTAAAATATCGAACGGTTTCGTTACTACAGTCATTCAAATGTTTCGTTCGGACCTCTGAAATATTGAAAATAAAATTGTTTTGGGTTCTAGAATCAAAATGATTAAATTATTGGCATGTCTAAACATTTTAGATGAATTTAAATGAAAAAAATCAGTGAAACTTAGTTCGGACTCGAAACGACGTAGGTATTAAATAGGGAAATGGCACTGTTCTAAGGATATTAATATTCGTTGCCAGGCAACAGTAGTTCGTAGTTCGTAGAGTTGGACTGGTATTTTAATTTCAGTGAATATAATTTAGCCAGTAGTCAAACTCTATGAACTACAGACTACCGTTGCCTGGCAACGAATATTAATATCCTTAGAACAGTGCCATTTCCCTATTTAATACCTACGTCGTTTCGAGTCCCAACTAAGTTTCACTGATTTTTTTCGTTTAAATTCATCTAAAATGATTAGACATGCCAATAATTTAATCATTTTGACTCTAGAACCCAAAACAATTTTATTTTCAATATTTCAGAGGTCCGAACGAAACATTTGAATGACTGTAGTAACGAAACCGTTCGATATTTTACGATTCTGTTTTCATATTCGTGATTGATAATTCAAGAAGTACAATTGTACAAAATTTCATTCATTTCGAGTAAAATTTTTTCATCGCTGTAGGCATGTAAAAAAAATTTGTGTTCGATTTTTGAAAAAAAATTTTCACAGAAAGTCTTAGAAAATTGTGTTCATTCAGAAAACAAAAGTCAATTTGACAACCGCAAAAAAAAATTGGAACATTGCAGGTTTTCCGCCATTTTGTAAATTTTTTATCGGAGTTCGTCAAACTTTTCTGGATAGAGGACCCAAAAATACTGAGATTTGACCAAAAACCATTACACCAAGTGTTATACATAACTGACCACACTCATAAGAGTCTTGCTCAAAAATGACGTTTGACACCCTGCATCTCGCTTATGCTTCGAAAACGGGATATATTGTATAAGGCAAAAATGATTCTCCCGATGTCCTCTACACGAAAATATATGTTTGTCCAGTTTATGATGAAACACCCTGTACTATTCCCATCGATAATAATCAATGCCTTCTTGTTGATTAGGTATATCCATTCGCAACAAGTCTTGACACAAGGATATATGATAAGACTAGATAAACCCATTCAATTAGACTCTGGACTCTTATGCATAAAATATGTTTCTGCCCATATTTCAAGAATTGAATCGTAATTATTGAATAATAAAACTTAAGTGCATCCTCTTGTTTTTTGCACGTTTATTTTGATGTCAACTATACCTTGAGTTTATTGATAGTATTTTAACACAATTACAGGTATTTATTACCATTGACATTATTGATGACTGGGAAGTAAATTTAAATATGATTCATGAAAAAACCTGAAGGTCTGAACACCAGTGAGTCAATTGATGTAGAAAAAAATTTATTTGTTCTAATTTTACAGTTCCTTGAATGTCTGTTAATAATAGAGTAAAAAAGGCCATAAAACCATTGGTGCATTATGCTATTTGTATCTGTACCTCCATGTTGGAGACATATACAGAGTGTCCCGAAATGAAGATGACAAGTTCCCATGATTTTTTTTCCTAGGGGCCCTCCCTATTAAGATACGATGTCCTAAATGACTCCACTGGAAATCCAATTTAGTGGAATAAGTTTCAACCTACTCGATATAATTTGTTGATGAAAATTTGATATGATTAATAGTATTAAGGACCTCTTGAATCACCGGATTCAAATATTAATTATTGTTCAGTTCACCAGGGGCAGACTGGGTTGTACATTTTGATACTCCCATTTTTAACACCCTGTGTGATAAGGTGCTAAAAAAAAACAAATTTGGATACATTGAACATTAAGCTAAAGAACAAGTACTCCTGTTCAGTGTCGATAAAATAAACCGTTTTCGAAAAAACAAATAATGAAAGGAGTAAGTAATTGAAATTCATTCCACTAAAATGAATTTCTAGTTGCGTCATTTAGGAGGTCGTATCTTCGTAAGGAGGGCACTAGCAAAAATTAGGGGAACTTGTCATCTTATTTTTTCATGTTCTATCTGAATCCAAGAGATTTCCCACATTTTCTGGGACATCCTGTATATATTCGCCTTGGAATTTTCTAGCTCGAAATAAGTTTGATAGTACTGAAATCTCCAGATATTTTAGAGTTGTTTTTTTCTGCTTGAATTTTCTATGGTTCTTTCAACACTATGATCACAAAATATCTATAATAACTTGCAGGTGGCTGCAAAATTTCATTTCTTTCGGTCCTGTTCTGTCTGAGATATTGAAGACTAAAATTTTAAAATTGCGATGTTTTATGAAATACTCTGTATAATATTGATGGTTGAAAAACCTAAGCGCGACATTAAGGAATCGAACCTACCAGGAAAGTTTCAAGTCTCTAGGAAAATGCTTTCGAAAGCTATGAATTGCTGAAATTTGTAGAAAACGATATTACAATCGTAGAACGAGCATTCCAAAAGCACAAGAAAGCTCGTGTTTTTCTGGTTCTTACCTTTGGCAAATTTTGGAATAGCATCCTGTATAGCATCTTTAAGGCACGCTTGGTCGTTTCGATGACAACGTTTGAAGTTGGATGCTGTAAATATGAATATATTTTCATAAATTCTGTTTCAATTTTTGCATGCCAAAAATGTTCTTGATGGACAAAAACATTTCCACAAATTGATTCAGGTGGGTATTCCCAATAAAAGATCAAACTGAAATATTTAGTTGTGAAAATTCATGAATTTTCATTTTATGAATAAAAAAATTCCTAGGGTGATAAGTGTAATAGTTGTTCTCGATCAATTTTTTTAATCCAATGCACAAAAGTCATATCAGAAGGTGAAGATATCATAATTAAATTTCTAATTTCCGTCGAATTATATATATTATTTTTGACATGAATATTATTATGATTATTACCAAGAAGATAATTTTGGATCAACCAGAATTTTGGTGAATATTTTATCAGTTCAAACTTTCTTTCAAAATATTCCTTGACGTTATTATCGTTGGCATCAAACTTAAATTTTCGATCAACAATATAATTAAACTCAGAAACTTTTCCGCACTTCTTCATATTGCAAAAACAACACCTTCTGACTTTTCGTCAATATTTTTCTATACTCGTACCTTTTCAACTTCAAATTGAGACTAATCACATTCAAATTGGGAATAAACATATTCAAAATGACATTAAGTAATTTCAAAATGGTAAACACAATCTAATTGGGAATAATCACATTAAAAATGGGATTAATCAATCGATATCATATTGGGAACAGACATTTCCTTTCGACTTCATCAGATACTTAAAAAAGATTGTCAAATAATAAAGGTACTCGACAGATCATTTTGTGTGTTTTGTGTATAAATATGTCGCGTTATATGAAAGGATCGGAAGCAGCGAATGTTTAAAAGCAGATTTATGCTGTATACAAATAATTTTGACAATATGAAGGGTGTTATTGAATAGATGCGAAAGATTTAAGGAAGTTATTTCTCAGATCATTCAATGAAAAAAGTTCCAACTTATGTAGGTCCAGAAATGCATTGTTTCGAAGATACAGGGTGTTGAAATTTTACTTAAAAACTGACCGAAAAAAGTGGTACGCCACTGATATATTTCAATCTAACAATTATATTAGAATTCAATTCGTGACAGGAATCTATTTTGCCTTTTTTCTTGTGGGCATCGATTTATGAGAAAAAATGAAACATCTAAACGTTGAGCCTCACAAACTCTGTGTTAAAGTGACGAAAATACAATAGTTTTATTTTCTTACATAAAAAGGGCTCCCCGCACGAAAAGGAGGATGAAGGTTTTACTACAAATTGAACTAAGAATTCAAAAACAACCAAAAGAAATATCTCAGTGGTGTAGGTACACTTGTTTCATTAAGTTTTCAAGAAAAACTTCAACACCGTACCGTTTATCTTGGAAAAAATGCATTTTAGGACCTACATCCATGGGAACTTAATTCATAAAATGATCTGAGTAATCCCCACCTCAAATCTTACGCATCCTGTAGATGTGTTTATTCTCAATTCGATTGTGTTTACCATTTTGAAGTTGCTTAATGTCATTTTGAATTTATTTGATCCCAATATTAATGTGATTAGTCTCAATTTGAAGTTGAAAAGATATAGATAGACTATTCTATAGAGCTTTTAAAGAACTTATGTTCCTGAATGAAAAGTCAACGAACGAATATATCGATGATACCTAATTCAATATCGAATAATATCTTATAACAGTAAAAAATAAGGGTTTCTATTTTTCATACAAAATGCCATAATGTAACCTTTCAAATAAAACAATAATTTTGTGTCTCACTGAACAATAAAAGTTTATTTTTTAAAATTTTTAAATTGTATCTACCCTTTTTAAAAATCGGTCAGATAATTAGAGAGGACAGTACCAATTCTTATCAATATACTTACGTAATTTAGCACAAGTAACAACACTTACAAAAAGAAATACAAATACGAACTTTTGATATGTCATTTTGTTGAATGAGCAATGAAAGCGAATGAAGAACTGCTGAAAACTCACGTATCAACTCCTATTTCATTCATTGCGATTGTATAAATCGTATTATGCAGTTATTAATTAGGTTCTTCACAAGGTGAACATGGAAGTACTCCAATGTATCTTGATAATGAGTTACCCATTTAAAATACTGCCTTGATCGTAGTACAAGTTGAAAATTCACTTACCACTGTTTTTTTCAATTATTCAAAATGAAAAATTTGATGTAATTGGCTCGAAAAAATTAATTCATTTAATTTTGGTTTGGGGTTATTCATATTAGTTTTTTTTTCACCGAATTTGTGTCATGAAAACATGATTCATTTCATTATTGTCATTGAAGGGTTCAATATGTCATGTGAGCACCATATTTATAATTTTCATAGGAGTATAAATAAATCAGTTCCGGCAGAATTGATAATTTCGATGACAGTTCGGTTATTTCACATCTTTTAGGAGAATATTCTACGAGTAACTTTGACATAAAAGACATCAACTTGTATTGTAAACATCAATTTACAAGACTTTGACGCTTGTTTCTATAGGTATAGACAATGGGTATTTTCAGTGATTTCCTTTAAAAAATCATTTCGAAATTTGAAATATTCCACTTCGTTGAATGATTAAAAAACTAATGGTGAAAAGGGATGGTATTTTGGTTTGAGATTCAAAGTTTTTTTCCAGAGCTTTACAAATAATTGAAAATTCTGTACCACCCAGATAGCTGAAGACCTGATTTGCATCTCTTCAGCCAACTATATTCGTATTTTTCGAAACCATAGCAAATAGTCGAACTCACAACTAGGAAAGTAGCAAAATTTATTGAGACTTTTCTACTGGGTGGTATGGCACTTCGAAAAAAATGAACTTTGAGAAAGAGGTTATATTCCTGGGAAAAAAGTAGCTGTTCTATGCTGATGCGCAATAGATATCTGAGAACTAAGTGGCAAAAGGTAGTCATTGTTCTAATAGACGGCAGTCCAATCTAAACTATTCTCTATTTCACTATATATACAGTGTGCTTGGTCATGACAATTTAAGCATTCTGTAGTGTTGAATTCTACAACATAAATGAAAATACAAGATGATTCAAATTTTAGTAGATAAACTCAGCATTCAATAATAATTATTATACAGTGTGTTTGGTGATGACTTAGCGATAATTTAAGGGCATCAAATATACCTAATATTATCGACAAAAACACCCACATTGGGGAGTTTACCCAGCAGTTTTGGAGTGGCCCGCATTTTAAATTTACCTTTTTATTTAGGTTGACCCGTCCAAATCATATCGATTTCTTTGGACATAAAGGTCCTGCAAATGTGAAAAAAATGTTTTTTGAAAGATGGTACTACCACCTTTCACTAAAGTGGGACAATATGAAAACTTTTAATTCAGAAATGTAATAAAAAAATTCTTCAAGAAAATTTTAGTAAAAAATTTACCGATTTTATTAGTAAATCCACAATAGTATAAGAACTAGTACATTAAAGTATAATTTTTTTCAATGACCTAACACGCAAGGATATTAGCAACAAAACGATACCAACATAATTTCTGTAAGTTACTTAATTAGAAAGTAATTGCTGTTCGAACATGACCCTTATGAAAATTCATAAAACAAAGTAAAACTTCAATGTGGTAGTTTTTAAATTATTGCGGATTTACTAAGAAATCAGTACAGTTTTTCACTAAAGTTTTTTTGAAGAATTTTTGGCATTTTCAAGTTGAATGTTTTCATATTGTTCTACTTTAATGAAAAGTTGAAATTTTATCTTTCGAAAAACATTTTTTTCATATCTGTATTACCTTTATGTCCAAAGAAATCAGTATTCTTTGGAAAATAAAAAAGTAAATTTAAAATGGGGGCTACTCCAAAACTAAGGGGGTAAACTCTCCAATGTGGGTGTTTTTGTTGATAATATTAGGTATATTTGATGCCCTTAAATTATCGCTAAGTCATGACCAACCACACTTTATATTCTGTTGAAATATAGAGCTAACATAATACAATACAAAACAAAAATTCCTAACTGAGGTTAGTGCAAAACGGGGTACCATACTATTTTTTAGTATGATACCAGAGCAAAGGGAAAACCTCGGCAGAAAAAACCCTGTCTCGCCGTTCTTACAAAACTAAAACTTTAAAACTATTTGAATATTGAACGATTTCTTCTTTATTGAGTCCAACCGAAACCCTCTTCATGATGCCTTCGGAATTCTGAATCTGAAATGAAAAAATCGAAGCAGAAAAAGGAACAGAAAGATGATTGAAACTCTATTAAATCGATTTAAAATCAACAACCCAATTCAGAAACGACTCGGTAACATCATGTATAGCACTCAAGTTATCCTGAAATTTAAATATAGGACAATAATTATTTATCAGATGTTCTATTGTCTCCTCTGCTTCTCCGCATACACAACTAGGACTCTGAACTGAATTCCATTGGATAAGCATGCTATTACAACGACCATGACCTGTTCTTATACGATTATGAATAGTCCAACTTTTCCTTAGAAGATCAAATTTAAAAACTTTATTAGAGGGATCAGTTATTGAATCTTTGTTTTGAATATTAAATGTGTTCCACTCGGATTGCCAAATTGCTTTATCGCTTTCATTCGAGGTCAGAAAATAAAAAAATGGTTTATGTGATTTTAATCGAGAAATCTTGTACTTCTAGAAAACTTTTTTGGTTTTCAGTCTCTGAAACAGAGATAACTAAAAGTTTTCAATTCAGATGTAATGCACCTGTTTAAATCTCTGCACTAATTTGTCAGGAGCAAATTAGAAAAGAAATCTTTGGACTTGTGTATTCTTTCGTTAACAGTCTAATTGACATTGTAAGTTGACAACAATTTTTTTCAAAACCAATTTTCTCCTGACAAATAAGTGCGAAGATTCAAGCAGGAGCATTTCATCTTAATAAAACTTTTTAAAATTATTTCTGTTTCAGAGACCGGAAGTGAAATTTTCTTGGAATGAAGAATCCTCCCAGATTATATTTCAAACGATATCTGTATTAAGTAATTCTCCGTTGCCTAGCTGGAATACAATAAAAAAAGTCACACTTCATTCTTTCAGCATACGCTCCAGTATTTTTACAGTCCGAATAAAAACCTGATGCACGTGGTCAACGTACAAAAACAAAACGATTGAAAATTATCGAGTAAAAACGAATCGACTAATCGGGATGTAAAGCACAAAGGTCAGGTACTGATTTTTTGGTCTTTTATCCGATATCGATTCGTGAAAAACTCTGGCCCTCCCTGAGCAACTACATTAATTATTATCAAGAAAGTAAGCATTGAGAAAAACTGACATTACTTAGTAAAGGGAGGAATGGGAACGGGAATACATCGACTATAACTTCAAAAAAAAAAACCGTAAAATGGTACACAGATGGTTCCAGAACCTCTACAGGAGCTAGCCCTGGGATATACGGACCAAGTACCCAGTGGGGACTGTCGCTAGGCTTCTGTATGAGCATCTTTCAAACGGAAATCTTAGCTATTAAAAGATGTCTAGATATAACTCTAGAAAGAAACTATCTGCAGTGCGATATAGCCATACACTCAGATAGTCAAGCTGCCATTAAAGCACTGAGATCCTACGTCATCGCCTCAAATATAAATTTGGGAGTACCGGAGCACAATGAGGTAGGCAACAAAAATAAGGCTTTTTAATCTGGGTTCCCGGCCATTTGGGAATCAAAGGAATAGAAGAGGTCAATACACTTGCCAAAGAGGGCGCACAAATGTCACACATGGGTACAGTACCTTTCTGTGGTATAAGTAAATGTAACCATAAGAAAGAGTTTCTGGAAAAGAAAAAAGTTGAAAGGAAAAAACTCTGGCACACTTATTAATTGGACAACAAGGTGTATTGGATACTGCTCTGTTACTTAGCTGGAACACAACATATTCTTTCAGCATACGCTCCAGTATTTTACAGTCCGAATAAAAACCTGCACGTGGTCAACGTACAAAAACAAAACGAATGAAAATTATCAAGTTAAAACGAATCGACTAATCCGATTACTAGAATCGGAATGCAGAGCACCAAACGTCCGGTACTGATTTTTACTCTTGTATCCGATACCGATTCGTGAAAAACTCGATGGAAAATTCCGTTCGGAAAAACGGGATTTCCGAAAGTTATGTCGATTGCTTTCGCGGCCTCTGGACCGGGACTAACATTCGTATTTAAAGATAAATTCTGTAGAATTAACCTGTAGGTATGTTGTTTTTTTTTATTGGGTTTTTATATTGTGATGAGCGAATTTATTGAATGGGGAGTATCGTTAACTTTTGTCGCGCTTGTCTGAAAATCTGTTTTATGTTTGTTTTTAGGTTTTACGTTGATCTAGCTTGATTAAATATACCTTTTAAATCAATAGAGAACATAGATAGACCCTGTCAATTGTGAATAGAGGCAATAGTGAGGAGAATATCTCTATGTTTATATTCCCCCCTGCTGTTTGTGAATATTAACCTTCCGTTATTCTAAAAACTTTAAGAAAAGCCCTGAGCTGGAGCTTTTGAGCGCTCGTACATTGGTGGGGCAATAAGACTATTACCTCAAAATTTAATATGGGATTTGAAATTTATACCTTATATCTAAATGCAGAATCTTAGCATAATCGGAATTATATTCTAGGAATTATTCAGAACATCAAAAATGTGAAAAATATAGATTAAAAAATTTAAGTTGTGATGATGCGATCTTTCTGTTATAGAAATATAAACCAGAGTTTTTTCCTCTCGGCTTTCTCCTTTTCCAGAAACTCCTTCTTATAGGTACATTTACATAATACCACAGAAGTGTTCTGGGCCAATGAGTGACATTCGTGCGCCCTGTTTGGCAAGTGTATTGGCCTCTTCGTTTCTTTTTATTCCAGAGTGGCCGGGAACACAGATTACAAAGATGTTATTTTTCTTGCCTACCTCATTGAGTTTGTTCCGGCTCTCCCAGATCATCTTTGAGTCGATGACGTAGGAGGTCAGTGCTTTATTAGCAGCTTGACTATCTGAGTGTAAGCTGTATAATTCTTCTGATAGTTTATTTTTAGATTCATATCTAGACATCTTTCAATAGCTAAGATTTCCGCTTGAAACACGCTCATATAGGAGCCTAGCGACAGTGCACGCTTGGTACTTGGCCCGTATATCCCAGCGCCTGCTCCTGTAGAGGTTTTGGAATCATCTGTATACCATTTTACGGTATTTTTTTTGAGGTTATGGTCAGTGTATTCCTGTTCCAATTCCCCTCTTTTACTTAGCAATGTTCTGAAGTTTTTCTCAGTGATTACTTTCTTGATGACTACGTCACTAGGGAGGTTCACAGATGAGATGTAGGTAGTTATTCAGAGAGGACCAGACTCTCTGATTCTTTATTACGCCACCCTGTATGACTTAAGATCAGTTTTTTCAGATATAACCGAACCAAAACAAACATAATGTTAAAACTTCAAATACTCGCTATCGCTCTAGAAATATGCTAATTTCATTCAACTATTCTTTCCCAACAAACCCGGAGTGAAAATTCTTCCGCAAGGACATGCCAGCTTGTAACTTTAACCAAGCTATCTCTATCCCAAGGCCTCAGACAAACTCCGAACAGAACAACTCTGGAACAGGGCTCATTTGCAAACGCGCGGGGGGAAAACATCAACTATGAGACCCGCCGATGACATCTTCAAACTTCTGTCTGTGCAAGAATTTCCTGAGAGTGTTTATGTGAGCCCAGACTAAAATGCTGATGAAACTTTGTGCATTTTTGAACAGCAACGTGGCAAGTTATGTGAAGTGCCCGAAGAGGAAATATTTGTAGCTCTAATTTTATATACGTCGTGACTAGAATGCGCTTGCTATTTCGTTTCGAGTGTTTCGTGCAAATAGAATGTACTACGTCGAGTTGAAAGGGTTGTAGGAACTGAATTCCGTGAATTTGGTTACGTATCATGTTGACAGTCTTTCTTAGGGTGGACGAGCTGTAAGCGACCATAAAATGCAACAAAGCTGAGTGATAAACTTTTTACGCTATTATGCAATATAAGTGAAATACACGCCTGTTTCTACAGTCCGTTCAAGAAAGGTTGAGCCGTCGGTTGGCCATGATAATTTGAATATTCCACTGTGTATATTAAAATTTTAGGTTATGATGTTTATTTACTTGTCAGATTGATACGCAATGGTTGTCAAATTGCATAGAGTGTCTGATAACTCGCAAGCTCGTCGGACGAGGCCGGGTACATTCGGCAACATTGACTTTGTTTTTACGTTATGACAGCAAATACTGCCAACTTCAGATAATAAAGAAACGCCTACTATGCGCTAACCTTCGTGAAGGAGAGTATAGTTAAATTGTGATTTTTTCGCTTATAATATACAAAAAAATGGTGTCGTGCACTGTAAGGCTTCCTTCAAACGGAGAAGAGACGAACAGAAGAAAATTAGAGGAAAAAACATATCACAGGTTGCGATGAGTACTGTACAGATCCGCATTCGAAATTTTTGCCTATTCTGTCTTGGTAATCTGATATCTTTTTATATGTGTTTATTACCGCCGGAAGAAAAATTGTTTATTTGATTTCAATTGACCTTATTTGAAACAGGATTCCTAAAGACCCAACAGTCATATTTTGTGAGTCATCAATGATAACTCCAAACTCATTAATTTTCCTGAAATTACTGAAAAACTGGAACTTAATTCAACCCTGAACTTCCCGCCATATGGGTCTCCGACTTTAGCCCCGTCCAGTGGTACTATTTTTCCTAACTCAATTGTATGTCGTAGCGTCTCTTCTCTATTATATCTCGATGGTGAAATAAGATTGATGCAAATCAACTTTAAATGAGAATAGTAACTGAAACAATAAAATCAACATCAACACCATGGTTACCAGTTCTTTCAAACATTGCTCCTTCACATATCCGCAGGCAGGCCCTTACTTCGAAAATTTGAAGTTAATTTAATTCTTCTACAAATTCATATCAAATACTTTTTATATTCCAGATAATAAGATTCCTCGATAAAAATCACGTGAATCATTATGGTCCAATCATTTTCTGACCTCGAATGACAATCAGAATGGAACATTTAATATTCAAAACAAAGATTCAATAACTGATCCCTCCAATAAAGTTCCTGGATTTGATCTTACAAAAAAAATTTCGACTCTTCTTAATCGTATAAGAACAGGTTATGGCCGTTGTATTAGCATGTTTCTCGAATGGAGTTCAGTTGAGAGTCCTAGTTGCGAATGCGGAGAAGCAGAGGAGACAATAGAACATCTGATAAATAATTGTCCAATATTTCAATTTCAAGATGGCTTGAGTGCTATACATGAAGTTACCGAGTCGTTTTTGTATTCGGTTGTTAATTTTGAATCGATTTAATAGAAATTCAATCATCTTATTTTTCTGTTCCCTTTTACTGCCTCGATTTTTTCGTTTCAGATTCAGGATTCCGAAGGCATCTTGGAGAGGGGTTTCGGTTGCACTCAATAAAGAAGAAATCTTTTTTACAAATGAATTCTTCCATAGTATGTTCTTCCGAGATTAAGAAATAAAAAATAAAATAAAACACACTATTATTGGTTATTAAAATCTTCGGCTATCGATTTCGGAATTATTCCATCATCAGGCCAGCTGAAAGTACAATACAAATGTAGTACCTACATGTATTTATTTAGGCGAGAGTATGCAACTTACTGTCTAGAATTAAAATGAACACAAACTGTTTAAAAACATTAAAAGTGGTTCTCTTCTGTCAGAATTGTTAAAACTTTTTAAAAAAACCTTTACTACTAATATATCTTTCTTGTGGGAATGTCAACTGAATATGGAACTATAGGATATGTGCGAATGTGATATCTAATATGTTAATATATTTGGTGTCTATTGGTGGCGCGAATTTTTGAATTTATATTTATTGTTGTTTTTTTAGGAATTTTGAGTTTGAAAATGCTTCTCTTCTGTCGAATTCTAATCTATATTATAAGTAAAAATTGGTTGTCTCTATTTTTTAAAAATTTCTAGTTGTTCGAGTAATATAATTTTATGGTAATTATTTTCTTTATGAAGCATTTTCAGATTATCTAATGTGATATGATGTCCGGTATCGTTTAAATGTGTGCCTAAAGCGGAATGGGGTTGATTTCTTTTGTGTTCTTTGAATCTTTTTTCTACATTACGAGTTGTCATTCCTATGTAAAATGAAGGGCAGTTTGTGCATGTTATTTCATAGACTCCGCTGGATTGTTCAAGTTTAGATTTCATTTTATTATTGATCAGTATATCCGCTATTGTTCTGTGTCGTTTATTTGTTAGTGTATAATTGTATTTCTCTAAAGTATGTTTTAGTTTTTCATGTAGATCTTTGTAATATGGTTTGATATAAAATATTTCCTGATGTGTGTGTGGGGGTAGATCTTATCTAGAATTATTTTCTTTTCATTGATTTTAGAATTTCGTCGATATATGATTCAGAATATTCATTTTCCCTGCCTACTTGGTATATTATATCTAGTTCTTTCCTATAATTTTCTGGTGTTAAGGGGTTTAAAAAGTCTATGAAATAAAAATCTAAATGCGGCTCTCTTCATTGTGGGTGCGTGGTATGAGCTAAAGGGAATGATGGTGTTGTTTGTGTTGGCTTCCTGTAGATTTCGAAAAGAAAAACATTATCATCTCTTAGTGTTATGCTCAGATCTAAGAAATTCAGTGAATTTGCTATAGCGTGTTCTATGGTGAATTTAATTTTATATATATTTATCATTATTTCTGAAATAAAATGTTTTTTTCCTAATTTTGATTTTTGTAATACATCACAAAACACTTAATATTTCCGAAACAGTTGAAGATAGGTAAAGGACATTGTGCTAGGATTATGTCTAGAATTTTCTGAAGAATCCAAAAAACTAATAATATGCAGGGGTTGGGTTTTCCCAAAACGCTCTCGTTCATTTGTTTTCGAATTTATTCCACTTGGCTGTTCCACACAGTATGTTCGCATTGTGTTTGTTTTATTGTATGGAAGCAATAAGCACTTAATCAAAACAGTTCATTTGAATAGAGTTTCTTACATTCACTCAATACAATGCAACTTGCAAACCGTTATTTTTTTCCTAAACCACTGCTCTGAAAATGTCGATCATGCCATTTCTAGGAAGGAATATCAAAGCCCTCGAAAGTCCTGTGTCTCAGTACGACCATTAGCGAACGTATTCATGAATATTCCGCTATTCATTGAATTTTGAGAAATATAAGGGCATCTTTTCATTGTATAGAGAGCTGTTATATTTAATTTAATTCGAGTGGATTTTTTGTCATAACCATGTTCATATATTTATATCGGTTCTTTCATGAAAATTTCAATAAATTAATGTTAGAAATTTTTGATATTGGGAAGACGATAATTTAATCTTCGATATTTTCTTCTTAGGAACCATCAGTGTTTGCTAATCGTTCATGAATTCACAGCTGACCGTCCAGGTGGCAACAATTTCAAAATATTGAAATATACATGAATGAATAGAGTGAAAGCAACAAGAATTTTAAGTGAATTCTACAAGAAATCTTTTGAGAATTTTGAGCGCTCGTTTTCCTTAAACGAGTGCTATATCCTTTTGCAAAAATGTTATTTTGTCCTAGAGACTTGAAATTTTCAGTAAGAGTTGCCTCGGTTGAAATCGTTAACCAGCTAAATCTTACAGGGTGTTCCATAAAAATGGCCATCATCAGAATTTTGTTCCTCAATATCTCAGAAAATACGAGACTAATCGAAATGAATGTTACGGCCAAATGCAAAATTTTGTGGCCATAGTGTGAACAGAATCATAGAAAATTCAATTGGAATATTGAAAAAAAGAAACTTCATATTATTTCCATAAAAATATATCAGATTCGAGGGAAATTTTTTTGTGGATGGAGATCGATATTCTTATTGTTCATCCAAAATTTCGTGGCCATGGTTTCAACAGAACGAAGGAAAATTCAATTGAAATATTGAAAAAAAACTTTATAATTCCATAACAGCTAGGATATCTGATTCGAGTGAAATTTTTTCTGTTAATATAGATTGATATACTGAATCTTCATGCAAAATTTTGTGGCCTTTTTGTGTTAACAGAACCATAGAAAATACAATTGGAATATCGAAAAGAATAATCTCTATATTTCTATAACAGAATAACCGATTTAACTGAATTTATTTTGTGGATATAAACTGATATACTGAATGTTCATGCATAATTTTGAGACGATCGCATCATCAGAGTTTAGTATTTTTAATTATTCATGTTTTACATATTTAATTTTATGAATAATTTCCCGAATAATTCAGATTGTGCTGGGATTCTGCATTGATATATTTGGTATCAATCCCAAATCCCATATAAAAATTTTGAGGTAATAGCTCCACCAAAGAACGAGCGCTCTTAAGCTCCTGCTCAGAGCTTTTCTCAAATTTTTGTTTCATTGTCTGGATTCCGAGAAAAAAATTATTGAAATCATAGAAATAAGCTAGCGAATTCAAACGATCAGAATTGGCTGTTGAATGTGACTTCTGCGTTAATATAACATTCATATCATTGGTTGAATTCTGAGTCACAGATAACAATGATGCGAGCTCGCCACTCTGGTGTGAATCATTATCCCCAATAATTATTACTGGCGTCGTCATGATGCAACGTTTCAATTCACGAGTATTGAAATTTCCTTTTAAATTTCCAATTCTGGTTTTTCCAATATGAACAAGCGGTGAAAAACTCCTGAATTGTATGATTTTTCCACAATAGAATTGATTTGGTTAATATCAACGACTTAAACGTCCCAAGTTTTGAAGTAATCGAACTGTCATGTCACCGAAATATCGTATTTGTGCATCATTTTTCCATCCTCACTATCTGATGCATAGAAGGATGATAGAGAATGAAATGAACCATACACACCTACTCGCATTAGGGATATCATGGTATTTCCTCAGGAATAACCACGGAAACTTTGGATGAGAAAACCGGTTTTCGCAGTAGATAAAAAGAAAACAGCTTCAACTGAAATAGTTATGAGAACAATGTTTTTTTCAGGTGAAGCTTCTCAACATTAATCATTTTATTCAGTAATTCCGCTCATCATGAAAAATGTTCAGAAGAATTGTGCGAAGCGAGGAAAGAAATCCCAAGATTCTCTTTTTGTCAGTGATAACGTGAAAATGTGAATCCTTTCGAATAATAGGGAAGAGACACCAGCTTAATCTGAAGTACCTATTCAAAGGAAGGGGTTTCTTCGTATTCGATAAAAAGGCACTAAACCGTTTTTCCTTTTGGGTTGGGGGTAATCTTCCTGAAAGCTGCTAGAGATTTTTTGTATCTCGTAGGAAACACATGTGATGGAGAATCTGAAATTAGAAATAATGCAGAATGTGCAGCGTTATACAGGGTGTTTCATTGGGAAAGGGAAATACTTCACAGGTGCATAGGTGGCACCAAGACGGTTCTAGAGATCCCCATTTATTGGCTCTCACTGTCTTCATAACCGAGATACAGGGTGTTTTATGAATTTTGCCCGTTTCTTCCTGAGCCCGTACCAAACGAACCACCCGGTATATTTTCTTCATATTTCGCAAATATGTTCCTAATTGAAAGCCGAAACATATCATGCAATAACCGCCTCGAAAATCCAGGTCCGGGTTAACAAAAAATTATGAATCGTTTGAATACTTGAAACAACACCCTGTACATCGGAATTTTGAAAATCTGTTTTAATATTCGAAAACACCACTAAAAACTAAACTGAGACGTATCCTTCAAATTTTCGCGCAGAAAGTTTTACTGCACAAATTTTCAAGGTAAAAGTGAAGTTTTTAGGAACTTGGATACCCGAAAGTGGTTTGAAGTGACTTTAACAATAAATTATCAACAATATTGAATCCATAATTATTTCAAAATTACTCCGCAATTCATTTTCACATTGGTTTTCTTTTTTATAGCTGTATACTTTAAAATCCAGGTCCGGGTTAACGAAAATTATGAATCGTTTGAATCTTTGAAACAACACCCTGTACAGCAGAATTTTGAAAATCTGTTTTAAAATTCGAAAATACATACCACTAAAAACTGAACTGAGACGTACACTTCAAATTTTCGCGCAGATAGTTTCAATGCACAAATTTTCAACGTAAAAGTGAAGTTTTTTAGAACTTGGATACCTGAAAGTGGTTTGAAGTGACTTTTAACAATGAATTATCAAACATTTTGAAATCCATAATTATTATACGTTATGATGCAACTCACTTCTCAATAAATGAAAACTTATGTGGAAATGAATTACAAAGTAATGTTGAAATAATTATGGATTCAATATTATTGATAATTCATTGTTAAAAGTTACTTCAAACCATTTTCAGGTATCTTAGTTCTTACGTTGAAAATTTGTGCATTGAAACTATCTGCGCGAAAATTTGAAGTGTACGTCTCAGTTCAGTTTTTAGTGGTGTTTTTCGAATATTAAAACAGATTTTCAAAATTCCGATGTACAGGGTGTTGTTTCGAGGATTCAAACGATTCATAATTTTTTGTTAACACGGACCTGGATTTTCGAGGCGGTTATTGCATGATATGTTTGGGCTCTCAATTAGGAATATATTTGCCAAATATGAAGAAAATATACCGGGTGGTTCGTTTGGTACGGCCTCAGAAATAAACGGGCAAAATTCATAAAACACCCTGTATCTCGGCTATGAAGACAGTGAGACCCAATAAATGGGGTATCTCTAGAACCGTCTTGGTGCCACCTATGCACCTGTGAAGTATTTCCCTTTTCCAATGAAACACCCTGTATGATGAAAATTTGAGGAAATACTGACATGCTCTCGGCAACTTATACAATTAATTCAGGGCAAAATACCACTTTTTGAATCTATGACAGATGATAACCTGGTATTATCGATCTGAAGACAGTACCTTGAATATCCGAGGTTTTGAAAGATCATCACTTGAAGAGCTAGAACTGGTTTGATAATCCCTTCTGGTTTTGAGCAGGCTTTTTCTCATATCGAAGGTATTTTAAGAGAATTTCTCCTTGAAAGATATCGATTGAAATATAAATAATATAATTTTTAATTGTTTATGTTTCAAAGACTTGGAGTGAAACCTTAAAAAAAGTTTTCTAGAAATGCATAATTCTCCCATATTACATTTCAATCGATATCTTTCAAGGAGAAGTTTGAATGTGACTGTAATTTTGCAATTAGAGCTGATATTCAAATTTTTATTATCTTCTTCTCTTTTTTATTTCTATTGTTTGCAACTTCACGATTATGAATCGAATGAATGAAGAAAAGAAATGATACAATAAAAAGAAGCCTTCGATGCGAATGTTTCAGCTTATTTTTTAAATAAATTCAAACAAACAAGCAATACGGTTATACAGGAGGACTCTTCTATCATACTCAGAAATGAACGGTTCCCCATTTACAATTGATTTTGCTAGACTGTGCAAAAATATGATATATCGTTTGATATCCGTGGAATTTTGTATGGCTATATCTCAAAAGAATATACATATACAGATGTGGAAGAAACGGATGGAAACACGGGAGTTCCAGTGTTAAATTCAAGCAGGCTCGGGGTCCAGTGGAACAGTGGAAGAATCGAAACCTCGGAGCGATGCGATGTTGAATAAGCGGCTGGTCTGTTGGAATGGCAGTCTGTAGTGAGTGGGGAAGCGCGCAAGCAACGATCTAGGATCGAATATCGAATCAGTAACACTCCAAACGGGAGATGGATAACGTCGCATGTCTATTGAAAATGAATACGACAAATTTTCTTTTCTCTTATGGGCGGAAGTTATTTGACTTGATGAATGAAACGA
This sequence comes from Propylea japonica, assembly GCA_013421045.1. Lineage (NCBI taxonomy): Eukaryota > Metazoa > Arthropoda > Insecta > Coleoptera > Coccinellidae > Propylea > Propylea japonica. Next base: position 97,945,367 of record CM024241.1, read on the forward strand.
ATAATTTCCTGTGAATATTAATATTCAGGTTCTTTTTTTTCGCCATAACTGGTTTGAAAATAAAATAAATTTCACGAAAAACAAAAATAAATTCAACGAAAATAAAAAAAACAGAAATTAATTCTACGAAAGTAGAAAATGAATTAAAACATTTTAAATTGAAGACAAATTCGAATCAAATGTTCAAATAATCCTCCTTGTTGTGCCAAACAGTAGCCAAATCTGTTATAAAGATCTCGTATCTCGGAGAAGATTCGGCGTACTTGCTATTTTGAAACAAAGTTGGATTATTTTGGATCTTAATTCAATAATGTTCGTCGCTCTTTCAATTTCTTGCCCATACACCATAATTTTGAGATATCCCCAAAGAAAGGAATCATTGGGAGATAAATCTGGAGATCTGGAAAGCCATTTGATGGTTCCGTTTGTGGTCAGAAAAGTAGTTCTTAGATATTGTGTGACTACGCTTGCGTTATGACTTGGGCAGCCATCCTGTTGAAACCAGACATCATCAAAATTAATTGGTAGCTGTCGAACGGTCGGAATAATTTTATTCTGTAATAGATCCAAATATTTTTCAGCGTTTAGGTTACCATCGATGAAAAATGGCCCTATCATGTAATTACCCAGCATTCCTGTTCAAACATTAAGTTTTTCAGGATACTGGGTACGCACAGGAATACTAAGGTGCTGATTCTCCTTAGACCACATCTTACTACGGATGGGTTATGTTTTCTATGCAATGAAAACGATGACTCATCCGTGAATAAGATTGCTCAGAAAAGAACTACTCTCATTCTCTTTTTTCATCATCTTTTCCCAGAATTCCATCCTTTTGAAATGGTCTTCTGGAAAAATTTGCTGAAGGTTTGCACCTTATAACATTTGTAACCATTTATTTTCAAAAAATATTCTGAACAGTTCTATCGCCAATTCGACTGGCTGGGCAATTTTTCTGCTAGAACAAGGTGCACTGGTTTCAACAGCAGCAGACACATCTACTTCTCTTGCCAAACGAATACTGGGTAATTACATGATAGGGCCATTTTTCATCGATGGTAACCTAAACGCTGCAAAATATTTGGATCTATTACAGAATCAAATTATTCCGACAGTTCGACAGCTACCAATTAATTTTGATAATGTCTGGTTTCAACAGGATGGCTGCCCAAGTTATAACGCAAGCGTAGTCACACAATATCTAAGAACGACTTTTGCTGACCGTCCATTACCACAAACGGAACCATCAAATGGCCCCCCAGATCTCCAGATTTATCTCCCAATGATTTCTTTCTTTGGGGATATCTCAAAAAAATGATGTAGAATTTATTTTATTTTCAAACCCAGTTATGGCGAAAAGAACCTGAATATTAATTTTCACAGGAAATTATTTGTTTCATTCATTGAGTCAAATAACTTCCGCCCATAAGAGTGGAGAAAATTTGTCGTATTTATTTTCAATAGACATGCGACGTTATCCATCTCCCGTTTGGAGTGTTACTGATTCGATATTCGTTCCTAGATCGTTGCTTGCGAGCTTCCCCACTCACTACAGACTGCCATTCCAACAGACCAGCCGCTTATTCAACATCACATCGCTCCGAGGTTTTCGATTCTTCCACTGTTCTACTGGACCCCGAGCCTACTTGAATTTAACACTGGAACTCCCGTGTTTCCATCCGTTTTCTTCACATCTGTATGTTCCGGGTGTCCTAAATACGTTGTCTAGTTAGGGGATCACAGAAACCCGATGAGCTAGAAAAAAATGAGTGGCTCATTTTTAGGGCTCGACATTTAAGAGAATTCATTTGGTGAAAACCGCAACCATTTAAGTCAAATCGTTTTCGAGTTATTAGAGAAATTAGAAAATGACATCAAAGGAAAAGTTCTCATAACTTCTTATTAGTGAAGTTATAACCATGAACTAAAACATTATACAGGCACTTTTTCAGTAGAATTCATTGAAGTAATCAATGTTTCTTTATTACATTTTGTTCTAGCTCCCCTCTGAGATCCCCTCACTAGACAACGAATTTAGGAAACCCGCACATCCCCACATATCCCCATATATGATCAAATCAACATAATAGAGTGATAATTTTTCAACAATCGGATTCGTTTTCTATTTATGAGAATAAAATTTTGAATGAAAATTTTATTCATCTGTCAAATTCGACAGACAACAATGTTCCGACTGATTTTTTATTGTTGTTTTAGCCAATGAGCATACAATTAGGCGATAATTTTGCATTAGTGCAAATTATCGATAATTCGCACTTGTGGAAAATTATCAGGTCCTTTAAAATAAATGCAGACGTAATTATGAACGTTTATTACTTATTAGAGTAACATGAAAACTGACAGCAACTTACAGCGACAATATACGATTTGATGGATTCACAAAATTTTCTTATTAAATTCAACTCTTGCAATGAAAATGAATCGATAATTTTTGACAAATCTGCTCTCATGCAAGTTAAACTGTAAAAGGCACTCGAGCGCTCGGCGCACTCGTGCTCTTTTTCAACTTAACTTGCATTCGAGCATATTTCCCAAAAATTTTCGATAATTTTCATTGCACTAGTTAAATTACAACTGAAAATCTTCTTTTCGTACACATTGTAATTTAATATTTATCGGATTTTCATTAAAAATTATAATTTGCGAAATAAGGAATATAGAGAAAAGTATTTCGAGAATTATTATACCCTTGTTCATCGGAAAACAGCGTTTGCTCAAACGTCTGCAATTTTCGAATTTTGAGAGTGTGGACTCGTTTGGAAAAAATTGAGATGGTAATCATTATACGCATAAATATTCAAGGAAAATTTCTGATTAGAAAAGCTCTTAATTATTCTGATTTCACGAGATACTATTCAGCACCCAAAATATGAAATTGGACCACAATATATTAAGAGGGAAATTTGGTTTTTCTGAGTAAAATATACCGTGGGTCACTTTTCATTTGAGCCATTTTGCATCTTATCATATTGGGGGAAGAAGGGGAAAACATTCAAAAGTATATCATCAATTTTACCAGAAATATCAGCACAAATTGGCCCAAAATTTGATGAATAGGTTGCTATATTCAACGTTCTTTTCATACCTTGAAAGTTGCGAGGTTTAAAGCTATCATGTCGACTTCATAAATTAATATATTGAGATCAATAGTAATCATGATATTTGAATGAGGATTATTGTTTTCCAATATGAGCGAGTGCGTGAAACATCTAACTTCAAGTTAGGACCCTCCTTATGAAGAATGATTTTACAACCTCCTATTCTTAAGCTCTCGAAAGAGAGGACTAGTTTTGAAATCAGTTTGTTTCAATTAAGATTGTTCTATATCCTCCTACAACCACAGAAAGAGCACTGTTTGTTTTCAAATTGACATAATACTATATTACATTTGAAAATAGTGGCGCGAAAAAGAGCACAGGTATTCATACTTCCTCTAGAACATTATAGGAACTGAAGTAGCTACTCATCATGAAACGCAATTGTGGTTTCAACCACTTGTATCTATACACAGGGTTGGAAATTCCTTTGTTCAAATAAACAAGGGTCAGATGGGTCAGCTCTCTTCTCGTTATAACACAGATTACAACATTAATTCATGAATTTCAATCATCACAGAATGTGGATTTCTGACTTCGAAGCTAGCCGACATTGATTCGATCTAGAGATTACCTGATGTTAGTGATTTTCAAGTTAACTTGATTACAAATTTCCATAAGAATAATATTCAAACATAATATTTTGAAGTTTCGGAAAAAACCGATTTTTCGTTCTTAATGAAATGAGAAACTTTTAATATGGACCATGAAAGTGCAAAGAATTAACTCTGTCCGTTCGAGAATTATCTTGTTCGAACAGCATAACTTTAGACCTCGGATTCTTCATTAGTAAGTCATCCGAATCGTTTGAAACCATTCCCAATCCAAATTCGAGAAAAAACAAATTTCAGGGCAAAAGTGTGACAATCAACAAAGATCTAGAAGTTATTCTACAATGGGGTTCTGACAATCTGGTTGAATTCAATGCCTCTAAGACCCAGGCTACTCTGCTTACAAGAAAAACATCGACAGTTGCACCCCAACTAATAATAGACAATAAAACCAGCCAATGGACTTAAGCTTCTAGGGGTCAATATCAGTCCAAATGCAACCTGGCATGAGCACGTCTGCTCAGTTGCCAAGTCAGCTGCACAGAAGCTTAGCTATCTATTTCGTGCGAGGAAATTGTTCACTCGAAAGTAGCTTTTATTACTTTACAAGGCTCAAGTGCGTCCAGCTATGGAATATTGCTCTCATGCTTGGGGTTCAGCTCCTAAGCACTCGTTACTCCTACTTGATTCCATTCAAAAAGATCAGTGCGCCTAATAGACGATCCAACGTTAACTGCCAACCTTCATAGTCTCGATCACCGTAGGAAGGTTGGAGACTTATGCCTTTTTTACAGATATTACCACGGAAGGTGTTCTGCTGCCATTGCCTCCATGATTCCACCAGGGGCTCAATTTGATCGACAAACAAGGCTAGCCGATAATAGTCAACAGTTTGCCGTGCATCTTTCTACAGCTAGGACATCGGTGTATCAGAAGGCTTTTCTTTACCGAACTGCAAAGCTATGGAATACCCTACCTCAAGATGTATTCCCCCTTGGTTACAACTTACAGCAGTTTAAGACAGGCACAAACCGATTTCTTCTAAATTCATCTCGGGGCGCTTGAAAGGGCGTTATAAGCTCAGTCTTTTCCCGAGAGATGCGTATAAAAAATAGTATAATACGCTGTTCGCCTAGGAGCACGCAAAAAGTATTTTTTGGGAGGAATATAGAACTGAAATTAATTTACTAAAAGTGTCATATAGTATATTATCTGTGTATCGTTAAGCTTTGAGATAATGAATTTATGAGTTCATATCAAATGTTCAGTTAACAAGAGATCCATTTCCAATAGGTACTTATCGACATTCGAGAGAAGAAAAAATATTGGTTGCCATTCAAGGTTACGATTTGACAGATACTCGTAAACCTATCTCATTCAAATGCTTTTTTGCTATCTTATCAATGGGAGTATGTTCGAGAGAAACATTTTTTATGTAATCGAGACATGATAAGAAATTAATATAATGTTAGTACTGAAATATGTCGCGATATCTGCAGTAATTCATAATGGAATTGTAAATTTTCTGCATGTTTAAATAAAACATTTTGTAGTCGGTATATTTGACCGTTTTTCACTGCTGTCATATGCTTCATAGATTTAGCTTTGATATAAATTCTTTGAATTGGTATTTCTTCAGTGTTCTGAAGTACTCCAACTAACAAATATGGGCATACCTCTTCAATCGAGAGCTAAATCTACTTTCATTATATCAATAAAGCTTTTTTTTATTACAAAATATACAATGACCAGGGGCCTGTAACACAAGCACTACAAGTCCTACAATTGTAAGAATATATTCTACACTTGTAACTGTTTCATAACACAAACCCACTTGTAATTACAAGTACGGCCTAGTAATTACGTCAAAATCTCTACATATGTAAACTTTTTCTGTAACATAAAGTTCACACTTGTATAATCGTGTCACGGAATTTTCTACAAGTGTAGATAATGTTTTACATATCTCCAACTCTAGGTAGCAATACTACTTATATTGACAAGTCATGTCATATAGTAGGAATCAAATAATAATGAATTCTATGATATTTGCATTACAAGTGTAGCTACACATGTACAAATTATTTAATTTCTACAATTGTAGCCATTCGCATTGTGACATCGAATTGGGTTGGACTTGTTTACAGGCAAATTACTTGTAGACTTGTTACACTTGTAAGGTTTGTGTTACAGGCCCCTTGTTCTCCAAAAGTTTCACATGTGTCAACTTGACTTTTTCCACTCTCGTCATAGAAGGGTCTTGTCGCGGTTGCCAAATGTTAAAATCTTCAAGAAATATATTCAGTAGTCGTGGATAAAGTACAGTATGCTACTCGCGTATAATGGCTGTTATTCACTCGGTAATTTGGACCACGAGCCGTAGGCGAGTGGCCTGAACTTCACCTCGCGAATAATAGCTATCATTATACGCTCGTTGCATACTATGCAATTGCAATTTAGACTTAATTCTTATTATTGAAGAAAAAATCACTTGTAATGCTATTCTCTCGAAGCAGTTAAATGTTTAATCATAGATTTCCAGCTTTTGACCAGTTTAAGGTTTGTTGAAATTTCTAAAAAGAGTGAGCTCATGAGACAACAATAATGTAAAGTAAGAGAAACTTCTCTGAAACCAGCTCCCCCGTAAAATGACACAAATTGAAATCTTTATCTGTTTGCATGAGAAAAAGTTTCCAAACAGCTTCTAAAGAACACAGTAGGAGTTTCCTTCACGTGGCACCATATATTTCAAAGAATGATACAAGGACACAGAGATAAGAACCTCATCAAAATGCTCTGTCTCTTCGTATAAGTGTGATTAAATTGGATTTGAAAAAAGCTGAAATATTCATTTCATTGAAACAAATGTCCCTCCTTTCATGTGGAATAGCTGAATATATGGCGGTCCCATCAGAAAAAATCATCTGCGCCACAAACTACTGTGAAGTTTGATGAACAATGCAGTGGCGCAGCCAGAATTTTCGTTGGAGGGGGGCCCGATGCAAATATTCAGGGGGAAAAAAAAGAATACTGTTATTTCTATCTTTCTGAAGTTCGTATTCGCATTGAAAGATCACTTGTCGAGAATACGAGGCCAGGTGCCGCATTCTAGACAAGTGATCTTTCAAAGGGAATACGAACTTCATTGCGTGGTGTGCATTTTTGCAGGTAAAGGAGTGACCCGCGAAATAAGTTCGTATACGCTGTGAAAGATAACTTGTTGTTGAATACGGGGTCTGGAGCGTTCCTCAGAGATTTATTCTCTTACGCAACTATTACGTGCCACTATACATTTCAAAGAATGATACAAGAAAACATGTTTATTCTAGGAATAAACTGAAATATTTATGTCCATAGGCTTCTTTTTTATTGAACGAATTTCATTCCTTACACCTGGCATGGCTGAATATATCGAAGTCCCATTAGAAAAAACACACAACGAAGACGAAAAAATCATAAGGATATAAATGAATTATAATAATTAATTATTATCGTTGATAAAAATGACGCAGAACTCCATGTGATTTTCGAATAAAGTTGCTCTAGGGTTTATCAAGTCCATAATATGGACGCATCATTCCCACCAGATTTAAACCCTGATATTTATTCTTAAAAATGTAATTAAATTCGGAAATAATGATGAAAACAAGGAACTTCTTACAGGAAAAAGACCTCATTTCATCAAAGCAATTAACAAAATTGTGGTAAGGATGTTTATTACCATTAGTAGTACCATTCAAAAACCCCTATGGGTTCACCACTCGCTTATCTACAGGGTGCTGTTGAAAAAAGTTATTTGTTCTACTCCAGTTCACATCAAAGTGAAATGCACAGTTGGATGCACATTGTTAAGATGAGGGGGCATGCAATCATGTCTTAGACCTTCAAAACAAACCCAATACATCAAATTGTCACTGTTTCTTCTTACGCTATTTTATTCTACATCTGTTCTTGGCAAGCACATCGTTGTTCTCAGTTATTACCCTTTTGAACGTGAGGAAATTGGACGTTAGAATGCCATACATTTCTTCCTGAATTTTATATATTCTGGAGAAGCGTATATTGACTCGCTGGTATATATCTCACCCTATTAGGTTGAGGCGAAATAATGGCCAATTCTGAGTGATTTAGTGAATCATTGACAATTGCGTCAGGGGAATATAGACAGAATGTTTTCAGCTCACTTTTTGAAGAGACGAAAGAGAGGACTAGTTTTGGGGGTGAAATTCTCGATGATGGAATATTATTTTGTTTTTATTAGGACTGTTTTCTTTCATCTTTCATCATTTTTTCTATTTTCTGGTGAGAATTTCCTTCTGAAAAAGTGATATTTTGAAGAGCTTTTTTGGTCATTGAGAGAATTATACATACCCTGAATGTTTTTCTGCTCACTTTTGGGAGATACGAAGAAGAAAACTAATTTTGGGGATGAAATTCTCGATGTAGAATATTATTTTATTTTTTTTCGAATTGTTTTCTTCATATTTCAGTATTTTTTCGATTTTCTGGTGAGCATTTCCTCCCGATAAAGCGACACTCGAGCGGGACTTTTCGGGAATTGAGAGGAGCTGGGCTTAGACTAATTAGAAGTAATGGTGGAATCACTTATACTTGAAAAACTGTGAGATCTGACTGGCGATAAATTCAGCAATAAGTCAACTCGCAAAATGCGATTCGAAGAACTTCATTTTATCTCCGCTAAGTTTCAAATGTCGCTAATAACAGAATTTTCAATATTGTTTATAGCATAGATATTTTAGGTCTTTCTTCACTTGATATCTTTTCAATGAAGTCTACAATAGTGATAGCGATAATTTTATTGGAGCATATGGCGATGGTTTTTTGAAACGTCGTGAAACACTTAAGGTTTAAGTTTTTTCACTCGATTAAGACCTGTGGCATTTGCCCGGAAATGGTTCGTTTCCAAGATACAGAGTGCTACATATTGAATGGAATAGGAATTTAAAAGGCTTCGGTATTGTACATACCCAACTAGCACAGATATTTTATAATTCCTAACTGTTCGTGCTGTTTTATTTTATAATTGCTTTATGACTGCTCGTCGAAAGCAATTTTGTTTTATTGAAATTGTCAGGGACACAATTGAGCTTTTGAGAAGTATTTTGCTTTATAAGATAGTCGTAAGAACGTTCTTAGTGCAAAAATATAAAACAGTTTTACGACAAGTCATAATATTGTTTTATAAACGTTTACACAACAATTGTTAGAAACATGTCAGCCTACCGAACAAATTTGTTTCATAATAGATTTATACCGGTGTTATCTGACACTAGTTTGTTCTTTTGCGAACATCTATAAAACTGTTTTATAAGCGCTATGTAAAACATTTATAAAATTAATTTATTAATGTTTTCTTTTTGATATTACTGCTGTCTAAAGCAAATTGCACTCAGAAGCCACATTAAAAAAACTATTATATAATTAAAATGAACTCTGTCATAATACAAATCATATAAAATAATTATAAAACAGAAAAGTTTGTGAGGACTCAAAAGCATTTATTGATACATTTATAAAACAAATCGCTATTTTACTATTATTTTTTTATCTTGAAGTGCATGACACGCTCGTGAACTCTTTATTATTATGAATTCGCTAGGTAAATCGAAGAAAGCTAAAAAAAGTGGAGCATATTACAGAAAAGTTAAAAATGCTACCAAAATATTATTGGTGATGAATTTATATTTGTAATAATATACCGGCACCGGATCTCCCTATAAAGAAAGCAACAGGTGACCCGCCATCAGATAAATCAAATGATTGTACTTCAAGTGATGCTGTTGAACCAAATGGTTGACAACTGACACATCGTTGTACTAAGAATGAGGTGTATAATGAGTATATGAGAAAATATACCTAGTGTGCCATTTGAAAACCAAAGAACTGATTCATTTCCGGTAAAACCGGAATAAGTACATTTTCTCTGAGTTGAATTGTTCCCATCCGAATGTATTTCACATTAAAAAAAACGAAATCGATAACATGAAAAGTACTCGAATGCTGGCGTGTTTCCATATTCTGTTGACACCCCGTATAGGTCTACAAGTATAAATAGTATAATTATGTTTTTTTTACACCGACCCTTTTTTCTTGCAGCACGTCTCTGTATGACGAATATATACCAACAGATTGAAATATTTTATAAAACTCTCTTATAGAGCAAACATATTTTATAAGAACTCTCATCAAGGTGGAAAAAGTATTTTATAACATGGCAGCCATATTTTGTGTTGTTCTAATTCCAGTTTACAGCGGCCATTATTAGGTGTAATACAAAAAATTATTTTTTAATGATGAAATGCATTAACTGACTACTTTAGTATTCATATAATTGTAAAAGATGCATTCTTTGAAATATTTTATTACATAACAGGTCAAAATGAGTAAAAAATACACCATTATATTTTTGACCTTTTCTCGTAAAACTCTATAAAAACCAAGATATTTGCAGCGCTTGAAAATTTTGTTATACATGTCCTATATATTATACAGAAAAATTTCTTTGGCAGTAAAGCAGATAGCAAGTGGAATTTTTGTCTGTCTGGTATTGGGTATGTAGCTACTTATCAGGACTAAATGTATTATGGCTGACAAATATAACTCAAGAATATGTACTTTACTTGCCTTTTTGTTGTCTTAAGGACCATTAAAAAATAAATTATTCTCAGAGGGTATACTTTAGCAACAAAAAGTAATATTTCATCCTATAACTGTTTTCAATAAAACTATTTTATAATTGTTGCAAACTATGTTTTATAATTATTTTATTAATGTTTACACAATTATCCGGTAAAAGCTGTGGAAGCCATAATAAAATAAACTAAAGAACAAAATTGCTGCACAAGAGTGCGCCCTTTTTGGTTTTATAGTAGTTGTGTAAACGTTGTTAAAACGTTTATAGCGACATTGATATTTTATAAAAAATGTTCTGTAAACGTTCCCAGGACATTAATAAAACATAAATTGTTGGTTGGGTATATACCATTATATTTCAGCCTATGGTGACCATTATCAATAATTCTTGTAATTTGATAAGGTATTCGATGTTATGAAACTCATCGTTCTAATTACAAAGGGTTTTCAATTTCAATGAATGAAGGCACGTGGATAACGACGATTTTCAAAATTGGATGAGAACTGTAGAAATTAATTGTACCTTGACGGAAAAACTTGTGTACCTCTATACGTTTTAGTCAAGAATATGAATGTTAGTTCCAGCACACACGCCGCATTCTGTTTATGAAGGACCTTTATTCATCGTAAAGTATTAAGTAATATATGCATGATACTACGGAGATATGCATACAACATGTTAGAATTTCATATTCTGAATATTGTACTCGATTAATCATCGCAATTTTAATAAATGAGTTGTTTGTTACATGTTCTTATTATAATTTCATTCTGTTGGGCCCAAGTACTTTGACAACTGTACAAGTTTCTGTGCTTGTCCAATTATATAGGGAAGATTTATTTAGTCGTAGGTACATTTCAATTTGTTGGCTGTTGATATTTGGTTTTATAAGTCTAAAAGTTTTGTATACGAAAATATTTATAATGTATATCATTTATTATTGTAAGAGATCTAAGTTCAATAAATGTGTGATTTCAGTCTTGAGAAAGATCCAAAACTAGGATCGAAACGTCGACCGTTTAAAAAGGATTTTCTTTGCCCTTGTCCTGAAGACGATATTAATATCATTTGAATTGATAAACAAGGACACGAAGTAAAATTATGGTAATCACCTCAGTAAGATGTTCTAGCTAAATATGGTTGTCTCAAACGGTTTCGGAATATCTAGAAATTTCCGAAAACATTCAGTATATCGATTTTCTTTCACAAATAAATTTCACTCGAATCGGATATGTTTTCATGGAAATATGAAGTTTCTTTTTTTCAATATTCCAATTGAATTTCTATGGTTCTGTTCACACTATGGCCACAAAATTTTGCATGAGGCTTGTTATGAGCATCTTGCATATGACCTCAACATTTCGTTCATTTGGTCGTAACATTTCATCTCTATTACTTTCGATTTGTCTGAGATATTGAGGAACAAAAATTTTAAATGGCCATATTTTATGGAACCCCTGTACGATTTGACTGGTTAACGAACTCAACCGAGGCATTTGGGACCCGACTCATCCTGAAAATTTCAAGTCTCTAGGAAAATCCCTTTGAAAGTTATTGTGCTAATGGCCGGACGGCCCCACGGAGAGAAGAATTTGACCATTTTGAAATTACAGACATTTGGGCAAAACGATATAGCACTCGTTTGAGTAAAACGAGCGCTCAAAAAATAGATTTTCAAAGAATATGAGTTATGTGTACCTATTCATAGGTAGAACACTCTCTACTTTCTGAGAACTACAGGGTGGAGCAGAATAATTTGCTGATTTAGAAATTCAACTGAACGAAAACGTATGCAAATATTGATTCAATTATTTTTCCATCATCAACCATTGCAATTTTAAATTCAGACAGTTCTGAAGATGATATCTGGCAACATTCACAACGTGATACTGTTTGGCGTGCACTATAGGGAGTTGACTCATATTTTTTGAAAACAAAACGAAAAGTCAGTTTCAGCGACTTATGACCACATGATTAAGGAGGTTTACTTCCTGGGATTCTCTGAGACTTCCAGCACTTCAGCCTTCAGCACATTGGCTTGGCTATCGCCAATATACCAAACGAATTGTAACAAAAAGTAGTCCAACGTCATATTCGCAAACGATTAACGCACTCTATCGAAAGTAATGAGCAACATTTGCCAGATTTCATCTGAACATTAACTTTCAATATTGTTCTTGATGATGGAAAATGATTTTTTCGATATTTGCATAAGGTTTTGTTAATTTGAATTTCTGAATCAGCTGTTTCTGTGCCGACGTTGTTAGTGTTTTAGAACTTCTTGTTGAAAATAAGCGTTCTGTTTGGGCTTCGTTGCTGCTTTCATCAATACGAACGTCTGCCTTGACTTTAGTACCGAAATACCGAAGTAGCTCGTTGTTGGTCAATACGAAGGCGAAATCTATTCACAGAAGAGAATATCATGATTGGAGGTGAAGAATATGCTCTTTCTACAAATGTATTCAGAAATGAATGAAATGCATATCAGTACAGGTAAATATAAAAGTAATTTTAACTAAGCAACATACCTGGAATAGTAAAAATACAGAAGAACCATATCAATCCCATATGATCCCTGGAAACCAGATTGAAATTGGACCAGTCCTCATAGCACATCGCTATATCTACAGTCACGTTCGAGTAAAACCGTAATGTATGACTATACAAGTCCACAATTATGTACATGGGAAACAGCAGAGTCAAAGAAAACGACCACAAACATATTATAACGATTATTGTTGTCTTTTTGTTGAAGCAACGGAAGAAAAAACCCATGGGTTTCGCTATGGCTAAGTACCGATCCAACGCCATGGCTGTGATCGTGAATATACTGGATGAAACAGCTACACCTGTAAAATGGAAAAAAAACCATAGTTGATGTTGCAGGTTGAATAGGTATACAGGGTGTTTCATCATAAACTGGACAAACATATATTTTCGTGTAGAGGACATCGGGAGAATCATTTTTCCCTTATACAATATATCCCGTTTTCGAAGCATAAGCGAGATACAGGGTGTTAAACGTCATTTTTGAGCAAGATTCTTATGAGTGTGGTCAGTTATGTATAACACTTAAAGTAACGATTTTTGATCAAATCTCAGTATTTTTGGGTCCTCTATTCAGAAAAAATGATAAACTCCGAAAAAAAATTTACAACATGGCGGAAGACTGCAATGTTCCAAATTTTTTTTAGCGGTTGTCAAATTGACTTTTATTTTCTGAATGAACACAATTTTCTAAGAATTTCTGTGAAAAAATTTTTTCAAAAATCGGACACAAATTTTTTTTTACATGTCTACAGCGATGAGAAAATTTCACTCGAAATGGATGAAATTTTGTACAAATGTACTTCTTGAATTATCAATCACGAATATGAAAACAGAATTGTAAAATATCGAACGGTTTCATTACTACAGTCATTCAAATGTTTCGTTCAGACCTCTGAAATAATGAAAAAAAAATTGTTTTGAGTTCTAGAGTCAAAATAATTAAATTATTGACATGTCCAAACATTCTAGACGAATGTATACAAAAAATCAGTGAAACTTAGTTGGGACTCGAACCGACGTAGGTATTAAATAGTGAAATGGCACTGTTCTAAGGATATTAATATTCGTTGCCAGGCAACGGTAGTTCGTAGTTCATAGAGTTTGACTACTGGCTAAATTATATTCACTGAATTCAAATTAAATGTCCAACTCTATGAACTACGAACTACCGTTGCCTGGCAACGAATATTAATATCCTTAGAACAGTGCCATTTCCCTATTTGATACCTACGTCGGTTCGAGTCCCAACTAAGTTTCACTGATTTTTTTGTATACATTCGTCTAGAATGTTTGGACATGTCAATAATTTAATTATTTTGACTCTAGAACTCAAAACAAATTTTTTTTCATTATTTCAGAGGTCTGAACGAAACATTTGAATGACTGTAGTAACGAAACCGTTCGATATTTTACAATCTGTTTTCATATTCGTGATTGATAATTCAAGAAATACAATTGTACAAAATTTCATCCATTTCGAGTGAAATTTTTTCATCGCTGTAGAGAAGTAAAAAAAAATTTGTGTTCGATTTTTGAAAAATTTATTCACAAAAATTCTTAGAAAATTGTGTTCATTCAGAAAATAAAAGTCAATTTGACAACCGCTAAAAAAAATTTGGAACATTGCAGGTCTTCCGCCATTTTGTAATTTTTTTTTCGGAGTTTATCAACTTTTCTGAATAGAGGACCCAAAAATACTGAGATTTGATCAAAAACCGTTACTTTAAGTGTTATACATAACTGACCACACTCATAAGAATCTTGCTCAAAAATGATGTTTAACACCCTGTATCTCGCTTATGCTTCGAAAACGGGATATATTGTATAGAGGAAAAATGATTCTCCCGATGTCCTCTACACGAAAATATATGTTTGTCCAGTTTATGATGAAACACCCTGTATACTCACCGGCAAAATAATTTTTTTGTCAATCGTAAGTATGTTCATCCGAAATCAATCACAGTATTGAATTTTATACATGGTGAAATGAAATTTGTTTTTTACTATGACTTCGAAACCACCCCTGGCGTGTGTCGGCGTTTGATTTCTCATTTTGTCATCAAGACAATTTTGACAATTTCATTCTTCATTCATTACAATAGCATAATTTTTGTTGAAGATACAGAGTTTTCAGTGAATCATTTTATTTCACAATTTCGCTATGTCAACCACAGTACTTTCACAATTTCAACTATAAATCTGAATGTAATGAAAATAAACTGAAAACTAATTGAAAAACATGAAACACTCAATAAGCAATTATTCCTTTTGGCATGCCTTCAATAAGGTTTTGAATTGAAGCCTAGACGCTTGGATTTCATTCTTCCATCAAAACGCCATTGAGCTGTTGTAAATTTTCAGGAGTTCACAAGATTGAATTTTTTTCAAGAGCATCCCAACATGATCAATTTAGTCAAAACTGGGCTCAGGGGTGGTCAATTTTATCATTGGATATCATCTAGGGATTGCAAATTTACCGAATTTCAATTTACCGGTAATACGGTAAATTATTTGAAACATTACCGATTTACCGGTATTTACCGGTTTTTCTTCCCGAAAAAAAATTAACCCACAAAATGAACAACAAAACTTCATTTAATGCTTAATCTCTAATAAACACAGGAAGTGAAACTCTAGGTAAACTCAAAAAATAATATGCCACTAGAACTCGAAATAGTCTATAAAATAAGAAAATATCAGTCGTTTGTTACTTAATCTTTCGATTTTTTCGTTTTATAAAAAGGCCCTAAGAAAACGCAGTTTATCGAGACTGTTATCCTCAGAGTGAAAAGGAAACCTAGAATTGCCTTCACGCATTTTCTATGCAGCCAAGTGAAATCTGTTTATACGCGCGAACAAACTTCCGGCGTTGCGAAATCGTGCCATATGTTTATTCCGTATTGGGATAATTGCTTTACCACTTTCTCACTCTGATACTAACGGCTTACGTCTGTTATAGATAATTCTGTCAGTTTTCGATTTGACGTTGATAACTGAATTATTTCAATGATTTGGTGGCAGTTTATTGTTGCTTAAGGCTATTTCGTTAATTATAGCTAGGCTAGGGCAAAATTACGAAAATGTTATATTATATTCAGGAAAAGGAGAAATGCAAATCTAACCAATTGTTTATTTCACCCCAGTGTGGCAGTGAAATGCTTTCCATCTCACTGTTATGCTTGGTTGATTACAATGCAGTACTATTCAAAAGTAGGTGCATCTCTTTGTTTATTTCTTACTCTGAGGTGTTATCACTAAGCCGCGACCTAATCTTAGTGCAAAGTGTTTCTGCCGCAGAAAAGGCTCTTTCGGACTCCACACTAGTAGGCCGAGCTATCATTAGTGGTGCGAGAACCATTTTCAAGTATTTACTCTGAATCCCCTCCTTCCGAAAATATTGCATTTCGGTTTTCACACACTGCTGAACATTGTTAAACGTAGCCTGATGTCTTCTGATTGGAAGGGTACTGTTAATTTCAATTTTGTTTCTGATCGCTAATTGGAGCTTTCCTTTAATGGACAATGCAGCATTAGCCGATTTGGATGTTGTCAGCTTGACATTTTTTACCGAAATTACCGGTAAAGATGCCGATTTCTTCGTCGGTAATTTGAAGAACTTTTGAGGCGGTAAATCGATTAACCGGTAAATCGGTAAACCGGTTTGCAATTCCTAATATCAACCTCAGACAAATAGTCGCTTTAATTCAAAACATTATTCATTGCATACCAGGACTTAATTTTCAGTTTATTTTCATTACGTTCGGATTTATGGTTGGATTTTTGAAAGTAAGAACTGTTATTGTTATAGCGAAATGGTGAAATGATATGTTTCACTGAAAACATATTTTCAAGAAAACCGAGCTGTTGTGATGAATGAAGAATAAACTTGTCGAAAGAAGATGTTTCTTGATGATGTTAATGAAAAATCATCTGGTGCAACAACTGGAACACACCAAGGGTTATCGCCACGTTTTTTTCAAACTGAAAACGGGTTGATTGATTTCGAATAAATATAACCTACAATTGAAACAAAAATATCAATCAAATCGGTTTTTCAATAACATATTTATGAATTAACAACTTCTTGAATGGATCGATTATTTGCCGGTGAGTGTAGAATTGAAATGGTTGTAGGACTTACATTGTAAATATGAAGATATTTTACACGAGTATCTGCCCAAATCGTAGGTTAATTTATATGCTTCAATGGCAGCCTTTGGCATGCAGATCAAGGTCACGAGAAGATCAGCTATGGATAATTCACTAGAAAATAGTTGGTGACGCTGAAATAAAGGATATCATTATAAAGTGTGAAAAAATTTAAAAATGTCAATTGTATATTATAGGAAGGGGTAGGAAAAGCCTTATATTTCTAGATGAGGAAGACTGCTTAGTCGAGGCTCAAGCCAAGATTTAGCAACACAAAGTCCAGAAATGTGACTTTTCGTACGAGGCGAACAAACTACTTAATATTATTCCGCAACTCTTTTGAAATTCGACATATAAAGGATGTTTTTTTAGAGGAATAGAACTATAAATTGCAATGAAACAACGATGGATTATTCGATTGACATGATTTTATTTATCAGGAAGATATCTGTGGCATTACATTTTGAATATGATTTCTGGCATATGACCGTCACGGCTGGCTCGGATGTTGTCCAATCTGGACGTCCAATTTTCGATGACTTTTTCCAACATTTGTGGCCGTATATCGGCAATAACACGGCGAATGTTGTCTTCTAAAGGTCAAGCGTTTGTGGCTTATCCGCATAGACCAATGACTTTACATAGCCCCACAGAAAGATCTTGGAGGCCAATTCACAGGTCCAAAAAGTGAAATTAGGCGATCACCAAACGCGTCTTTCAATAAATCGATTGTGACACGAGCTGTGTGACATGTTGGAACCACAGCTCCTGGACATCATGGTTGTTCAATTCAGGAATACAAAAGTTAATAATCATGTTTCTATACCGATCACCATTGACTCTAACGTTCTGGCCATCATCGTTTTTGCAAAAGTACAGACCAACGATTCCACCAGCCCATAAAGCGCACCAAACAGTGAGTTTTTCTGGATGTAACGGGTTTTCGACATACACTTGAGGACTACCTTCACCAATGCGGCAGTTTGTTTGTTGATGTAGCTGTTGATGCAGCGCTTCATCGCTGAACAAAATTCGCTTATGAAAATCGGGAATAACGACAATCTCGTTTTAGGCCCATTCGACGAATCTACGCCTTGCTTGATGATCGTTTGGCTTCAATTCTTGTAAGCAAGCAAACCAAGATCCTTCCGCAAAATCTTCTATAAAGTGGATGGACACAGATCCAATTCCCGTGCTCGATGGCAGATGTACTCATTCGGGTCTTCCTCAATGCTACGCTCTACAGTACCGATAGTTTCTTCAGTACATACGGCTGGAGAACCGAGTTACCAATAAGAGCAAACGTGGTGCAAAAAGGTTCCATAGTCAATCGAATTAAATGCTCTGATGGACGATTTTGACGACGATAAAATGGGCGTAGTGCGCGATACGTATTCCGCTCAGAACCATTATTTTCGAAATAAAATTGCACTATTTGCAAGCGTTGTTCAGGCGTGAGTTAGTCTATTCATGATGAATTACCTTGTACAGTAATGCTCACTAAAGTTCTATACATCGAAAAAACACGCTTCAAATCAATTCGAAAAAACGACGAATAATTCTATTCAAGAACAGTGCTTACAAAATCGCAATAAAATGTCTTGGGTTTTAACGGAAAAGTATTAAGGTTGAATTGACGCTTATAATTTAATTACTGGTGTTCTGGAGAGGAAATTGATGAGAGCTGATGAAATTTCCATTCCTGGGACTCCTCCAGAGTTGGTTGAGGAAGTGAATACTGCTTCATTAAAATTATTGCCGAAGAAATAAAGGGAAATGTAGGAAAATGCATATAAACGTTTTATGTAGAACACTAAAAACATTTCCTACAGTAAGGAAATCTTGGCTTTTCTTCAAGGAATTATGCCAATTATGTTAAAATTTCCTAGGGATTCGTAGAAAAAAATATAGGGTATAGCGGGGCCTTTCGAATCACATTGAGGGGATCGATTAGGCATTGAATGAAAATAATTCAGACTACTTTTCAAATTTTTATATCTAGCCATTTTTGAGATTTATGTGAAAAACACTTTTTTCCATTTTAATTCTTTTTCTCTTCTTAAATGTCTTCTGTGGTCGTTTATACCGTCGAATTTTTTCACATTTTTAAAATTGATGGAATATTTGGAAAAAAAATTAAAACTGTTCGAATTTTGGGATTCAGCAGACAACCATCAAATTTTGGTGCCGTTGTATTCATATTGGCTCCCTGAACAATATTAGTGAAAATACAATTGGCGAGCTGTCTTAGTTTGGAAGATATGGGCCCCCAAAGTCCAAAAATATTTCACCTGAAAGTCACTTTTCTCACTACAAAAACACTGAATTACCGCTTCATTAAGTATAAAGCCTCTCTGAACATTTTAACATGAAAATTTGATTCATTTTATTTCAAATATATTCAATAATTATTGCAAAAACATCGGAAAAATTCGAGGAAAGCTCGCTGTTTCTTATGGTAAGTTCAGCTGACATTCATAAAAAAATTAGACGTCTATTCCTTTAAATGCAAAGAATCAAGAGACAAAATCACCATTCGAAAAGTTCGGATTTCACAAGAGATAAAAAATAAAATCGAAAAAAGTGTTTTTTACAGAAATATCAAAAATGGCTAGAAATAAAAAGCTGAAAAGTTGGCTGAATCATTTTCATTCAATGCCTAATCGATCCCCTCAATATGAATCGAAAAGGCCGCGGGGACAGGTTTTCCATTGAGTATGCTTTGAAGTATAAGTACTAGGGATATTTTATGCTGAAAAAATTGAAAAAACGAAAAATTTATTACAAAAAGGAAATTGAAAAAAATGTTGATTAAGTCGAGTGAAAAATTGCCAATTACTTAATACTTTCCGACTGAAATTATTTACTTTTAAAACATTTAGTAAGTACTTAATTGCCAATGGAATATTCGAATATGCAATTGAATTATGGAATTTAATTCGGAGTTAAATTATGGACTGAATATTCGGAGCCCAGTTGTGAATAAAAATCCGATGCGAGTGTACTTTCTCGACTAATTATGAAGTAGCATGAGAAAAATGAGTGTGAATTTTTTCTGATTTTCGAGGCAATAAATGTTCTGTTTTTACTCCGAAAGGAGACTTTATATCTCTATAGTTAATCATTATTATTTCCTTCATATTGAAAATACATATTGTCCACCAGATTATCACGATTCATTCCCACAATATATCAATTTCTTACGCCAGCCAACATAAGAGCGGAGTTTCCTAGGAAAATAATCGATTTTTTGAGTTTTTGGAAATACTCATACCTCATATATACCGAGAATAGTCATTCAATCCATCATAATCTAATCTACAATTAATCCAAATTCTCAACCTCTCAGAAAACCCCAGATATAATTTCGTATCTGATATAATAATTCATAAGAAACATTGAAATAGAAATTAATTATATAGGCACCCAAACTACACTGAACGACAAAATAATCGATTCACTCAAAAAATCGATGAAGTTTATTACTTAATTCATACATACATATGTTATTTCGAGTCCGATTCGATTGAATTTTTATTTCATTTGTAGGTATGGTCATCCTTAATAAATAGCCAGTTTTGAAAACTCGGCGTACGTCATTTTATACAGGGTGAAACCAAATCTGTTTTTTCACCCTAACTTTAGAACCACCTCAGGTGTGTTTCTGTTTTTCCATCGTGTGATTTCTTATTTCATCATCAAGACACATCTTCTCTTAACAATTTAATTCTTCATTTATAATAGCTAAATTTTTTTAAAGATACATAGAGAACATTAAACTCCACAATTTCGCTATGGCTATGGAAGTAATTTCACAGATTTAACCTTAAATCCGAACGTTATGACAATAAACTGAAAACTGATGAAAACATGAAACAAGAGAAGTTTCAGGGCGACATGTTCTTCGGTATGCACCGTTTATTAGATACGATTTCTTGCTAATGCTTTATAATGCCCGACCGCATGTGGCTAGGATTGCCAGGGAGTATTAAGCAGAGGTTGATATCCAAGATTCGAAGCATTCAACTAGCCTGCTCTAAAACCAGATTTTAGCCCAATAGGGTTGTTGACTCATGTTACGAATTCATATAAATTGAGGTTTTTCCTCATAGAAGGAAATTTTTGCAATCCTAAAAACCATTTAGTGATCTTATATTCTCGTTGAATTAAATAAAGCTGATTAAATTATGTTATTATTATCCACTATCACGTGACTGCGAACGCCAATCAAAGGTAATTCGTATAGTGACGTCAAAACACTCGTATTGTCATTGCGAATTCGATGTTCGGTGCTCAGATCAACAAAATACATTCATAGGCCGGGTTCACAAAACTCCAATACCTTGATTATTGAAATGTCATCATTTCTCTGCAATTTTTCAGTTCAGATTTTGACATAAACCATCGACTTACTTCAATATAAACGATTTGATTGCCAATCAAGCTTTGTGAAACCAACGGTTCTGTGACTTGAACCATAGTAAATATATAATATATCATATCTATGATTCGAACTTACGAGTTGAAAGCTGTGAAAGAGAACAGAATACCTAGTTCGTTACAAGAACGATAATCTACAATTTTCTTCATAATGGAGATAGGATCATCAAGGGTATAGTAGTAACTTTTACCGAAGATAATTCCCTAATGGTCGCAAGTTTCTTTGCTGAAAACAAGGATTTTTGTGCAGCGGAGCTTAAAAACGTGAAATTGTCTTTGTAAGTAGCAGACTTTTAACTCATATTTATTATTACAAATAAAAGAAGCACCTCATTCAGCATTTACAGACCGACCTATTCATTTGAAGGCTTAGATTGAACTTTTCCACAAGGGATGGGCAAAATCAGTTCGCTTTGACAGAAGTCAAGTATGTCACTGTATTATGACGTAATCATCAGAACTGACAAAACTGAGCATTTCCGCGGGAATTTTGAATTGTCTTTTAATTTACTCATTTTTATTGGCAATTACTATATTTTTAAGGAAAGAGTAATTTTTCGTGTTTGTATAGGGTTCATCTTTAAATAAATAAATTCCAAAAAGTAGTCAACATCCCTATTGGG